>OY723402.1:19467457-20067457 GCA_963210345.1 Inga oerstediana
AAAAGGATAAGAAAGATTAGACAAAAGCTACGAAAAAAACAAAACAAATTAAACACACGCATGATTATGTACAGTAGTTGTGATTTTGGCTCACATCTTCCTCTGGTTTTACGTCCAGAAACGGCTTAAACGCTTTCTATGAATCGAGGATTTGCTTCCCATCCAGTTTTCTTATAAACTGGTAAACAGGGTCTTTTAACGTCAGATTCCCAAGACAATAACGCTCTTTTTCTCTGTTGAATATGGCTGCTAAATCGAGAAGAATACGATGAACATCACCACTTGGATGCGTCTCAAGAGTTTGAATGATATCATCCAGTGACTCCTTACTCAGTCCATCCTTTATAAATTTGATTTTATCTTCTCGATTTACAGAAACCATACCTTTACTCCTACAGCGCTGATCACAATTCCACCTTGCACATTTATGGCAGACCTTCATTCTTTTAGCTCTTCTCTTTTTGGAGTAAGAACTTTTTCCCATTCCTGGCAAAGGTTTAACAAATGAATTATGAATCTCACCTGCTAAACTTACCTTAGCTTCAATGATCCAACGTATATCCACAGGAAGGCCCAAACGATTGAATACTTTCATCCTTTCAAGTCGACAGCTATAGATCTTCCTGAGCACATCTTTGGGAAGAGTGGGGAACCTGTTCTTAAGCTTTGTAAGAGATTCCTCCATGGTAACTTAAAATGATAATGATGAAAACTAAAATCTCAATGCAGTGTAGTGTGTTTTGGTGAGTAAGAAAGAAAAATGAGAGTAGGAAAGAAATTTTGAGAGAGTAGGAAAGAAATAAGTGAGTCAGAAAGAAAATTGTGAGAGTGGGAAAGAAAATTGAGGGAGTATGAAAGAAGTTTTGAAAGAGTAGGAAAGAAGTTTTGGGTTGTCTCCCAAATAGCCGCTCTTCTTTAACGTCTTTAGCTAGACAAACAAAAAAAAAATTAAAAAAAATATTTTTTCTACTTTTTTCTATTTTTTTTAAAAAAAACTATCAAAGTAGAATACATCATCAGGAGCTACCAGAAGTCCTGCAAAATCACAACAAAACATCAAACCAAACCTTGGGTTACCTCTCAAGCAGCGCTAAATTTATAGTCTTCAGCCAGACTTCCCAAACATAAACTACTAATCAAAAGTATCAAACACCAGGATCACCTTGTCTTCATTTCTTTTCAAGCAACAATATTTCAGAAACCAACAATGATCATTCAAAGTAATTAATTGTACTTCTTCAATCATAGACAATTTTAGAGTACAACTATTTACTGAATTCAAATAAAGCATAGCATGCATGTATTTACAAACAGATTTAGGAATTTCCAAAATTTTAGAGCATCCCATAAAATCCACTTGACTCTCATCAGTAAGAGTCAATACTTCAACAGGAGAGACATGAACAACATCTTTTGGAATATCCACATTAGTTTCAATATCAAAATCACAAACATTAGGCTCCACAGGCGGAACCTCAATTGGACATCCATTATTTTTTCCAAAAGTGATTTCAAGTTCCTTATCATATGCCACAAGAGTTAAGGTTTCATTCAATTCCATATCCTCAATTTCCTCACAATAATCATCATCAACACAAGGAGTGGGAATCATGCTTATAGAACTATCTTGCCTCATAGTTTCAAGTGACGCAATAATTTGACTTGCATATATTCCAATATTTTGGACACTTGACTCAACACTAGTGACAATTTTCTTTTGCTCTCTAATAAATCTCTCTGTTGATTCCGCAAACACCTCACCTAATCTTTCTAAATCAGATTTTTCCTTATACTCAAGCGTGTGTTCTTCAATATATGGATAAGAGTAGAAAGGAGGATTAGGAGAATACCTGACATATGGATCCAAAGACTCTTGTTGCTCCAAAATTCCACCAGGATAAAAGCAATGATCAAAACAAGTTTGGTTTATATTGAAATCATCTATCACATAATGACCGGTATTGCTATATGGATAATGCTCATAAGAATGACACTCTCCACAATAAGCACAAGAAAAACAATTATAAGAAGAAGAATTTTCAATCCAACCAGCATTTATATTTTCATGTCTCATTCCATTCACATGCATTCCAGAAAAAGAATCAAGATATGACAAGTTATCACCAAATGAATGTTGTGAATAATTCATTTTTTTTTATTTTTTTTTTCAAAATTTACATGCAGACTAAATTAGTATTAAAATTACTTAGTATTGATATTAATGACAACAATCCTCGGCAACGGCGCCAAAAACTTGATACGAGTTCAGATGATCAATTAAATAGTGCAAGTGTACACTGTCGTAATCAAGTAATATAGAAGTGAGTAGAGTATCGTTCCCACGAGGATTGAGCACTAAGTACCAAAATAGGTAATTTTAATTCTATTTAGTCGATCGATCAATTGGTCATTGAGAGTACAAAATAAAAGAAAGACAATTAAATATGAATGCAGATGATATGAAAGCAAATATGAGAAAAAGCCCTAGGGATTAGATTTCACTTAACAAATTCCGGATTGAATCACTTATCTATTCTAGCCCAATTTATTCCACATGATTAATAGTCGAGTTTCCCTAATTTAATTACTAGCCTCTTCCAAGGTCAAGCAATTCTATAATCAATTGCTAATCCAATATGCAATTAATCATGCATTAAGATTTATGGAACTCAGTAAGACTACACAACTCCTATGAATATATTCCTATTTCATATGCAAGTCATGGTTTTAAATATAGGGTCTACACACATGTATCTCCTTCCGGTCTCAACATGCATATTGAAATCATTCAAAAGATGGCCAGTCAATCAAAAGCATTAAGAATAATAATTAAAACTCAATCATGAAGGAGAAATTCAAACTAGATTTAATAAGTTAAGATTCAATCCGTCATTAGTAAGGTACATCATCACCTTAGAAAAATGAAAATTTAGCACATGATGAAATTAAAAACAAAACCAAAATAATTGACATTATATAAAGCTAGAATGAAAGCCTCAGAAATACTGCATAAACTTGAATATTAAATTCTCAAACATAAATATACAACCAAAAGATGAATGAAAGATGAAGAAATCTAGCCGTCCATTTAGGAGGTAAAGCCTTCCATGTAGGCGGCATGCAAAATGTGATACAATCCTAAGCCTTCCAAGATGGAGGCATGCAATGCATGAAATTAAATCTAAAAAACAACACAAAGAACTCAGAAATGTTAGAGAAAGATCTCTCCCGGTCAGAGAAGGACCTCTCCCGGTTGGAGAAGGGCCTCTGCTTCTCTTCCTCTCCTCTTTCTTTGAGCTTGGCATTGATCTCTATTTATAGGGGAAAAAACGTGTGCTATAGTACTGCTACAGTGATCTGGCGGGTGCTACAGTTCCCTGGCGGCTGCTACAGTGCCCGTTGACCTGCTACTGTGCCTCTGGCGGCTGCTACAGTGTCGTCGACATGCTGCAGTGCTGCGGCTGCTACAGTGTCGTCGGCATGCTACAGTGTCCGGTGGCTGCTACAGTACTTTAATTTTTTTTATTTTTTTAAAATGTTGTTTATTCTAAAAACAATATTTATTTATCAATCACACCCAAATTTATTATATTAAACACAAATATCGTCCATAAAATCATCATATAAGGGAAAATAAATATGTAAATATTTTACTTATCAGCCGGTTTGAACAGCATGGACTGGACACTATGAGTTTTAGTGCCGTGGAATGAGGGCACAGACCAACCCATCGACAATGGGGGTCACCTGTTCAACCGCTTCTGAACGACCTGGGCTCAAATTGGATGCAATTCCACCTTCACTTCAGGACGTGGAGGAACGTTCAAAAGGGGCCAAAGGACCTAGCGTGGGAAGAGGTGGTACAGGTAATTAATGTTATTTAATTAATATTTTTTGTAATTAATTCAATTTAATTAATATTTTTTAATAGGATATTTGTAATTATTCATATTTAAATAATTTTTTTACAGCTACGGTTTGCCGTCCGGGTCAATTAGAAGAGGTATACACTGATGAAGATGGGTGACGTTGGAGAAACAGGAGGAATCGTCTCTTCCACAGTATGGATAAGGATAGGATGATGCCTCTGGAGCAGCTGATCGAGAGCATCCCGGACGGCGTCCAGCCGAACGACTGGGCGAGTTTCGTCCAGTTCAGGAGGAGCACTGAGGGGCAAGTAATATATTTATTAAATTATTTATATATAATTTTGTAATTGATAATTATTAAATTATAATTTAAATTTAATTAATTTTAATTTAAACTTTATTAATTTTAAATATTTTATATTTTTTTAATACATTTAATTTTTTTTCTCTCCAAGCGCTTTCTCAGAGGAACACGAGGTGCTGTGGGTAGCAGACGATCCACCACACAGCAGGATCGAAGACCTTTGCTATCACTTACAGTGAGTTGGTAACTTTTCATAATATCAATTACTTTTAGCTAGTTATTTCATAATACTAATTGAATTTTGTAATTGTTTTAGAAGAGGAAGGCACAGCAAGAGAACCGTTAGACGGACTATGGGGAGTTGTTCGCTATCACACACAGACACCGTGACAGGACTTCGACCTCTCAGCAGGCAGAGGCGGCCATTGTAAGTAATTTCATTATTTTAATTTTTATAAGACCAACTTAATTATGAAAAATACTAATAAGTAATTGTTTCATAAAATGGCAGGAGCGGTTGCAGCAGTCGCAGGTTGATCTGCGAGAGACCCAGGCCGAGGAGTCACAAGGGTCAGTGGACCCCACAGCTCCTTTGAAGACGGGTCTAGGTCAAGCTGAGCACCCCGGACACGTGCGGGGGATGGAGATAGGCGCCAGACCTAGCATAGTCTACGACAAGAGCGCCGCCTTTAAGGCTGGTAGCTCTAGAGGGGTTAGACGTCCGAGGTATGAGTCTGTTGAGCAGTCGTGGGCAGATTTCGCCCAGACACAGGCTACAGTGGCTCTTAAGCAGCAGATATAGCAGCAGGCTGATTTCATATATGCTCAGCAGACGCAATGGCGTGATATCATGAACAACATGCTCGAGCGGCCGTGGAGTCACCTATTCCCGGACGAACAGCATCCACAGGTGCCCCCTGTCCCTCGGTTCATTGTCCAGCCTACTCCTCCTCCTCCTCCTCCTGCTGATAATGATAGTGCTGTTAACTCTGCCCAGCGCCTCGATCCAGCAGCACCTAGGGGAGCCCCACCTAAGGGAGGACCAGATGATCAGTCGCCTGCTACTTAATTTAGGACATATTTATTTTTTCTTGTTAAAACATTTGTAAATAAATATATATAATTTTGGGAGAATTACACTGCAGTCCCATGGAAGCTAAAATACGAAGAAATGGTCCCGGGAAAATATGAAATTACGCTCAAGTCCCATGGGACCATTTTGTAATAAAATGCAAATACCAAAAGTCTAAAATACCCCTAAGTATTTGACAAAAAGCAGACATTCCTTAAACCTTAATTCCGATTGCAGTCGCCTGATTTTCGTCTTCCTCTCTGATCCCCGAAACGCAGCAATCTTGGCAAACAGAAGCTGGCATCGTAAGCGGCGGCATTCGTGGGTTCTCACCGTCGAGGTTCGGTGGTTGCCGGTTGAGTAAACCACTACTCATTTTGAAATTATCTAATACTCTGGTATTTTTCTCCTTAATTTACTCACTACCAGTGTTCTCTTTCCGTAAATTTATTCTAATTTAATGTAAGATGGTAATTTTAAGGTCTCATATGATTGTCCTTTGCCATTCCCCCCTCAAATTTCCGTAGGTGGCCTTCCTTGCAAACTAGAAGGTATTATTGGATCGCCAAGGGTAAATGGATATCGCAACAAGTGTGAATTTTCTGTTGGATATTCTGTAGAAGTAAAAGTAACAGTAGGATTCATGCTAGGAAATTTCAGGTAAACCACATTCACTCTGTTTATAGAGCTCTTGGCATGTAAACTGTTTACTAAAGTATCATGGCAGGGAGGGTGTAACCGCAGTTGAGGAAGCTGGGGACTGCCCCAATGTTTCAACAATTGCTCTCCAGTATGCTTCTATCTTTCAGGAATTTCTGCAGCAGTCATATTTACCAGTCTGGAACAGATTTGAGAATATCGGGTTTTGGCGTCAATTGACATTATGACTTTGCCAGTTTTTGAATTGATTTAATGTGGATTTTTTACCAATATAGTGCTGGTATTAGTAAGAGAACTATTCAACCATGAATTGGTTGTTGAATTTTCCTTGTAAGGTTCGAGAAGGAAGGACAAATAGGAAGGTTGCTGATGCTGAAGATTTTGGTGGTATTGCAGAGGTCATGCTTATTTTTTTTTTTTTGATTGAGAGGTCATGCTTATTGTGCAGGTTAATTTCTAAATAGATTGAAATGCCTGGTTCATGGTGGTATTATTTATAGAACGTGATTTATAAAGGGATACAAGACCTGATTATATGTAGATTATGCATCAAGTCTCATGCTTATGTGCCATTCTTTTGTTAATATTCATAGATTTTTGTCACATTGATTATGTAGGTTTCTACAAAGGGCTTTGATAATGAGCTAGTAACCGGTGAATTTGAGAAAATTGCTCAAGCATTTGTTGCAGGAGCTATTGCGTGTTCTCCATCATTGCCTCTCACGGCTCTGGTTGTACAGGTAGTAACCCTTTTAGTCTACAGTTAATGTTTTGGGTCTGATTGATATATTAAACTCTGAAGTGCCTTAAGTGTGCATACCTATGCAAAGCTACTTATAATTTGGAAGGTCGTAATATTGTTTTCAATGTTTAATGCAAGTTAATCTTCCCTTTAATTTTCTAAATGATGGTTAATGTGGAAATTGGCTTTACATGTAGGATCACCAAGGAATATCCAATGTAGCACCAGCTGATGCCCCCTTGCAATCACTTCTCCCTCCTAAAGCAGTTGGTGATCAAATAAGTGAAAATGATGCCATGGATGTTAGGATCCATGATTATATCAGCAATCTCAAGTTTTCTATATCTCCGACTGCATTTTTCCAGGTGAGGATGGAATTTGGTGTTTTCCCTGGAGCAGCAAAATCATGTTTTCCCAGTAGTTAGAATATTGAATCTATTTCTACTGCAGGTCAACACTCTAGCTGCTGAGAAGTTGTACTCACTTGCTGGAGATTGGGCATGCTTAGGTCCTGATACATTGCTATTTGATATATGCTGTGGGACAGGAACAATTGGCCTGACCTTAGCACATCGTGTTGGTATGGTAATAATCATCTTTGAATACGCTATGAACTCAATTACTTAAGATCGCAGCTTGTTGGAAGTGATTATATGTGTGTAAAGGTTGCTCTCGTTGAGATTAAATGAAATTTGCACATAAAATGAGTCAGTTTTCCAAATATTATCTGAGAATTGATTGTTCTATTTGCATAAAAATCGTTGCATTAGCTTTTCTTCCCCCAAAATTTTATGATTTGAAATGACTTGGCTTGATTTGTTTGCGGATTTTATTAGGTGATTGGTGTTGAAATGAATGCTTCTGCAGTATCTGATGCTCAAAGGAATGCTGAGATTAACGGTATAAAGAATTGTAGATTTATATGTGCAAAGGAGAGATCAACTTTTTGATTTTCCTTCCTATTTGAATCATGCTATGGCCTCAAGCTAGAAATTGTCAGAAATCTATAGGTAGTAATAGTATCGTAATTTATGACACGAAGAAAGCTTGTCTCTGGTGTAAAATGTGTTTAATTTGATTTAATCAGTTTATTAGTTAACTTGTTTATGATAGTCAAACTTTTGCATGCTGACTAATTATATGGGCCAACAGGCCAAGGATGTGATGGGATCTTTGTTAAAGGAGCACCTAAATAAGCCTAAGGAACAAGTTAATGTTCCCAGTATCTGTGGAATTGATGTTGAGGAAATTTCCGAGGGCAAAGCATGCCCTGAAACTGAAAATGGTGAACAAGAATATCAGTGTTCTGAAAATGGCAGGCAAGGAGATGAAATTGAGGCTCAGAGAGGGAGCGATTGTGAAAATGGAAATTCTTTGATGCAACAATTTAAAAATGTTGTTGCTATTGTTGACCCTCCACGTGTTGGACTCCATCCAACTGTAAGAATAATTTTTCTTATTACAGTTAATAACTATAAGATAAGATGACCGACACAGTGAGTATGAATGCACTTGTGATATATTAGTCTTTTGTCAATATCGAGTTGGGTATTTTTAAATTTGTTGCATGAGAGTGATGGACAAATTATTTTCATGATTCCCCTGAATCCATAAATGTAACATTTTGCCTGAAAATTGAAATTGTGAGATTGCAGGTGATCAAAGCTCTGAGGACTAATCAAGGACTGCGGAGGCTTGTGTTAGTCCTTGTTCTGAATCACAGTACACTATGTTTATGGTAATTTCAATACTTTGCAATCTAATGATAGGCTTTTATGTGCAGCTACATATCCTGTAATCCTGAGAGTTTGGTGGCGAATGCTATTGAACTTTACACTCCATCTCCTGCGAAAATGGAAAAAGGAAATAAAGACAGCAGAGGATGGAGAAACATGAGCAGTGCTGGTCTTGGAAGACACAGAGCCAAGTTTTATGGGTACACTTTATTCACTGAAGAATTTTTCATCCACAAGGAGGAGAAGCAGAAGGACAAGAAGAAGGAGAAACAGAAGGGGAAGGGGAATCACTCATTGTAAATATGATTGAATGGACAACATATTAGGGAATTGTAATGACTATATGCACGCTCATTGTAAATATGGTTAACTTTTTTTGTAATGATCAAGTGCCGTGACATTATTTTTTCTTGCACATTGTTTGTAATGCCATAAGTTAACGTTAGTGTTAAAGTTATGTAATGCACATATGATGCTTTTCCTTGCACATTGTTTGAATCCATTGACAACTGCAAGAGACTCCATTGACAAGTCAAGGAGAGTCCGTTGACAACTCCAGGAGCCTCCGGTGACAAGTCGTTGGACAAGTCATGTGCACAATAATTGTAAATGTGGTATGTTTTGTGCAATGATCAAGTGTAGCCACACATGGAAGTTACATACCACTCTAGTAAATCATTTTTTTACAAAAAAAATGCATGATTCTTACTTTCTTATTGTAAGCTTTAAATGTGGAATTGATTACCTTTTTTTCAATATTATCTTTATTGAAAAACTCATTCTTACTTTCTAAATATTTTCCATTTTTAGAGAAAGTTAATAATGACTTAATCATACCTATTTAGTTTTGATGATATTATTAAAGGTGACTTATAATAAGGATTGCAATCATATGTGATTATTTGAGAACAATTCAAGGGGCCTTCACTGACAACTCAAGGGGCCTTCACTGACAACTCAAGGGGTGTCCATTGATAACTCAAGGAGCGTTCATTAACAACTCAAAGGGCCTCCAGTGACAACTCAAGGAGCGTTCATTAACAACTCAAGGGGCCTCCACTGACAACTCAAGGGGCCTCCACTCACAACTCAAGGGGCGTTCATTAACAACTCAAGGGGCCTCCACTGACAACTCAAGGGGCGTTCATTAACAACTCAATGGGCGTTCATTAACAACTCTAGGGGCCTCCACTGACAATTCTAGGGGCCTCCACTGACAACTCAGGGGCCTTCACTGACAACTCAAGGGGCCTCCACTCACAACTCAAGGGGCGTTCATTAGCAACTCAAGGGGCGTTTGTTAACAACTCAAGGGGCCTTGAGTTGTCACTCTCATTGAGTTGTTAATGAACGCCCCTAGAGTTGTCAGTTGAGGCCCCTTCAGTTGTCAATGAAGGCCCCTAGAGTTGTCATTGGAGGCCCCTTGAGTTGTCATTGGAGGCCCATAGAGTTGTCAGTGAAGGCCCCTTGAGTTATTATTGAACGCCCCTAGAGTTGTCAGTGAAGGCCCCTTGAGTTGTTAGTAAAGGCCCCTAGAGTTGTCAGTGAAGGCCCCTTGAGTTGTTAGTGAAGGCCCCTAGAGTTGTCATTGAAGGCCCCTTGAGTTGTTAACTGAGGGATGTCAGGTTGTCATTGTAGGCCCATGGAGTTGTCAGTGAACGCCTTGGAGTTGTTAATATATATTTATGCAGTAATGTTAACATTTGTGCAAACTACTGTCATGTTTTCAATGTTTCAAGTTGATGTAAATTTTGTTGTCAACGAAGGGACGTCAAGTTGTCATTGTAAGCCCATGGAGTTGTCAGTGAACGCCCATAGAGTTGTTAATGAACGCCCCTTGAGTTATCAGTAAAGGCCCCTAGAGTTTGTCAATGAAGGCCCCTTGAGTTGTCAGTGCAAGCCCTTAGAGTTGTCAGTGGAGGCCCCTTGAGTTATCAGTGGAGGCCCCTTTAGTTGTCGGTGCAGGCCTATAGAGTTGTTAATGAACGCCTCGAGTTATCAGTGAAGGCCCCTAGAGTTGTCAGTGAAGGCCCCTTGAGTTGTTAATGAACGCCCCTTGAGTTGTCAGTGGAGGCCCCTTGAGTTGTCAGTAGAGGCCCCTTCAGTTGGTTGAAAGAAGTTTTGATTCAGTTATATAATGATCAGTGTTACCAAATGGTAAGCGAGATTATTTGCTTGATTAATCTCCTTTAGAGAAAAAGAAATTTGGCAATTCATCAAGAAATAGCAATTTTTCTAAAAGCTATCATCCAGGAAAGTAAAGCATTCAACTTCTTTCACCAAATTAGCTTTCTCTATCAAATATTAATAAAAAGCAATTGCCTCCTGCTCCAAGTATTAACTTCTTCTGCCCTAATGTGAATGGAAGGGATATGATCTTTTATAAATACAAGAGGTAGTGTTAGCATCATTGTCATGAAATTATTTGTTATAATGGATCCACTTTGAAAGAATTCTTATGAAGAAATCAAACAGTCTCCAGGTGAATATTTCTATCAAAGTGCTTCAGAACATCTTTCTTCCAGTGTTTGAATTCATGATTGGTTGCGGAAGGATCAAAACCTGCACTCTCTGTTTATTGTGTTAATAAATGCTTCCTCTGCATTGGTGCTACTCCCTCTCAGTCTCAGATAAATACTATAACTTGGTAGGAAATTTTTTGACTTATTTATGCTTTTAATTTCCTTGGTGTTTAGACACTTACTTATTCTGGTTTTCGCTCTTGTATTAAGTTTTCCTTGAGAACTTTGACAATATGCAATATATAGCACGTACTCTTAAATATTAATGTTAAAAAAAAAAGTCAATGAAACACAGTTTGCACGCTCACTAACATCAAAATTGGTTTCTTCCCTTCATTTGACTAAAACATCAGAAAAAGAATGGACGAAGCTAAAGGGTGGAGTTTAATACAGGGCCATCTAAGCCGTGTGTGGAGTGAAAAATCAAATTTAATAATACAAATCATGCAAATTATATGAAACTATGTCGCCACTATGAGCTCCACCAAGCTGCTACCTTTTCTTTTTCTTAGACTTGCGCTTCTTTTGGGAAGATGGTTCTCTAGTTTTTTTAGCATCCTCTTTCTTTGACTTGCGCTTACGCTTCTTCTGGGAAGATGGTTCTTCAGTTTGGTCATCATCCTCCATTAGATGCTCATATTCTTCATAGCTTGCAAAAGGAGGCTCCATTAGATGGTCATCATCCTCCATTAGATGGTCATCACCCTCTAGTGCACCTGATATTTTGAAATTTTTCTATATGAAAAATATAGATTGATTATAACCAAAAAATAAATTACCAAAAAGAAGGCTCTCTGTGTCGTGGATTGTAACCTCCAGGCAACAAAGACTTATTGGAGGATGACTGGGATTGGTGATCTTCATCATCAGATGCATATTTTGAATTCTCAGGAACTTTTTCATTCCTTGCGAGCATAAAATCAGCATCCTCTGAAGCATCATCTGAATCATCTTCAGAATCGGAAGATTTTGGAAGGTCATCTTCCTCATCTGAAGATTCATTCTCAGCATTGTGATCATCACCATTCTAGACAGGTCCAACATCATCTTGCTTATTTTTTGCAGTGCTGGGTTCGGCATCAGTTGCTTCTTTAACATCTTCAAAGTGTTCTAGCTCCTCATCGATAGACTCTCTCTGCAACATGAGGTTCCTGTATAACAATAAAAAATTAGTAGATGGCTAATTTTACCGTAAATTTGTCAGTGCTTGACTTCCAATGAAAAGAAAAATAATCTATAGTTTTTAAAGACATTCTAACATAAAATAATGAACAATAATTCTGGTATAGACCAAGACAATCAATAATTCGATAATTAATCTTACCATAAAGGAGGTCTTGCTTTAAGGAGTTCAGAAAGAAGGAAAAGACATGCACAGGCAAACTGTGTAGGCTGCTGAAGAGCAACCTGTTGAAGAAAAAGAGGTACATCAATCATTGAAACCAACTTACACAAGAAACAAGGCAGCAAAAGTACAGTTCACCACTAGCCTGCAAAAGGCGTTTAGAAAATGCAGCTACACGCTTTAAATTCATATCCCTCTTCATAGCTCTCAGAATAAGTCCAACAAACATTTCCACCTGAAAATAAAAATGTAAGAAAAAACTTTCAAGAGCAACAGAAAGTCAAAACGAAAAACATTTTTCACAAAAGGTAAAATAAAAACTGGATTTCACATACCTCTGACGTATGCATGGCAGCAGGTAGCAAGAGTTTAGAGTACAAGGCTCGGTAAAACCGATCACTGGCTATCTGATTCTTAGATGATATTTTATCAAGAAGCATCAATGCCTGGAGTCCTACATTAAAATTCTTTGAATGAACCTGCAGGTTTGAAGTTTTCATAAACATTAAAGAACAAAGATCAACTAATAAAAGTTGCTTGTGCAACATCAGTCAGTGAGATATTGAATACAACTTCTCAACTATTTTGACATCAAACAACAATTACCAATTTGAAGAGTACTGGTGTTTGAACATCAATAATATCATCAGCTTCATCACCAGAGACAAAGGGGAATGCTCTATTTACTCCCTGTAAAGTTAGACCAATGTTTATGAAAACCCAAATTATATGTATTTTTCCAAAGCCAAAATGTCACAACTGTTAATTCACAAATATTAGCACGTTGATACTTACAGTCAGGAGAGCTGATAGAAGCCGTGAATCCAATTCAGCATGTGATTCTGGTGCATCTTTCGACTTTTCACCTTTAAAATTTGCCTTCTTCCTTTTATCAATCTTTTGATTGCTGCTTGCTCCAGAAATCAAGACCTGAACATCAGAAATGTTAATAATACTTTTCTTTTTCCATTTAAAATTTTCTCCTAACTCACACAGAACAATCACAAAATAACATGATATTCCAATACCTTAAATAGAGCAAAATATACATCTATTAAACGTTTTGCCACTTTCGGCCCATCTCCTCTATGTGTGAGACGGATTTGGCTCAAGAAGTTAACCTGAACATGTAGATAAGGAAGATCAGCTATATTTTTTCAGTCAAAGCATGTCAAGTATGTGTCCAAAAATCAATGCTCAAAGAAGGGTTGCAGAGTCAAGAAAATTGAAGGGCCACTTCTGCAGCCATAAAAAAGCAATTTTAATACGACCAATGTATATACTCTTCCAAAAGAAACTATATTCTACAGCAGAACTAACATTTAAAAAAACAAAAAAAAAAGATGTCAAGAATATTTTGCTGGCTATGAACTGTGCAAGAAGAGAGCCCTAAGCAAAATAAAGATGAAAATTAGTATTTAAGGGTTAAGACATTCTCCATTTATGTATATGATACAGATCTGAATAGTACTAACATAAATGCCAATGTATAAACTAGCAAAAACAAGTCAGAAAATAGACCTCATTTTTTGTATACGTGACAAGTGACAACTAACTAGAGTTGACAAGGAGGACTGTAATCCTAATTCTGTATTAAGAAATGTATCGGCAATAGAAGTTTAGGACTTACTACATGGTACTGAGCCCGTGGTCCCAAATGAATCTAGAAATTGTAGAAGCTTACCGATTTTGAGAATGCCACTCGTCGGACCCTAACCACGGAAGAGGGAAGATCGGAGTTCCTTTACCCGGCCGCCGGCGCCTGACCTACACTGGCGAGATCCCACCAACATCGTCGTACACGATGCTGCCTTTCGTCGCACACCATCGAGTCTATGGTTTCACAGATTTGGGAATGCCTTCTGATTTCGAAAGAAGAAAAGAAGCTCGGTCTCTCTCCGGATCTCACCAACACCGTCGCACACGCTGCTCCCTTCCGTCGCACTCTATCAAGTCTCGGCTTTCAAAGATTTGGCCGAATGCCTTTTGTTGTTCTGATGGATTTCGAATGAGGAAAGAGGAAAAGAGAAGAATCTGATTTTGAATGAGCAAAGCCCACGCTGTTCTGTTTTTGCCTCCTTCCTTGAGGGTGTTTGAGACTTTTCTTATCTGGATTTTATTACAAAATGGTCTCTTGGGACTTGAGGGTAATTTCAGATTTTCTCGGGACCATTTCTTCGTATTTTAGCTTCCATGGGACCTCTGTGTAATTCTCCCTATAATTTTTTTATTTCAGAACTTAAATTTTTATTGCTTTTACCATAGTTATATTTATATTCTTAGATCGCGTTGTTGAATTTGTGAATTAATTGTAACAGTATTATTTATATTTCCAAAACTAAAAAAATTAATTATATATTTGTAGCGGTTTTATAATAAAACCGCTACAAATATAATAAAATTTTATTTGTAGAGGTTAATATAAAAACCGCTACAAATATAGTTCCATATTAGTAGCGGTTAATACAAAAACCGCTACAAAGATAGTTCCATATTTGGAGATGATTTTTCCTCTTTCCTTTTTTACTGTGATGGTTCACCTTATAGTCCATCTCGTTCATGAATCAAAGTTTGCTGGCCCAGTACAATATCGATGGATTTATCTGATTGAGAGGTACTCATTTTAAACATGTGATTCATTGTTAGTTCTTATGTTTGCTAGTCTTCCTTTTCAGCATTTAGTATCAATTTTCTCTTCTTTACTTCGTAGGTTTCTGGGGAAATTAAAATCTTACATAAAGAATAAGGCATGGCCAGAAGGTTCTATAGCTGAAGGCTATATAAGGGCTGAGGTGCTGAATTTTTGTTCAAGGAACTTTGATTACCTTGAGACGGCTTTCAACCGCCCACCTCGTGTTGACGATTGTCCTGAACCTGTACCAACTTCAGAAGAATTTATCCCTCGTGTTGGTAAACCTGTTGAAGGAATTGAGAACTTCAAACTAACGGCAACTGAGAAGTTGCAAGCACATAGACATGTTTTGATTAATTGCACTAAAGTTGAACCTTTCATACAGTAAGAATTATACACTCACATGTTATTCTATATCTTTCGTAATATTTTTCACTTTCATTTTACTATCTCCTTTCCATTATTAATTGTAGGGAATTCAGAAGTCATGTTAAGCGTCAACTCAGGATCCGTACACAAACATCTTCGGAAGTTGACAAAAAGGTCCACAGAGAATTCCTTAGCTGGTTTGCGCGCAGAATATTAAATGACCACAACCCACACTAACTAGATTTCAGAGCTCTCGCAATTGGCCCTCTTGATCATGTAAAAAAGTTTACAGCATACAATGTCAATGGTTTCAAGTTTTGCACGGTTTCACGGGATCAAGGATTGCAAACTCAAAATTCAGGTGTTTATGACACATTTGGGACAAGGAGTTATGCGAGCAGCAGTGACTTACTATAGAAAGCTTCTTGATGTGATCGAACTTAATTATCAAGGCCATTTTACCATGACGTTGTTCAAATGTTTGTGGGCAAATGCCACTACTTCTCGGGGACTGACAACTAACAACTTAGAGGTCATATCAGTCAATTTCTCACGACCAATTCATATTGGTATTTCTCAAGATGATAAGCTGTATATTCTTGCTTCAGAGGCAGAACATGTTTATTATGTCGAGGACGAGAGGCACAAGAATTGGCGCATGGTCATTCATTTAAAACCACGAGACCTTTACGACATGGGTGAAGGCGATAACATCACCTACGAGAGTAAGCCATTTCAGCCAGCCAATTTTGTAAACTACTTCCCTGAAGGCGATGACAATTTACCTCTACTGTGGTGCGTTTTTTAAAGTTCACATCATTTAAATTAAATTTTTTAAACAAAATAATACATCACTAACAATAATTTTTCTACACAATTTTTATAGGGATGGCGAGGATGAGTGATCAAATTCAAATTATGTTTTTGTCTTTAAAAAAATACTAAAAAAATATTTTAAAAAAATAAAATAATAAACCGCTACAAAAATAAAAATAACCACTACTAATTAAAAACCGTTACAAAATGGATACATTAACCGCTATAAATGCTATGCGGATCCCTATAAATACCCCCACCACATCTCATTTCAAATACTCCCTCATTTCTTTTCACCTTACCCCTCTTTCATTTTCTCTTATTTACAAATTTTTTTGTATCAGTTGAGGAGTTTAACAATACGATCAAATATGGTAACAAGTTTTAAATTTTTTATTTGAATACTTCTTTCCTTCGCATAAAATTTATTCTCACCATTTTTTTTCCAAATATTTCAGAGCTTTATCTCATTTTCATCTATTTTTCATTCACAATCACATTGTAGTTGACAACATAATAGTTCCTTGTTACTTATATATCCTTAATAATATTATCAATACAATCTTTATACCTATCCAACTAAATTAAATTATTCCTTTTAATTTATAAATGAGCTAAACTATTGAATAATAAGCTAATTGAATAAGCTAAACTACTAAAAAAATAAACTATTTAATTTAATATCAAAAAATCTAAAACAAATGATTGTATTTTTTTTTTAATTTTCTTAATTTTTGTAGCGGTTACTAAACTGCTACTAATTAACGCGTCTTTTTCAAATTGAAATTAATTTTTTAACGTGAATTTTGAATTTTGATGAAATTAGTAGTGGCTATATAACTGCTACTAATTAAAGGAAATTCATATTAGTAGCGGTTCATGAACTGCTACAAAATAGCAAAAAAAAATTATTTTTCTTTTCCCGCCTTGAAATTTTCACTTTTTGATATTTATAGCAGTTATATAACCGCTACAAATATCATAGAAAACGATTATTGCTTATGGAGATGTTGTAGCGGTGGGATTGAACCGCTACAAAAAAAGTAACGGTTATTTTGCTTGAGTAGCGGTTTTAAATAACCGCTACAAAAAAGCTCGTAACGTACGATTTAGTAGTGGTTTTATAAACAGCTACTAATATTGTTTGTAGCGGTTAAAATCGCTACTAATAACTATTTTTAACCGTAACTAAATCACGTTTTTTTGTAGTGGCTACGCACAATTATTATTTGAAAATTATTATAAATGTGTATTAATGAAATTTCAATGACATGCATTAAAACCCCATGGTCTCTGTTCAAAGTCAACTTCCTTCCTTCCTAATTTTTGTTCTATTATTAATTGTTCAATTATTAATATGATAGGCGTAACACCCCAAATTTTATATTCACTGAATATATTGTAATTATTCAAGAAATTCAATAAAATGATGAATATTCATAAGAAAATGAGCAAATTAATTTAAGAAAGGAAATTAGATTACAATGGTAATGGCAAAATTGAAACTTTGCCAATGTAGCACAAAATTAATTGTTTTCCAATTAATTGAAGTTAATTTCAATTAATTAAGGAAAATAAAGGAGAATGTATATTTTGAATATTCTTGGTAGAATAAATCAAGAGTTGTGAAATTGGAAGGACTTATGCATAATTCCTTTAATTGAAATTATGGAAGTATTGAAACAATTTTTTTATTTCCCTTTTCTTGCAAATTTTCACTTAGCATAAGAAAATGAGAGGGGAAAATGATTAATGGGATTAAATATGCCAAGTGTCACTATCCTATGGTAAAGGGATTAGTTTATAATTGATGAAGATGAGCACATGTCTAATTGAGTTAAAATAATGTTACTTTTACATAGTAATCATGATTATGGTACAACAATTGAGTATCTAGTTGGATAGAGGTGTTCAAAGTATACTGGTCCCGGTTGCCTGATCCCGATCTCGGACATTTTGATTCCGGGAATTTCCCGTCTCGGCCGGGACCGAGACCGGGACCGGTAACATATCTTGTGATCCCGGTCCCGGTCCCGGTTTTTTTATTTTTTTTAAAATTTTTTTCTTAAAAATTAAGTTATTGTTTTATTTTTGTAATGTTTATCCCTTAATTTAAGTTACCATTTGATAAAATGTGTATCACATATTTAGTTGGAGTTAAACTATATATATCATGATACTAATCCTACTATATAATGTATAAAAATAATAACAAAAAAGAAGAAGGTGATCATAATAATAATAATAAAATATCATTCTTCAATTCTAGATCAATTTTTGTGATTATTATGGTCTTATTAGATGTTAAATAATTACTTTAAATACTAGATTATAGAAAATTTAATTAAAATAATAATATTTTTTTAATTTAATTTTTTTAAAAAAAAAACAGGAATTCCCGGTTTGATCCTGGTCCCGCCCGAGATTACTGAGACCGGGATTAAATCGGGACTGGGACCGGGATGCAATTTGCATCCCGGCCAAAAACCGAGACCTGGACCGGGAGTGGTGGATCCCGGTCCCGGTCCTGGATTTGAACACCCCTATAGTTGGATTAGTTGAAAGAAGTCATTTGGTTAGTGAAGACATAAGGGAGGACGGTTTTTGAGTTAACGAAAGGGAGAGGAAAATTAGTTCAAGGCTAATTGAAGCCTTATGACATCAATTGGAAAGAGATAAGACGAGGGCCAAGTGTCACCATAAGATGCATTGATGAAAATCAAGTGATTAAAGGAGATTAGAGATATTTTATAAAAACTATTCCTTCCTCTTTCCCTTGCATATTTCAGCAAGAAGAGAAAAAGAAGAGAGAGAGAGAGAGAGCTTGGAGATCTTGAGATCTAGAGAGAAGGAAGAAGAAGAAGCTTAAGGTAAGGATGGTTTCTTAAGCATTTTTCTTGTGATCTTGCATGAAAACCTTCTTTAAACTCTTCTTCTCTATGGAATCAATGGTTTAGAAGACACATTTTGAGCTCAAGGAGAGAGAGGAGGACACCTGGAGAGAGAGGACTCAAGAACTCAAAAGGTAACTTCACAAACCTTAGATCTATACTAATATGATGTTGTTGTTGAGGTTTGTTGTTGGATTTGGTGATTTTTGGTTAAGTTTGTAAATTTGGAAAGTCCTAATCCTCAGGCGTTATACTGCCCAAATTTCTTTGAATCATAGTTAGTATGTGTTTAAATGGCTTAATAATGGATTAGAAGTGGAAATGCATAAGTTTTAAAGATTAAATCACAAAGTTGCAAATTTTCCCTTTTCTTGGCATATGTTTCGGCCAAGACCAAATCTAGGGGAAGGAGTTGGATTTTCAATGATTTTATTATTCTATTGGATTCAGGAGACAAAAATAGGTGGGGTTACAGTTGGTCACTTTTTTGAAAAATCCCGAAAAAGCATAATTACGAAAATGCCCCTAAAACTTTAAAACGGGGCTATCAAGGGCAATTTCATAATTTGACACTGAATTTGGTAATTTTGAGCCCCAAAATGGATTCCTTGAGCGAAAATACATCAGGATAGCCCTAATCAAAATTTTAGAAAAACGTGCGGTCGAGCAGAGTACGGCAGGGCCAGGCCGGGGTCCTGGGGACATGTTGGTAAAATTTCATCATAGATTAATATAACTACAAGAGACACTATGGAAGATTCTAAAATGATACTTGGATAAGTTATGAGATATTTGTTGTATATTTAAAATTTTAGGATCGAGTTGGAAGCTGGAAATGACATGTTTTTTGAGGCACATCAAAAAAGGGTTAAAAGAATTTTGAGGTAAGGACATTATCCTTCATACATTATGTCATAGTTATATAATTGTGTGGATGCTATTGTTTGTAAATGTGCTTTATTAATCAACATGTTTGCCTAGAAAGAGGTAGTTAGTGCCAGAGGTTCACTTACACTGGGAGTTGATGAGAATCCAACCGATGTAGATTAGTGGGGTTAGGCCCTACTCATGTATATATGATGATGATGTGTTTATATTGTTCATTATTTGGTGCATACATGGCGCATATCATATTTACTTTTCGCATTTTATATGAACAATAGCATGTTTCTACTGGGATTCCTTTAAATCTCACCCCTTTTTTTAAACAAACATCTCAGTGGGTGCAAATGGGACGAAAGGCAAAGGCATAGATACTGAGAAGTGATTGGCACGTTTCTCGAGGTAAGGTTAAAGGGGTGGTTATAGTTAGTTTATGCTTAAGATATTTTAGGGAAATCCTGTAATTATTGTAAATACTGTAGTACTCTGTATTTTATCAACGAACGACTTTAGATTGTAAACGAATATTTTTATCAGTATATATGTACTTTTCTGTATGCTAATGGAATCTAATATTTATTACTCTTCGAATATCGAAATGAAAACAAATGTTGACAATAGGAAAACATACATGGTAATTTGTTTATAGTATTGTATGGCTCAATTTATTCCTTTTTCAAACTACATAATAATTATTGCACTAATTACCTAAACAAGAATATGGGAATAATAGGGGCATTAAATCTAGAGCTAGCAATACGGGCTGACCTGCAGGTTGTGGGCCAACCCTCTCAGGTTGGGAGCTTTGGCTAGGCGGGCTGGTGTAGCCCACCCCCTTCACGGGCTGGCAAAAGTGCCCGCCAGTCCGCCAATTTTTTTTAATTTCATTTTTAAAAAAAAATGTACTCTCTTTCACCTGCTCATATCACACTTTTTTCTTTTATACATTTATATTATGAAGTCAATTTCATTCTTGCTTTCCTTTTTTTTTTTCATTTACTCACATAACAAAAACATATAAACACATCTCTTTTAAATTTAACAATAGTAGAATAAATATAATATAAAAATAAAAATGTCAAATAGAAAGTATGAGGAATTAATTAAATACGGCGTCAAATGAAAAGTAATAAGGGTATTTGAATTTATTTTATTTAAAGAAACAAAAAAACTAAAAAAAAAAAGCGGGCAGCTCGGCGGGGCAGGCTGGCCCTCCATTTTTGGCAAGCTGACAGGCCTAACCCTTTTTACCAGTTCTAATTAAATCCTTAAAAATTCGACTTCTAGGGTAACAATTTCAAATGATGTTTTTAATATGGAATGTTACAGTTATTATTTACCAATTTAGAGCAATTGTTGGAAATAGTGATGACATGCATTGATTGAATAATTTTAATTTAATTAGGATTGGAATGTTAAAGTTATTATTCCCCATAATCGTGGAAGATTATATTTATTATTTGAAATTTGAAAGGCTAGTGCAATTATTATTTGCCAATTATTATAGATGTGTATTAATGTAATTAGCACTGTGATTATTCAACCCGGTTCAAGCGTAATCAGGTTATGAAGCGGGTAACACGAGATATATAGAATAAGTTTGATGATTGATTATTGCACTAATTACCTAAATAAGAATATGGGAATAATAGGGGTATTAAATCCCTTAAAATTTGACTTCCAAGGTAACAATTTCAAATGATATTTTTAATATTGAACGTTACAGTTATTATTTGTCAATTTAGAGCAGTTGTTGGAAATGGTGTTGACATGCATTGATTGAATGGTTTTAATATATTTGGGATTGGAATGTTAGAGTTATTATTCCATATAATCATGGAAGATTACAGTTATTATTTGAAATTTGAAAGGCTAGTGCAATTATTATTTGCCAATTATTATAGATGTGTATTAATGTAATTAGCACTGTGATTATTCGACTTGGTTCAAGTGTAATCGAGTTATGAAGTAAGTAACACGAGATTTATAGAATAAAGTTGATGATTGATTATTACACTAATTAACTAAATAAGAATCTGGGGAAAATGGGGGTATTAAATCCCTTAAAATTTGACTTCCAAGGTAACAATTTCAAATGGTATTTTTAATATGAAATGTTACAGTTATTATTTGCCAATTTAGAGCAATTGTTGGAAATGGTGTTGACATGCATTGATTGAATGGTTTTAATTTAATTGGGATTGGAATGTTAGAGTTATTATTCCTTATAATTGAGGAAGATTATAATTATTATTTGAAATTTGAAAGGCTAGTGCAATTATTATTTGCACTTTATTATAGATGTGTATTAATGTAATTAGCACTGTGATTATTCGACCCAGTTCAAGTTTAATCGGGTTATGAAGTAGGTAACACGAGATTTATAAAATAAAGTTGATGGTTGATTATTGCACTAGTTACCTAAATAAGAATCTGGGAATAATAGGGGTATTAAATCTCTTAAAATTCTACTTCGAAGGTAACAATTTCAAATGGTATTTTTAATTGGAATGTTACAGTTATTATTTATCAATTTAGAGCAATTGTTGGAAATGCCGTTGACATGCATTGATTGAATAGTTTTAATTTAATTAGGATTGGAATGTTAGACTTATTTTTCCCTATAATAGTGGAAGATTATAGTTATTTTTTAAAATTTGAAAAGCTAGTGCAATTATTATTTGCCAATTATTATAGATGTGTATGAATGTAATTAACACTGTGATTATTCGACCCGATTCAAGCACAATCGGGTTATGAAGCCAGTAACACGAGATTTATAGAATAAAGTTGATGATTGATTATTGCACTAGTTACCTAAATAAGAATATGGGAATAATAGGGGTATTAAATCCCTTAAAATTCGACTTCGAAGGTAACAATTTCAAATGGTATTTTTTATTGGAATATTACAGTTATTATTCCAATTTAGAGCAATTGTTGGAAATGGCATTGACATGCATTGATTTAATGGTTTTAATTTAATTAGGATTGGAATGTTAGACTTATTATTCCCTATAATAGTGGAAGATTATAGTTATTTTTTAAAATTTGAAAAGCTAGTGCAATTATTATTTGCCAATTATTATAGATGTATATGAATGTAATTAACACTGTGATTATTCGACTCGGTTCAAGCGTAATCGGGTTATGAAGCGAGTAACACGAGATTTATAGAATAAATTTGATGATTGATTATTGCACTAATTACCTAAATAAGAATATGGGAATAATAGGGGTATTAAATCCCTTAAAATTCAACTTCCAAGGTAACAATTTTAAATAGTATTTTTAATATGGAATGTTACAGTTATTAATATTATTTGCCAATTTAGAGCAATTGTTGGAAATAGCATTAACATGCATTGATTGAATGGTTTTAATTTAATTAGGATTGAAATATTAGAGTTATTATTCCCTACAATTGTGAAAGATTACAGTTATTATTTAAAATTTGAAAGGCTAGTACTATTATTATTTCCAAATTATTGTATATGTGTATTCATATAATTAGCACTATGATTATTCAACTCGGTTTAAGCATAATCGGGTTATGAAGCGAGTAACACGAGATTTATTGAATGAAGTTTATTGATTGATTGATGATTAATAAGGCAGGCAATGTTATCACAAAACAAAACCAGTTGTATTTTAGAGAATTCATTAATTGGTATTTTATGAGGTTATCAGATTAATCGTTCGGGAGCTAATCTAAACGTTTGAAGAGTCCAATCTATCCTTTTATATAGAAATGATAGTTTATACAGTTGAGAGCTTTGTTTGACATGACAAACTACTTAAAATGATATTTTAATTTATAATGTGTATCATTATGATGATTCACTACTAGTTATTTAATTTAATATTTTTTATAAAAAATAGAAATGGGAAAATAATTTTTTATTTATAAAATTATTTATCCTTTAGTCAACTCATTGTCATTGGTATAGTTCAATAATTTAAGGGTCCATACAGGGGTAGATCAACGTAAGTGTATAGAAATTGGGCCAAATTAAAGGGAACTTCTAGTATTGGGCTTTTGCTGAAATTGCAGTTGTTGGGCCTCTTAAGAAACTTGATTCTTTGTCTTGTTTGGTTCTTTTACATTGTTTTGGGCGTAGTTGAGATTGAATTCTCAATACTGAGAAGACCCAAATAAGGGGGAAGAAAAAATGGCCTGCCAGAGTATAGCACAACATGAGTTTTGCTTTCCAAGAATTTATAGAATAAATGCAGCAAAAATTTGACAAGAAGAAAGATATTTTGTAAAGCACAAACAACATCAGGCTTTTTGACATATTCAGTTTGCTTGAATCTCAGTAATTCTAACAAGCAGGACTGGTTTTCCTAGCTAGAAATTACTCGTATTTTCTAAGGCACCATGTTTAGTACCTACCCCAGTGATTCACTCACCAAATTCAAGAGAGGATTGAAGAAATAAAATGTTTGCAATAAAATTGACAGTTCAAAGACAGCAAAAAGGCAGGGAAGGTGGTGGAGATTAAAGCAGCTGAAAGTGGAGGTAAGATGCTGGTGGTTGAAGCAATTACTGAGGGGCATGGGTGGCTGGCCTCAAACAGCCCCCATGGAGATATGAAGGTCCTATCATGGAACTATCAGAGTTTGGGGGTTGCTGTGACAGTTAAGAACAAAAGAACCTGAAGGATTGTAATAGAAGATATAAACCCTCGGTTATGTTTCTAATGGAAACCAGATTAAGGAGTGAGAAGTTGGGAAAATTAGAAGGGCATGTGGTATGAATAAAGAACTTTATGTGGAGCCGAGAGGCAGGTCAGGTGGTTTAGCTCTATGGTGGTATGATAGGATTGAGATGGAGGTTCTGTATCAATCAAAAAATCTTATTCATGTTAAGGTTAGATCGGTTATGGAAAATGTGCCAGAGTTCATTACCTTTGTGTATGGTGCACCAAAAAAAGGGGATATGGAGACAATTTGGAGAAGGTTTCGAGCTTTAGCAAGAGGTGTGAGGGGAGCATGGCTATGTATTGGTGATTTCAACCAAATAGGATCTCAGAATAAGAAGGAGGGAGGCAGACCGATAGCAATGAGGAGGATCTTAAACTTCCAGATGTTGCTTGATGACTATGGTTTAATAGATTTAGGATTTAAAGGATCAAGATTCACATGAAATAACAGGAAAGGTGGAAAAGCAGATATTAAAGAGAGGATTGATAGAGGCTATGGTAATGTGGCCTTAGAGAATCCTTTAGCAAGGCTCAAGTATTCCAAGCTTGGGTGGAAGATGTTGGGAATATCAATTCAATGTTTGAGAAATTCAATAATGACCTATTCTCTTCTAAGGAAACTGAACACTTGGATGAGGTCTTAGGTTATGTTCAAAAGGTGGTTACAATAGAGGAAAATGAGTTGTTAATTAAACCAATTTCTGCCTCTAAATTTGAAGCTGTAGTGTTTGACTTAGGGCCAACTAAAGCTCTAGGTGTTGATGGTTTTACAGCCTTGTTCTATCAATCAACATAGGAAGAGGTTAAGGAAGAGGTATTTGAGATGGTGAAAGGATTTTTTGATGGTAGCTCCAGGTTAAGGAAGATAATTCTCACGCAGATTGTTTTAGTGCCTAAAGTAGAAACTCCTGAATTTGTTAATCAATTCCGTCCCATTGGTTTATACAATGTCTCATATAAGATTATTGTAAAAATCATGACTGCAAGGATGAGGAGTTTAATGAGAAAATATATCTCAAAGCAGCAGAGGGCTTTTGTAGCAGGAAGACTAATTCAGGATAATGTGACTATAGCACATGAAGCCTTCCAATATCTTAAGAGAAGAAAGGAAGGGACAAGATGTGATTTGGCACTAAAAATTGATCTAAGTAAGGCTTATGAACGAGTAGATTGGAGTTTCTTGAAGGGAGTAATGTTGAGAATGGGATTTTGTGTTAGTGGGTAGAGTAGATTATGGAATGTTTGTCTTCTATTGAATTTGAGTTGCTAGTGTCAAGGGAAAAGGTTGCAAAGATCATACCACAAAGAGGAATTAGATAAGGTGACCCTCTCTCCCCCTACCTCTTTATTATTGCAGCTGATATGCTCTCTTTAATGGTTAAGTATCATATAAACAATGGTGATTTGAAAAGCATGAGGTTATATAGAGGAGGTCCTATCTTATCCCATTGTTTTTTTGCTGATGATGCTTTATTTTTCATGAGGGCACAAAGAGAGAACTATATGATATTGAAGAGGATACTGAGTATGTATAGTGCAGCCTCAGGGCAAGAAATGAATTTAGACAAATTTTGCATCTTCTTTTCAGCTAATACTACTCAGGAATTAAAGGAGGTGACTGAAAGGGTGTTAGGAGTAAGGGCAACTCAAGAACCAGGGAAATATCTAGGTCTACCTCTATTGTGGGGAAGATCTAAAAGTGTAGCTTTAACTTTTGTTAAGACAAGATCAGTAAAAAGTTGTAATGGTGGAAACAGAAGCTTTTGACATTTGCTGGGAGAGAAGTTTTGATTAAAGCTGTAGCTAATTTGATTCATGTTTACCCAATGACAATTTTTCTAATTCCTCAGAAGAGTTGTAAGGAAATTGACAGTTTGATCTCTGGCTTTTGGTGGGGGCAAAAGGAGAAGGGAGGAAGAAGGATTCATTAGAAGAAATGGAGTTTGATGTCCAGCAATAAAGAGGTTGGTGGTTTGGGGTTTAGAAGCTTCCAAGCTTTTAACAAAGCTCTCTTAGCCAAAACTACTTGGAGAATATTGCAAAATCCAGATGAATTATGGTGCAGGATTTTAAAAGGCATTTATTTTCCTCAAAGCAGCTTTATGGAAGCAAAAAAGGGTGGAAGGGCAACTTGGTGCTAGACAAGTATCTTATAGGGCAAAAAACTGATGAAGAAAGAGCTATTCTGGAAATTTGGCAATGGGAATCATATTAAAATATGGCGAGATAGATGGATTCCAGGTTTAAAGGATGAGAAGCTAGCTTATGTTCCTATAAATGGTCAGGAGAAAAGCATGTCAGTTAGTGGGCTTATTAAAGAAGGAAGCTAGGATTTGAGTGGAATATTAGACAAGATTTCTAAAGAGGAGAAGTTAAGGATCTTGCATATTAACATTGAAGTTGTAGGAAGGAGGGATGAAGCAATATGGTTAAAATGTAGGGATGGGAAGTATACTGTAAAGTCTAGATATCATGTAGCCAAGGAAGAGGAGGAATCTCGATTAAGTTTGGATCCTGGTCCATCACATCAGACACCAAATCTGCTTTAGCAATGTGTATGGAAGTTACATGTTCCTCCCAAAATTAAGCATTTTCTTTGGAGAATGCTTAATGGGGCCCTGGCAACTAGAGAAGCCCTGCAGAGAAGAAAATGTGCATAGGATTATGCTTGTCCGATCTGTGGCAATGAAGTAGAAACGGTTGAGCACATGATTTTAAATTGCCCTTGGGCTAGTAGATGCTGGTTTGGCAGTTATGTAGCTCTGATATGCTATAATGATCAGACAAGGAACATTATAAAGTAGTGTGAATAGATTTTGCTGAATAAAGGAATTGATAGGAGGATAAAGCTCTAGTGGTTGCTTTATGCTGGGGCATCTAGAAGGGGAGGTGTGATTAGGTGTTTAATTCAGTTAATGTTGATGCTAAAAAGGTTATAGCAGTTGCTTCAATGCTAGTGACAGAAGTTTGGAAAGCAAGAGAATTGGATACTGGTAAAGGGAATGGCTCTGGGAAGAAGGGAAGTGTAAGGAGTATAAGGTGGGAAGCACCTGAGTTAGACAGCGTCAGGATTAATGCTGATGGGGCCTTCTTGAAGAGTAATGCTTCTGCAGGGATTGGCGTGGTCTACAGAGATAACAATGGGAATTTCTTAGGAGGATTAGGGAGGAAGGTTAAGGCTTGTACTGCTTTTTAGGTTGAATGTTTAGCCCTGAAGGAAGCAATTTTTGCTAGTGACACATTTAGAGGACAAGGAATCTGTATTGAGGTGGATTGTGAAGAGCTATAAAGATTAGTTAAAGCCAAAGATGCAAATAAAGTGAAGTGGCAAAGTGTTGGTGTCTTAGCTGAAATTCTGCTATTAATTGATGAAAGGCCAAATGTTACTTTTTTCTTGGTAGCTCAACAAGGTAACTGTGCTACAGATTTTCTGGCAGCTGCTAGTTGAAGGGGGGTGGAGCCTAATGGGTGGCTGACGACAGCACCAACCCTCTTAAGTGAGATAATTTTGGCTGATGCAATTAGTAGCGAAAGGGAAGCTCGAGCTGATGCAAATGAAGGACCTGATAAAGGATGTATTGGTTGAAATATTATGTTGCTACTATAGGTTGTAGTTCTTTATAGGATTTGTTGTTGTTGGTAGTTTTACTTTCATAGTTATATATAGGTTGTCGTTTCTGTTTTGCTTTTTGTTGAATTGGTGAGTGTAATTGTTTTTTGAATATTAATAAAATTGACCTTTCTGTTAAAAAAAAAAAAAAAAGACAGCAAAAAGGCAATGTGAGAAGAAACTACATTGCAGCACCATGTAGAACTCTCCTCTCATACAAACCAACAACTTGCATGGGCCTAGTTGAGGTTACATGGGCCTGACCTAAGGAGACTTAGAGAAGGGTATTCAGAGAGTGATCCAAGCAAAAACAAACATGGGTTGGACCTAGGGGAAGGGGGACTAATCCCTCACAACATAAAGAATCAATATAAAAATCCTCATTGGAAGATGTGCCTATATTTAGTACCCAACAATGTCTCCAGTACAATTACCTTCTAGGAAGATACATGTGCTTATAAAAAAAGTGATACAAGTCTTTCTCAAAAGTTAAAAAGAAAAGTGTTAATATCACTATTGACCCTTACAGTTTGATCAAATTTTGATTTTAGTCCCGATAGTTTCAAATCATTGATTTTAATTCTTATAGTTTTACAAGGAATTGTTCTAAGTTTAATATAGGGGCGAAAATCAAAACTCGTTAAAAAATAAAAAAATAGGCAGCAGTTGCTAAGCTCCAACCCCAAAAATTTATAAAACTACAAGACCAAAATCAATTATCTAAAACTATAAAGACCAAAACCAAAATTCGATCAAACTAAAAGGATTAACAAAAATATCAACCCAAAGAAAAAAGACCCACCAAAGTACTGAACAAGTTTCGCTTTCCACGAATCTATAAAATACATTCAGCAAAAACTTGACAGCAAGAAATATATTCCATAAAGCACAAACAGCAGGCGTTTTGACAGATTCAGTTTGCTAAAGTCCTGCTAGTTCTAACAAATAGGACTGCTATTCCTGACTATAAATTATTTTCCAAGGCACCAGGTTTTGGTGCATACTCGTCAAATTCAAGAGGATTAAAAAAATTGGCAGTTCAAAGGCAGCAAGAAGGCAATGTGAGAAGAACCTACAATGCAGCACTATGTAGAACTCTCCTCTCATACAAACCAATTATTTGATCAGCCACGGCCCACATAATGGCCTGGCCAGGTGGAATTCTCATGAGCCTAGGCAATAGACCTTTCCATAATGCACGAAGCCCTTCCTCTGCATATATTGTTTTGATGGCATGGACCATACCCTTGTACTTCAACTCACCTCCTACTCGGTTCTGAGCCATTAGCCTTGTTTTCACGACATCAAAAGGGCCGGTGCAGATAGGGCCTACAGTACCTGCAAGAAATCCAGAGATCATGGATTGCCATGGTTGAAGGACTTTCCCGTCTCCTTCATGTTTCTTCCATAAAAGGATATCAAAAGTATTTTTCGCTGTAAACATGGCAGCTTGATTTGTGCCATTACGCATTACAGTTGGAGCAGCCCCAGCCCAAAGCCCAAAAACGCCTTCTTCCTTTATGATCATTCGAGCACAATGTACAGGACCTTTGTACTTCAAAAGATCAGGACTTAGGCCTTTTTGTTGCTGCAATCTTATCTTCACCACCTGTAACAAAAACATGGTGCTAAATTACCAACTTCAAACATCATTTTCCAAGGAAAAACAATGCATAGATGATGATGATGTTAGTGGCCAAGTAGGTTTCCAATCTAGTAACTTGGATATCAATAAAAATTGTATAACAAAAACAAAAACAAAAAATATTTGTTCATTAATGTTGCAAACAACCAAAAAACAAGCAGCATGTCATCATTGTTAAATTACACTGAAGAGCACCAGTTAATTTCAACAAGCAAAATTCTCAACCTAAACATCTAGCTTGACATGACCTACAAAAGTTTTAATTTTTACTTCATCTAATTAAAAATGTAGTGCATAACTTTGAGGGAGTAATGAAAATGCAAATGAGAAAAATGATTACTAATCAATTGTCCAGGTACAAATGGGAACAAGTATTAATACTTTCGGTCAATATAAGTTCCCTAAACAGACAAACATTTATAACAGAAAGTTCATGAAAACTAGCAATTAAAGCTCTAATATCATCACAAAGATTGTTAGCACCCTTGGGAAGTCTCTTGAACATCAGCCACAACAGGTAAAACAACAAGAGGGATGAAAATGAGGACCAGGAGTCTCGTACGCTTTTCCTTTTCTTACTGATCATTTCCACCCATAAACTTAAGATCAGGATGAGAATGAAAAGAATAATAGTCCAGCGGAAGAGAATTCTGAAGATTCAAAATGCTTGCAGGCTTGTAGCAAGTCAATATGGACTAGTAAACTTATCCAGATTTAGTCATGTTGGTTAACTGATCTTTACAAAGTAATTGAGACTTAAACTAAACCCAATTGTCAATACTATACAACCTAAGCAAGCATTAACATAGCTCCAAGAATCCTAGATTTGACATCTTATACATAATTACTGTATATAAGATAACCATATGCCAAGATAGAGACCATCCAATCCAATCAGAATCAGCATGATTGTTTTAAGTGAGAAAAGCAACCAGAAGGATGTGGAATTCTACATTGCAAAAAAAAACAGAGAGAAGAAGAGCAGATCTAGGAATTGAAAACATATGTCAATATAAGGTACTTCACATTCTCAGCAAACCAAAGTTTCCTCAAAATGTCAATCCAGAAACAAGCCAATATGCTCCAACCTGAAAATTCAAACTATAGACTAATCTCAAAAGTAGCAATAGCAAACACTGATTACAAAAAGTTTTAAGCAGCTATTAAATTCAATCAATATGTAACTAGATTAAATCTAAAACATATAATCTAATTATCAATGGCAAATAAAAACATAAAGGCACAAACCTCAAATGGAGTAACGATAATAAGAGCCTCAAGGACCCCAGCCCCAAAACCAGAAAGGACGCGCCCCTGACTGCTGATTTTCCCAGTCTCAGAGTCCTTAAATGCTGATTGAAATAATGCATTTGAACCCATTCGAAGTGCATACTTCAAGGTCAAATGTGTAGCAAAAGGCGTCAATCCCTTCCATAAAGCTCGCACCCCTTCTGTGCGTGCAACTGTAGTACCACAGTGAACTATTCCCTTGTAGTTTCCAGACCTATCAAGTTGCAATCTGGTCTTAATGACATCAATGGGTTGCAAGCAACAGGCCTCCATAACACCTCCTAGCGAGCCAGAAACTGCTTTCATATAAGGTGGGATTGCTTTATTTGAACCCGAGTTGGGATTGTCTTGTGCAGCATCTTTTTGATTCATGATTGATAGAGATTTGCTTTATTACGGTAGAAACCTGATGATATCAAATAACACATCGATAAATCCCAAATATGTGACCTAAGTATCTATGAAGCGCCAGATAAGCCAAAAATGGAGAAATCAAACTGAAATAAAATAAAATTCGAACACAAAATCACTTTTCCTTTTGTTTTTTGCATGCGTAACAGCTATTTTAGCATTCATCCCACCAAAACAATAACTGGCAATTGTAAGCTGATGTGTAAAGTACTATACACAATCTTGGGGTTGTTCTTCCATTTCCACAAAGAATTTTGATTATTTGATAGCCCAAGAAAACATAAAGAACTTGAATAGTGTCAACAGCATTAGCAGAATGAAAATAATCTATGAACACAGTAAGGTGCACAATAAGAAAGCAAGAAAAACGTACTGTAGATCAGCTACACTGTGGTCGACCGCCGAAAGGTGAGATTTAACTCCGTCCCCCGTGAAATCTGAAATCCCACAGTTAACGGAACATGAATAGAAAAAGTCAAAACCCAGGGAATCTTTGTTCGAAGACCAAGAAATAAGTTCAGCAAGAACCCCAGACATTGTAATAAATTGATTATCGTGAAATGACATCGAGACGAATAAATTCAGAAATCAACAAAAGCAGCAATTGAACTCACAGAATAAGCAAAATACCAAATGAGGGTCCTTACAGCCACACGCAGTGGCTTTCGGGGAACGGAGAAGACGAAGAGGCGGATGTTACACACAAATTTGAGGAGAAGGACGAGACGACAGGTATCTTACAGGTCGAGGCCACCGTGGACAAAAAGCTGCGCCGCATCTGATTATAGTTTATTAAGCAGTGGGACAGCCTATCTAATATTGCACGTTTCGCATCTAATGTAATAATTTATTAATTACATAAACATTTTTTTTATTCTGCAATAATTCAATTGCCGGGTCGCAACTCGCAAGCAAGCATGGATCTCATCTCAATTTCAGAACCATTGTCTAAAAATATCAATCTAAATATAGAAAATTTTCTACTCTCTTCAAATTGTCTGAGGTATGTTTGGATTGTCCGTGCAAGAATACATTTTTTTTTTTGCAAGAATACATTTTAGAGAAAAGTGATTTACAAAAATAAATTGTGTGGAAAAAAAACCATGATTTTAGTGAAAAAATGATTTTAGAAAATTATTGAATGTTTGACCCCCCAACTCCCTTAAAAAAACAAAAACCATAATTTTCGGTCCAAACCTGTATGATTTTGAACAAACACAAAAAGTGCACACTAGGCCCTGGAGGCAGTAACATGGGCTAAAACCCGTGGTTTAACCCACCAGCTTATGAGTAAGGGTTGGCATTCTGTCAGTTCTTAAAAGTCTGGCCCGGCCCGTGCCATTATTTTTTCAAAAAAAAAAAAGATAGAGAATTAGAGATGTAAAATTCCTTTAGTCCCTCATCCTTCTCCAGCGTGGATGTTGATGTTTTACAAGCTTTAGACGTGGCTTCAAACCAAATTATTGTATCCTGATTGGATAATTTGATATTTTTGTTTGCAAATTTTGACAAATTTGCTAATTTTATCTTTTAAATTGAGAGTTATATTTTGACTTTTTACAAGTAGAATGGTTCATGCTTGAAATGCAAATTCGATAATTCATATATACGTGTTTCGATTATAATAACAAAAAATGAAAAAATTTTAGGTTGGCCACCCTACCATTGGGGGTTAGGGTTGTCATTTTGGCAACCCGCAAAAGTACTGGCAGCACAGACTCGCACAATTCAACCCACGGGTAAGCTTGGATTACCTGCTCTCCTAAGCCCCAAACATTTATTTTGTAATCACAATAAGCATGTTTGGTTTACAAGTCCTAAATCCCAACCCCAAAATTAATGAATTACAAACACACACACACACACATTTATTTATTTATATGTATAAAATAAAGGTTTAGCTGTAACATTTGAATTTGAAGTCATTGCATGGAAAAGCCAGACAAAATTTTAATTATAATCATAAAAACAAAAAGAAACATAAGCCATCACCCAAAGATGAAGAGGCAAAAAAGAAAAGGAGAGGAGAATAAGAGAAGAAAGAAAATGGAAAGAATGCCATCCAGTTTTTCCCCCTTTAATGGCAATAAAAACTGGAAAAAAGCTTGGATATTTGTAAAATATAGCAAGAAAACACCATTTCAAATGCCCACCAGTAGGGAAAAGCTGGAGCATCGGCGAGTTTCTGATAAAGATTAAAAGCGAAATTGAAGAAATAACGAAGCTTGAAAAGTTGAACTCAATGCTGGAGAGAGAATAACTGCAATTTAATCATTTTTAAGCTATTATATTATTTATGCATATTCATATTCATACTTAACCATAATTGGGAAAGAAACAATGATGAGCAAAGAGCCCATATATATTTTAAAATTATATCTTAATTATATAAATTTTAGAAAGAGAAAATCCAAAAAACTACACTCAAAATATAAAAATGACAAATCAGTACATCGAAATTCAAAAAAGACGAATAAGGCGGGTGTCAGAAAAAGGAGGAATCTGGCATTTTGAAATTTCGGCCAAATTACGAAAATGCCCTTCAGCGCTTCAGGCCACTTCAGAATAACAACATGATCCTTGGAATTAACACCTCCGGATTCGTTATTAATAACTTCAATTCTTCTTTTACAAATCACAAGTTTCAGGGCTAATAACACCACCGATCTCACCATTAACAACTCCGGATTCGATATTAACAACTCCATTTTCTTCTTTCGCACTTAACAAATTTCAGAGCCAATAACACCATCGATCTCGCCATTAACAACTCCGGATTCGCCATTAACAACTCCTATGTTGTTATTCCGATTGAGGGCTGAAGGGCATTTTCGTCATTTGGCCGAAATTTCAAAATGCCAGATTCCTCTGCCCGTCTGACACAGCCTGATCTGTCCTTTTGTAATTTCAATGTACTAAATTGTCCTTTTGTTATTTCCAATGTAGTTTTTTAGAATTTTCCCTTTTAGAAACCTTGCATCTTATAGTTATTCTTCTCTTCTCCGTATCACAAGCATCTCCTACTACATGTTTCATGATATAATGCTTTGTTTGAAGCATTAATTTTTTTCACCTAGTATCCCTAACTAATTAACCAAGCTCTTCTAATTAATGGCTTTTATTAAAAGTAATTTTGATATTTAGCTTGGTGAATGTAAAATTATTATTAGGTGCCTGCATTGATGACATGAGAATATATTTCGGAAGCAAACCATGTAATACTTATGAGTATTTTTTTTAACTGTATTACTTTTTAAAAAATTTAAATTTATTTTTTATATGAATGATTATGTTGCTTTTACTTTAAACATACATTGCATAAAATTATTATTTTATTTATAACTAGTTTAATTACTACTACCTCCGGTCCTAAATATAAAATAAAGTTGAATTTTTTTGAAGAGATTAAGGAAACTAAATAAGTTACTTAATCATATCATATGCTATGTATCCTTAGATTATATATTAATTTATTAGTTAAACTAATTAGTTTGAAGAAAAAAATAAAAATATTAATACTCTAAAGTACTTTAATTAGCTTCCTTAATTTCTTGATAAATTGTAAAATATCATACGTTTTCATCCCTAGAAGAACAGCGGAAGAAAAGAGGTGTGCATGCATGTATTGATATGCATTCTTTGCACAAGATTTATAAGTGCGGGTTTGAATTAACTTTTATAAAATAGCTTTTACAATTTATGAGAGAAATATATGAGAGAAATTTTATCTCAGCTTGTGGAAAATGACTTTTGAAACTACGGTTTCATAGTTACCTAAACATGCACTAAGCCAATAACAACTTGTAATCCTTACCACCCTTAAATTAAATCATTAACATCCCTTTTAATTATTCAAACCTAACTTTTGCAAAAATTCCATCTTCTGCTTTTTATGTTGTGTTTTCCGTATGTATCCGACGTTACGTTAATTAAGAACCAAATCCATTGCTTGAGATTGTGTATAATAAATTTAATGAAAAGTATATGCATGTAAATTTATTAAGTAGTAGGACACACAGTATAATATGGCACTTTTCGTGTCCAATCTAGTGTATTAATTATTACTTATATAAACAATTTTTTTTTATTCTGCAACAATTCCATTGCCGGGTCGCAAGCATGGATCTCATCTCAATTTCAGAACCATTGTCCAAGAAGTATTAATCTAAATAGAGAAAATTTTCTGCTCTCTTCAAATTGTCTGAGGAATGTTTGGATTGTCCTTGCAAGAATACATTTTAGAGAAAAGTTATTCAAAAACAACAAGTTTTGAGAAAAATTAATAATCATGATTTTAGCACAAAAAAATTGATTTTGGGAAATTTTTGAATGTTTGAATTGTTTTTTTCTTAAAACCATGATTTTCTCTCCAAACCTATATGATTTTAGGAAAAACAAAAGCGCCCACTAAGCCCCAAACGCTCATTTTGTATTCACAGCCGTATGACATACACGTTTGGTTTACAAGCCCTAAACCCAACCCTCAAATTAATGAATGCTAAAATATACTTGTAGTCCTTTAAATTTTACATAAGGTTCACTTTTAATCTCTTAATTTTATAAAGTATATTTTTAGTTCTATATTTCTAACACTATTAATATTACTAACGAAAAATATTAATGCAGTAAACTCAAGTGATGATTATACAACTAACAAAACATATTTAAATTTTAATTTTTTAATATACTCCATCCGGTCCTTAATATAAGTTATATTTACCTAATTTGATTATATTAAGAAATTTAGTTAAGTAGTTAATATGGCATGCATTTTTTAATAAACTTTAGTCATTTTCCTTAATTCCCTCATCTCTTCTCCCCATTGATTATTTTTTAATGAACATTAATGGGAGTAAATTAGGAAAATATTAATAACTATGAAAACTATGTCTTTTATTTAAGACCAAGATCAACTCTTTAAATATGTCTTATATTAAAGATCAGAGGGAGTAATATATTTAGATTATTAAAAATAAACTAAAATAAATTGACAAATCGCTGAAAATGAAATTGAGTTTTGATATTTAGATTAATAAACTAATATATTTAAATTATTAAACTAAAACTTTTAAAATAATAGAGGTTTTGACATTGACGGCTTTATTTGGTTTTTAGATATTTTTCAATTTACACACATTTTAAATTTAAGATTAATAACATTTAATTATACAATTATCACTTGAGTTTGTTACGTCAACATTTTCCATTAGTAACATTAACGATGTTAGAATTATAGAACTGAAAGTATACTTAAACCAATAAATATGTCCTTATATCATCAGTATATATATATATATATATATTATAATAAAGGTTTAGCAGTATCATTTGAAATCAATGTGTAACCACCTAAATTTTATATTCACCAAATATATTGTAATTATTTGAGAAATTCAATAAAATGGTGAATATTCATGAGAAAATGAGCAAATTGATTCAAGAAAGAAAATTATATTACAAAGGTAATGGCAAAATCAAAACTTTACCAATTTAGCACAAGATTAATTGTTTTCCAATTAATTGAAGTTAATTTCAATTAATTAAGGAAAATAAAGGAGAATGTATATTTCGAATATTCTTGGTAAAATAAATCAAGAGTTGTGAAATTGGAAGAACTTGTGTATAATTCCTTTAATTGAATTATGGAAGTATTGAAACAATTTTTATTTCCCTTTCCTCATGAATCTTCACCTATCATAAGAAAATGGGAGGGAAAAGAATGATTTTTGGAATTAAACATGACAAGTGTCACTATCCTATGGTAAAGGGATTTGTTTATAGTTGATGAAAATGAGCACATGTCTAATTGTGTTAAAATAATGTTACTTTTACATAGTAATCATGATTATGGTATAACAATTGAGTGCATGGCTGGATTAATTGGAAGAAGCCATTTGGTCAATGAGAGTATGAGAGGGGACGGTTTTGAGCTAACCAAAAGAGGAGTAAGATTAGTTCAAGGTTAATTGAAGCCTTATGACACCAATTGGGAAGAGATAAGGCTAATGACAAGTGTCAACATAAGATGCAATCTTGGAAATAAAGTAATAAAAGGAAATGGAAGATATTTTAAAACACTCTTCCTTCCTCTTTCCCTTGTATATTTTGGCTAAGAAGAAAGAAGAGAAGAGAAGAGAAGAGAGAGAGAGAGAGCTTGGAGATCTTGAGATCTAGAGAGAAGGAAGAAGAGGAAACTTAAGGTAAGTATTGGTTCTTAAGCATTTTCTTGTAATCTTGCATGAAACCTTCTCTAAACTCTTCTTCTCTATGGAATCAATGGTTTAAAAGACACATCTTGAGCTCAAGAAGAGAGAGAGGAGGACGCCTAGAGAGAGATGACTCAAAAACTCAAGAGGTAACTTTACAAACATTGGATCTATACTAGTATGATGTTTTTGTTGGAGTTTGTGGTTGGATTTGATGATTTTTGGTTAAATTTGTAAATTTGGAAAGTCCTGATCCTAAGGGGTTATGCTGCCCAAATTTCTTTAAATCATGGTTAGTATTTCTTTAATCCTAAGGGTAGGGTACGGCAGGACCGGGCCTGGGTCCCGGGGGCATCTTGGTAAATTTTCACCATAGACTAATATAACTACAAGAAACGCTATGGAAGTGTCTAAAATGATACTTGGATAGGTTATGATCTATTTTTTGTACATTTAATATTTTATGACCGAATCAGAAGCCGGAAGCGACACGTTTTATAAGGCACACTAAAAAGGGGCTGAAAGAACTTTGAGGTAGGGACATTATCCTTCATACATCATGCCATAGTTATAAGATTGTGTGAATGACATTGTTTGTAAATGTGCTTAATTAATTAACATGTTTTGTGTAACACCTCAAATCACAACAACCAAATACTTAACTAAAGTATTTGAAATGTCGCCAACAAGGATGTTCAACATCCAAACCATCAAAATACAAATCAGTTCAAATAAAGCTCATGTCTCAATATTAAATCAATTCCTCAAAATATTTCGGCAAAACAAAATAAAATGCAGAAGTCTTAGGGTTATGGCAATATAAATGACATAACATGAGCTCTATGAGCACAAAAGAGCCTTCAAGGCTCACTCCATAGGTGCCTTCCCTTGCTCCCTACTAGAACAATCACCTGAAAATGTTAATATATAGGGATGAGATTCCACGTCTCAGTAACTACTGAAAGTTTCTACCGTACACAAGCAAATCACATATGATAAAAAGAAGGAACTGATTACATATATATTTGTATATACCATATTCCTCATACAAGACAAAAACAAATTTAATTATCATCATGTCAATTTATGTTTTCATCACAACATATAATATACAATTATACAATATGCAATATGTAAGATGCAAACTCCCTTATATCACCGTCCATCCTTATTCCGCTGACTAGAGCCATGGGCTAACACATAGTTCAACAGAAACCCATCATTTAACTGGATTGTCCCAAGCTCACCAGTTCTTAAGATACACCCGGCCAAAGGTGTAGAGCTTGTCAACACCCGTTTCCATTTCAATATTCAGAGAATAATAAAGAGGGAATTCAATGGGCATACAGAAAAGTACAATTATACTGATAATAATATTCGTTTACAATTCCATTATTTTTTGTTGACGGAAAATAGGAAATACAACGGAAACTTAATATTTACAAATTTCTTCAAAATATCAAAACATAGACTAAATTATAACCACATTCTTGACCTCGCCTCGAGACACGTGCCGCTCACTTCCGGCGTCAACTTCTTTGCCCTTTTTCCCCACTGGTACCCATTGAGGTATTTGTTTAAAAATAGGCTAAGATTCCGAAGAATCCCCGTAGAAACATAATATCGTTCATAGAAAATGCAAAAAGTAAATATATCATGCACCAAGGTATGCACAAATTAATGAAAAATATAAACACATCATCGTCATGTATATATGAGTATAGCCCAGCCCCACAATCTACACCGGTTGGACTTCTGCTAACTCCCAATGTAAGTACACACTGGCACTAACAGCCTTTATCTAGGTAATTCATGTTAATTAATAAAGTGCATTTAAAAAATAATGGCATCCACACAATCACATAACTTATGGCATAGTGTATGAAGGATAATGTCCCTACCTCAACGCTTTATAATCCTCTGTTTAACAGTGTCTCGTAACGCGTGTCGTTTCGGCTTTCGAATCGGTCCTAAAATATTAAATGTACAAGAAATACGTCATAACCTATCCAAGTATCATTTTAGACTCTTCCATAGTGTTTATTGTGGTTATATTAGTATATGGTGAAAATTTACAAAAATACCCCCGGGACCTCAGCCCGACCCTACCGTACCCGGCCTAATGACACGTTTTCCTAAAATTTTAACTAAGGCTATTCTGACTTATTTTCGCCCAAGGAATCCATTTTCGGGCTCGAAATCACCAAATTCATTATAAAATTACGAAAATACCCTTGACATCCCCTATTTAGGAATTTCAGTGGCGTTTTCGTAATTATGCTTTTTTGGCTTCTACCTAAAAATGCCCAACTGTAACCCCACCTGTTTTTGCCTATTAAATCCAATGGAACCATTTATTTCATAAAAATCCAGCTCCAACCCCCTAAAACAATGTTGGCCGAAATATTCAAGAAAAATGGAAAAATATAGTTTTGTGTTCTAACTTCCAAAACTTGTACTTTTCCACTTCTAATCCTTTATTAACTCATTTAAACACTTCTTAATCATGATTGAAATAAATTTGGGTAGCATAACCCCTTAGGGCTAGGACTTTCCAAATTTACAAAATCAACCAACCAATACCAAACCAAGCCAAGAACAACAATAGCAACAACAATAAACCACAAGAGTTGATGTTCTTGAAGTTACCTTGGTTTTCTTTACTTTCTCTCTTTAAAGCCTACCACCCTCTTTCTCTCTCCCTTGAGATTGCTTGCTAAACATAGTGTTTCATGGAGAAGAAGAGATTAGAGAGGAGGTTATACAAAAGAGGAAGCTTGATCACATAAACATGCAAGCTTACCTTTGATCTTTCTTAGGTGAGCTCTCCTCCTTCCCTCTCCCCCCTTTCCCCCCTCTCTCTCTTTCTTGTTCTTGATGTGAATGAGCAAGAAAGATGAAACATGGGCTTCATAAAATATCTCTCATTTTCCTCTTAATTAATAAATTATAGGATAATAAAATATGACATAAGCCTTGTACTTGAGTTTATCCTCTTCCAACTTGTGTCATAAGCCTCCAATTGCAATTGAACCAATTCTCCTCCATTTGGTTAACCTAAAATTGTCCTAAGGGCCCTTCATGCACACCATTTGGGCTTTCATTCCATTAATCAAACTACATATGCCAAGAAATCATATTTTAATCCAATTTCCACATATGCTCATCTTCAAAAATTCTAATTTAATCATTTGCCTTAAGATGTTGACACTTGGCATAATTATGAGCCAAATAATTATTTCTCCCTCCTATTTCTTTTTTTTCACAATTTACACAATTGCCAACAGATTTTATTTTTCCAATTATGCATTTTCCTTTATTTTCCTTGATTAATTGAAATTAACTCTAATTAATTGGAAAATAATTAATCTTGTGCTATATTGGCAAAATTATGATTTTGCTATCACCTTTGTAATTTAATTCCTTTCTTGAATTAATTTGCTCATTTCCTTATGAATATGAATATTTCAAAATTTACAAGATCCAATTTTCATGAATATTCACCATTTTATTGAATTACTCAAATAATTATAATATATTTTTGGTGAATATAAATTTGGGATGTTATAGAGCTTAAGTCTGGACTATGACTCCCCTCCTTAAAAGAACATAACTAAGGAGGTGTCATATGTCCCACAGTTTCAATGCAATTCCGGCCAAAGGAAAACATGGAAGAAGGGGCCCTGACAAGTACCATCCATTGTGCACCAAGTGATGGCATACCACGTGGTAAAAGATCTAAACATACAAATTCCTCCTCACTCCAACCCATCACAGATGCAACCGCCATGACAGTAATAAATATAATATCCTTAAAAGATAAGGTACAATAATTCATGCTTCCTATAATATCCCAAATCTTGATTAAGGGACTTTGACTCCAAAAGTGGATGTGATTAGTAATAAATAAACCCTTTTGGAGAATATGATGTGGATTGTAGTCGTTTGTGTTATGAGTAACGCCAAAACCCTGTGATTAACATCTAAATTGATTTAGAATACAGGGAGAGCGCATAATGTGGTGATATGGAATGAGAATAATGTGTTTTGTGGTGATTCAGTGGGAATTGCCATAATCAGGGGCAAAATGGTAAAGTTACCAACCAATTGATCGGTTGCCGAAGAGGAAACTCATTGGTAACTTGAAGATCAATGGTTGTGATTGATTTGTGTAGAAATCAAAGGGTGGAATCTTATGTGCATGTGTGTATGTGAGTTTATAGGAGGTGTGTTGAGATGGTGACAAGTGGCATGATGTGAGCCCTTAGATCAAGTCAAAGTTTCAAATCTCTTTTCCTCTCTCCTCCCTTCTCTAAGTTGGTTTGTGTGTGTTTTGGGGGCCAAAAATCTGTGCCTTCTTCATCATCTTTTCTCTCTCTTCATCCTCCATTTTCGCCATGCTTGAAGGAAGAAAGAGAAAATAAAAGGTGGGTTTTTAGTTAGCTTCTTGTTCTCTTTAGCTCAACTACTTTTCTTTAAAGTTGTTTATAATGATGAAAGCTTTATTGCTATGGTTTTATATTTGTGAAAGAAGGCGTTTGAGGGCTTGAGGAGATTTGGAAAGATGAAGAATCAAGGATCTAGCTTGGGAAAGAGAAAGATGTGAGTATTTGTACCCTTTTGATCTAAGTTTTGTGATATTTGGTTAAGTTTTGTGAATTGTGGTAATTTCCCTGATTTGGTATAATTGTGGAATAGTGGTGTATTGTGGTCAAAATAATGCCATAGTGTGTTTTGGTGTCATTGGAATTGATTTAGAGCATTGGGAGTAAAAGTGGTTGAATTGGGTAATGTGTGTGAGGAGTGTGACCAAAAAGGGGAAAATGTATTTGTGGTGAGATTTTGGTTGTTTTGAGGTTTCCAATAGGTTCCTTGTGTGAAATTATGTAGAAATAGCCTTGTGTAAGAATTTTAGGACCATTAGAGATATATTTGTTAAGTTTGGGAGAATTCTGGTATATGCTGCGTTCTGGGTTCTGATAGAGCCTCACTTGAGTGAATAAGGGTATCACTTGAGTGCAGCATGATGTTTTCCCTTTCCTCTTCGATTTTGGTTGCACTTGTTCATGGAAGAAGCAAAAGTGCACTTCCTCACCTGCGAGCGATGTGGGTTATCACTCGAGTGAAGGTAGTCTCACTCGAGTGATCATGTGGTTCTGCACTAAGAGCCGCTTCTCGGGTTGTCACTCGTAGTTGGTTTGTCAAGAGTGTGAGATAGCACTCGCAAGTGTTATGGCATCACTCGAGTGATAGAGTTAGTGCTCGAGTGCACTTTTGGCTCTGGGTTTTCTGTGGCTTTCGGGTGGTTACTTCTTAAGCTTCACTCAGTGGAACTCGGGTGAGTATGAGGCCATCACTCTAGTGCTATGTTGGATGCTCGAGTGCTGTGGGTATTTTTTGTCTCTGGTTGTGCTTTTGGTCAAGCACTTGCATGAGTGAGCTGTCCTCACTCGAGTATGAGTCGTCCATCACTCAAGTGCTCTAGTCATCACTCGAGTGATGAAGCCAAAAATGGTGTTTCAAGGGTTCGAAAGATGGTCTTTGGTCAAGTTTCTCCCAACCTTTTAGGCATGTGTTTAGGCTTTGAGTAGCCACCTAAAGGTTATGAATGATAACCAACTTAAGTGTTTGAAAGTTAAGGAATTAGAAAAGGGATTAACCCTATGTCCTTGTTTTGGTTATAGGGTTTGATGATCGCCCTGATCGTGAGCAGCCGGAGCTGGAGCTTACGTGGAAGGACCAGTGTAGGGAACATATCTCTCCTGCATGTATTTTATATTTGTGTTAGTGTGTTGGTGCTTGTCTTCGCTTTACATGATTATGTGTAATTTGAAGCTATGTTTCAATTTATGCTATGACCATCAGTATGTTGTTTGAAGCATTGAGCTTACAAATTTGTCATTATGTTAGCATGAGTATATGATGCAAGCATGTCATGCATTAAACATTTATCGTACATGCATATTGATATTGTTTCCTACTGAGATTCTCTTGGAATCTCACCCTCCCCTACTAACCTTTCAGACAGGGTAGTGGATCGAGGATGGAGCAAGTAGCCAAGGGCGACGAGGACTCCTTCGGGTTATCATTCTAGTTGTTGGTTATCGTAGTTGGGATATTTGTACTTGGATTTGGTTGTGTGTATGTTAATGAGGATTTGATTATGTATATGAGATAAACTCGAGTAATCCCCTATTTGGGTAATTGTATATGGGCGAATTTGTCCTGTAAGGCTTTGATTAATGAATGGAACCCGGGATTGCCGGGGATTATGTTGTGCACTCTAATATATTTAAATGTGATTTGTCTTTGTGTAGTAATTGTATTCTGAATGTGAATATGAGACCAGGTTATTTGTGTTTTGAAAAGTATCTGTGAAAACTCCATCATGTGATGGATTAGTAAATGTTATTTGATTGTTATTGGTTTCTATTTCACTTAAATTTCATAACCCGGATATAATTACGGCAGGGGGTTACACTTCCATTCATATTAAATATCATCACACATTCAAATATGCTAAAAAGGAAATAATAATCCAATAATACATTAATTATCATTAAATTATTAATTATATGAATAAAATGAGTTATATAGAAATTTACTTGTAACACTACTTATTTGAGAATTTATAATACAAACACATATACATATAATTTAATCCATTTTTCTTTCATAAAAAAAATAGTCATTCACAATCATATATAATTCACAAGTATATGGAAGAATATTCAAAGTTACTTATTGCTTTCTATTTCACAAGTAATCACATAGAGGTAATCCAAAACCCTCAATGAGAGTCTACAATATTACACACATAAATAGTTATTAATAAACTAATTAAAACTAGTCTAGAATTACTCTAAAACTACCTTAAAACTACTGTGGGTCTTAAAAATTACCCTCCAAAAATCAAACTAGTTCATGTTTATGTGTAGGTATATATATGGCTACTGTAATTTTAGAGATTTTATATTAAAGATACTGTGATTAAGAAATTTCCTATTAAAATATAATAACAGAAGGAATTAGAAATTATCTTATATGGTCTGTCAAAGTAATTATCGATGATATTTGTGTACACACATAAACAATTGCTGATGTGATTATGCGCAAAAAAAATCAATAAATTGCATAAATAAATAAATAAATAAAGAACAATAAAAGGACGTTGGAGGAATCGTAGATATGGAAAATGGGCTTTTGAGTATCAAATATATAGTTCATGGAGAGAGAGAAAAGAATCAACATGGTGGATATTACTTATTAATGAAAAGAGCCGTGTTTGTAAAAGGAAAATGCAAATAAATAAATAAATAAAAATACAATTACATATACATGCTTTTTAGTTACTACAGTGAAACTAAAAGGATGTTGGGGTGGGAGGATGATTTAACTCGAGAAGCCGTGAATGTTGTGGTGGGGGTCAAGACACAATGCGTATTGACACTTGAAGGGAGAAAAGAAGTAATGACCAAACTCACAAGAATATATATTTTTTCCATATTTTAACTATAAACTACAATTTAATACACTTGTTTAAACTTTAAAGGCCATTCACGTATTAAAACTTAATCAAATATAAATAATTTAACTCAATCCATTTAAAACCTTACAATTATTTTTTTAAAATTATTATTTATGTACAAAAATAAAATTTTTCAACTTTTATTTAATATATATTCTTATATGTATAAACAACTTTTATATGGTGGAGTTTTATTTAATATTTAATTGTAATTATTCTGTTTTAAGAAATAGACAATTCATTAAGATTTGAATTAATTATAAAGATAATCTCTTACTTAACCTAAGTTACAATTGATTTCTAAATTTAAAAAAATAGAATGTTACATTTTGTCTAGAGAGAGGCAGTTAGTGCCAGAGGTGCACTTACATTAAGAGTTGGTGAGAATCCAACCGGTGTAGATTAGTGGGGTTGTGCCCTACTTATGTATATATGACGATGATGTGTTTATATTGTTCATTAATTGGTAAATAAATGGCACATATCATATTTACTTTTCACATTTTATGAACGATATCATGTTTCTATTGGGATTCCTTGAAATCTCACCCCTTTTTCGGAAACAAACATCTCAGCGGGTGCTAGTGGATCGAAAGACAAAGGCGTAGACGCCAAGAAGTGATTGGCACATGCCTCGAGGTAGGGTTAAAAATCATGGTTATAGTTAATTTATGCTTAAGATATTTTGGAAAATCCTGTAATTATTGGAAATAATGTAGTACTCTGTATTTTATCAACGGACGACTTTAGATTGTAAACGAATACTTTTATCAGTATATATGTATTTTTTTGTATGCCCATGGAATCTAGTCTTTATTACTCTTCAAATATCGAAATGGAAACGGATATTGACACAATATATGAAAAAGCCAAACAGACCCTAAGAGAAGAAAGAAGATTTAATGAAAAGAAAGTTGAAAGAATGCCATCCAGTTTTTTCCCCCTTTTAGTGGCAATAAAAACTGAAAAGCTAAGAAGCTTGGGTATTTGAGAAATATATCAAGAAAAAACCATTTCAAATGCTCACCAGTAAGGAAAAGTTGGAGCATCAGCGAGTTTATGTGAAAGATTAAAAGTCAGAACGTCTGTTTGAATTAGTAGTAGAAGTTATTCTTCCAACATAATTTACGGTACATTAAGTAAGTTTGTGAGATAAATTTTGTTTTGACTTGTATGAACTTGTATTTTCACCGTTTTCTCAAACAGACCCAAATTTTAAGAAAAAACAAAGCTTGAAAAGTTGAAGGGAATGCCGGAGAGAGATTAACTGCAATTTAATATTTTTCTAAGCTAATATTTTATTTACGCATATATATACTTAATCAGCATTGGAAAAGAAAGAATGATGAGCAAATAACCAATATATATTTTAAAATTATATACAATATCTTAATTATATAAATTTTAGAAATATTGAATCTTATAATTATTTTTATTTTATATTCTCTCGTGTCCGTATTATAAACACCTCCAACATGTTTCGTATTATAATGCTTTGTCTGAAACATTAATTTTTCAACCTAGTATTCCTACTAATTAACCAAAATCTTCTAATTAATGGCTTTTGTTGCAAGTAAATTTGATATTTAGCGAAAAAAATTGCTAATTTTTACTAATTTCATTGATGTATGTAAAATTATATTAGGTGCATATATATAACGAGATGAGAATATATTTCTGTTTGAACCTATGTCATATAACAAGGAAACTGTTCATCTCAACTAACCAACATGACACTCAATATTGACAAAGCGAGAATATATTTTTAAAGTAAACTATGTAATATTGATGAGTATTGTGTCTTTTATTTCTTAAACTGTATTACTTTTTTTTAAAAAATTAAATTATTTTTTATATGAATGGGTATTTTGCTTTTACTTTAAGTATCCATTACATAAAATTATTAATTTATTTATAACCGGTTTAATTACTACTCGTATGTGATTTAATAACAATCCAAGATCATACGTTTTCGTCCCTAGAAGAATAGCAGAAGAAAGGGGAGATATTCAATGGCAATTCCTAATCCTTACCTTAAATCATTACCATCCCTATTATTCATAAACCTTAAGTTTTGCAGAACTCCATCTCTTGTTTGTTTTTTTGCATGTGTATCCGGTATCTCAGGGCAGACTATTTTTCAGGCACATCAACGGCCCCGAACTAATCCGGAATGCTCATGGTAGGCACCTCAAAGAGTGGGAAAGCCGATTAGAAAGATTGAATATTTTTCCATGTCCAAACGGGGATCGAAGCCCTGACCTTGATTAAGAGAGGATGAGTCCTTACCACTCAACTCCATGCCCCTGATTTCTCCATCTCTTGTTTTTTACGTTGTGTTTTGCGTATGCATCCGACGTTAATTAATGACCAAATCCAAATCCATTGCTTGAGATTGTGTTTAATCAATTCCTTTAATAAAAAGGCACATACATGTGATATGCCGACAATAATGAAGCATACTCGTGCTGCCATTTATCCTCTCGTGAATAACTTGGAAGTACGGAGTAGGAAACGTACTACATGGTCACATTTTGTTTAATTATATCGTTAATAGATTTGTGGTCTAATGATATAATAATTTTCATATAAGAGAGAGCTTGAGTTCAATTTTGATTGTAGGGTTAAGGAGCAATTTTATCCCGGAAGTTGTCACCAAAGGGTAAAAGTGTAAAAAATGGAGTAATTTGACCCTAGCAGTTATTTTGGTCAATTTTAAATGTTTGTTGACCAAATATGCTGAGCTGGCAGCTCACATGTCATCCATATCATTTTTATTAAAGTGTAAATTTGTTCCAAAAGCCCATGTGTCATCTACTTCATTTTTTTTTTCAAAATTAGATTTAAAATTTATGGGGAAGTCAACTAACGGTTAAAATTAACATAGATAATGGTTAGGGTAAAATTGTTTCTTTTTTTATACTTCCAAAATAAAATTGCCCTTTAGTGATAATTTTTGAAGTAAAATTGTCCCTTGACCCTTGATTAGTTGATTATAATCTTATGTTATTTGAAGTTAACATGTATACCCTAGGTCAATAAAACTAATATAAGATTTTAAAATTTAAGTGGTAAATTTTTTTTCCCAATAAACAATGGGTGACTTCTGTACAGTCTGCCTAGAGTTAATGAATGACTCAGTTTTGTTTGGTTGTTCCGTTTGTTAGGTGTCCAACGGTAACCTTATATTAGCGTTTATCCTTCTAAATGAAGGGCAAAAAATGTGTTTGGTCATCTCTTTGTCCTATGACTCTTTTGGGAGCAACAATATTTTTTCATTTGCAGGTTCAAAGTCCTTAGTGAACCCTGTCGGGTTAGATCTAACTTAGTCCACTAAACTGATGAACTGGCCTAAGTAGTCCACAACCTCAACTTTCCTTTTTTAACTTCCTTTGTGGGATGCAAAAATTCAACTTGTAAAACAATAAAAATACCCACAACCATATACAACTCATCACAAAATATTACTCCATCTGTTCTTTAATCTAAGACTACCTAATTTGATTAGATTAAGGAAATAAGTTGAGTTAGTTAGTATAACATATATTTTCTAAGATACCATAATCATCTTCTTTAATTTCTTCATTCCCTCTTCTCGTTGATTATTATTGAGTGTTAAGGGAGCATCAATAGGGGTAAATTAGAAAAAGATGGACGAAATATAAAAATTATGTCTTATATTAATAATTGGAGGCAGTAAAATGGAGGGAAGTTCTCTGAACACGATTGCTATTCACAAAACTTTACTTAAGGGGCATTGAGTTGTTTTACTAGATCTTCATCACTGTTAGTTATTTAAAGAGATTTCTAGACTTGCACAAACCCAACGGTACCATACCATGCTTATTAAGATATTCACTGGTAAGATCACTTGTGACATGAAGGATTACTGAGAACACCATAAACACTACCAGTGATTTATGCAATTATTAAATCACTCATGGTTATATGTTCAGATGCTTGTGAAATGGGCATTAATTAAGCCACACAATATTTGTAATAATGATGTTGATATAACGGAATGGAAGTCATAAACAATAAATAATTATATCATAAAATTTGGATTTGTTTCCTCCCTTATCACATGACCTTAATTAAGAAGAATGTCACGGAACAAAGCATTTATTAGACCTTGCTTACGGAGACTGTATCAACATAAATAGATCTACATTTCATATTACATGACCGTTTATGGAATGTCTTGATATTTGGATAAAAGTGAGGTTTCATAGTGTGAGTTGGAGTTAGAGTTGTATTAATTAAACGGTTTTTTCAGAAGTTTATATTTGTTTTTAAAAAAAAATGAGCTTTCAAATTGTATTTGATTATTTTTGTTGGTATCCACAATTTTTTTAAAATTTTTTTTACTACTTCCGTTTCCGTTCTAAATATAATATTTATTTGATTTTTTTTTAAATAGATTAAGAAAATTAAATAAATTACTTTATATTCTTTATATTTATTATTTTTTCTTTAAACTAATTTATGCGATTTAAAAACTAATGTGTAATTCAATAATACTATATATTATGATTAAGCAGTTTATTTAGCTTCCTTAATTTATTTAAAAGAAGTCAATTAAATGTTATATTTACGAACCGAGCTAGTATAATAAAAAATACAAAATGGAAGAGTAACTATCTAAGTATGCATTTGGATTAACTTTTGAAGAGTAGCTTTTATGATTTACGAAGTAAGTATGTGAGGGAAGTTTTATCTCGATTTACGAAAAAAGACTTTTGAAACCACGGTTTGGAGGTTACCCAAACACGCACTAACTAAATAATTGTAACTGTTTTTTAACCAAATTTTTTAGATTTAACTATTATTAAATCCAGTTTTTGGACTTAATCCGACGTGTCACGGGAAACACCAACATGTCCTGGGGGTTAATATTAGCACTATTTATTATCCATCCACCACATGGACATAGGATTTGTGAGATTTTATTACTATACCGCCCATTCCAACGGAACCGTTTTGCTTGTTCTTCCAATGCTGATCTCAGCCGTTCACACAAGACAATCTCAACCGTCTACTTTTTCCCCAATTCTGCGCTAGGTCGCCCTCTTCGACGTTCTTCTTCCCCGTCAGTGTTGCTCAGTCGGACTTCTTTTGCTGCTTCGGTGGTTGCTTAGCCGGATCTTCTTCTTCTTCTGGTCTTTTGCATGAAGTCGTCTTGGAAGCAAGAGCAAGACATTGAACACAGCTCTCACGGATGACGGTCACGAAGATATTGCCAAGTGGAAGGATGAAATAGGTATTCTAACTTTGTTATCTTTCGATGAATTTCCGTTTGCAAAGAGGGGAATGCCCATCACTGTTATTACTTGGTTGCGACTCTTTATTTTGATTTTCTTAATATAATACTGCCATGTTCCTTCGATAGCATGCTTGATAAATGTAAATTAATGTCGTTTAAGATTGTCGAGATTGTGCTCTCCAGAGCTAATATTGTTCAATTTTTCCTTTGAGCGCGATCTCACAAGTCTCTTTTTTGTGTAGCTAGTAGATGCATTGATGTTACTGGAAAGTGGTTATATGTTCATTTGATATTTATGCACAAATTCATGTTATCAAGGAACAAACTGGTTTTATTAGGAGCAGGGGCAGGAACTCAGCGCTTTGCATTTAAGACCATTTGCTCAAAGTTCACCTTATATTTATCAACGACTTCCCGCTCCCTCCTTTTTATCTCACTCAGCCTACCTGCTTTTGTTTCTGATACAAACCTTTTCTACTCTCTCCACTTCTTAATTAATATTTATTTTGTCGTATAGTTCATTCGTCACACTTTAAATTTCGTTATTCTAATCGAGTGGTGGTCTGACGTGTTGAATATTATCTTGGAAGAATGGGAGCAGCAGGAGCTGTTGTAAGAGGGGTCAGTGTTTTCTGTTTTACCATACAAGAGGGCTTAATGTTCAGTTTGCTTCTTCTTTGGGAAAGAAAAAGCACGTACCAGAAGTGACACTTCTTTAGCATCTCCTAAACAGCATCATTGTGGGGAGATGCACGGGTATGCACTTCTCCCAGAAGTGTATGCAATCCAGACATGTGGTTCTCGAGCTCTAGCTTCCCTCAGGCTCTCTTTCTGGCTGAGATACCCTACAGCTCGCTGTGTGCTGTTCAGTTGTGTTTTGGGGCTTGGTTTATTTTTGGGAGAATGCCATTTGGTCAATTGCAAAGGAATCATTGACACTTTGGTCCCTCGAACACATGACCCTTTTGAGATTGACAACATACTCCTCTGGTCTTTAATATAAAACATATTTACCTAATTTGATTAAATTAAGAAAGTCGGTTAAGTTAATTACTAGGATATGTATTTTCTAAAAGACTAAAACACTCTAGTCATCTGCCTCAATTTCCTTATTCCCCTCCCCTCCTTGATTATGTTGAAGGAGCATCAATAGGGGTAAATTAGGAAAAGATAGACAATATGAAAGCTTTGTCTTATATTTAGGATCAAGACCAACTCCCTAAATGTATTTTATATTAAGGACCTGAGGGAGTAGTATATTAACATTTTTTTGAAATAGGGACCAAAGTGTTACTAATTCTTTTATGAGGGACCCAAATGACATTCTCCCTTTACTTTTCTTCTCACCCTTTCTCCTCCCCTTCATTGTTAACAATTCTTTTATGAGGGACCCAAATAACAATTTGCTTTAACCCAAATGTATATGATTAACACTGTGTGTGTGTAGTTGTGTAAAAATGCAATTAATTAATGTTTAAAATTTTTTGATGTGAAATAAACCTTTGAATTGCTAAATTCCATTCTATGTATCATTGCTTCTAGACAGAGATGAACAAATAATATGCATGGAAGAATTTTTTTATGGAAGAACACAGAATATATTTAGAAGAGGGGAGGACTTTGGACTGAGAATAGAGAGGCAATAGTTTGACACTCTAAACATGGGTTGGATGAGGGAAAGGGAGTTTTTTTGCGGAGGTCATATATACGGAGGGGGATTTTCTCTTTTCAAGTTAGAAATCATATGAACAGAGAAACAATGGATAGATGTTGCTGTTGTTTGTGAAGATAATAGTTCTTTGGAATTTTGAAAGTCATAACTTTGATTAGAATTCATTGAGCATTAGAATCCCCCCCCCCTTTTTTTTGTTTTTTAGGCTGTAAAAAGTATGGAGACATCTGCTTATTTGACATTTATGCAAACAACATTTTGTACTCTATTAGGTGATTATAATTATGTATACATCATCATAGATTGGCAGTTCAACATGACAATTATGTTCTTTGCATATTTTAGGGAATATTGGGATGGCAAATCCAAGATTATGTACCACATTTTGGATTCATTAGTAAGCTTGATTTTATGTTTTGGCCACAGTAACGACTAGTGCTTGGTTATGAGGACAGAATGCTAGTGTGACAGGCGTTAAACATTTGGTCTTTTGCTAATTATATAGAGGATAGATTATAGAGATAATCTTAATGTACTTAGTTGGAGCTCCATGACTCTTGTGTTAGACTATATGATAGCTGAATGTAATATGAATGTTTATGGATTTTAGGAGTTAGGGTAGAAGAGAAGAGAAAGTGAGGATTGAAGAAGAATTAGAGAGGGATTTGGAAGAAGTAGAGAGATAGAGAAACAGAGAGAACACATTATCATTCCATCATCATAAGTCTGACAGAAAATACAATTGGAACAGACTCTCTTATTTATAGGCTTATACACAGCCCTTCTAACTAATCTAATGGCCATCATTCTAATTTGCTAACTAACAACTCTAACAACTGTCATTAGCCTAACGGCTATATCCCAACACTAAGCTAACTAACTTTTAAATCTTTATTATGTTTACATATCACTATATAAGTCCCACATTGTCTTTTGAGAGTTAAAGAGAGGATAGATTATAGTGTTCATCTTAATGTACTCAGTTAGAGCTTCCTGATTATTTAGTTAGAATATACAACTCCCACATTGGTCATATCGAAGCTATATGGCATTTAAAATACTATAGGTGCAAGCAGCACAAGCCTCCATGTACCGTATCTTTCCAAATCACTCCATCTTTATCTTTAATTCTTTACTTTGTATCAATTGTCAAAGCTTGGTGAAATAGAAGAACAAGTCTTTTAGAGTTTTTGTTTTAGGGAGGCCTTGTGCAGAACTCCTGCCTCTGTTCTGGAGGGTGGCTGATGACCATCTCTCATGGTCCTCTGGCCCCTTTTCCAAATGAAATACTTCATCAATCCTTTTGTTTTTTCATACTTAAATATAATTGACTACTAGTCATTCTGTGGATTTGTTGTGGTAAACCCGAAAATTTGGCTGCAAAAAACTGTGAGGCTAATTAATAATAGAAGTACATTTTATGGATATTTGCAAAGCTGTTTAAAGAGATTTCTAAAGTTTCCTCTTCACCTTGCTATCCTCAGTGAAAAGGGGTTTTCATTTGAATGCTAACCATAATAGCAAAGGGATCTGGGAAACTTGAGAATTTTTGGGTAGCATGAGATGGAATGGGTGCTACTACTAAGTGATCTGGTGGACAATATGTGTGCTGGGTCAGTAACATGTCACTAAAATGAATGGCCTAATCAGCATTTCTATAACCTCACAATAAGAGGAAGGGAATCGCTTCATGCCCATTACCCCCCTTTGGCCCGCCTCATCCATTCCTCTTCAATTTACTCAAATTATAAATAGTATGATACTATCGATATAATTAACAGAAGAGGGAATTGTTTACTGTTAGAAACAATTTAGAGGGACCTAAATTGCAATGTAGCCTTCATTTTCTTTTCCGTCTTCCATTCTCTCTTGAAATAGCATCGATTGACGTTTTATAAGAATGTCCTATTTCCTTATATTGCCTTTGTTGGCTTCATAATTTTATTATTGTTACTTAACCATTCAATGTCTGGATTTTATTCTGTTGACCTCATGCTTCATATTTCTTACTATCTTGTCTTTCTATCAAGCCAGCAAGAAATGGCTCAACAAAGTGTTGATTCTAAATCTGAGCCTGGTCCAGGCAGCTCTAAAACAGGTTTGCCTAGTGATAAGCTACTGACTGCTACAGTGAAGAAGACAGCATTGAGAGAGCTGCCAAATGATAATAAGATCACAGTTTCAGCCCCTATCGGAAGCTCCTCAATTTTAAAGGACAAGAGCCGCTGTACTGATTCTAATAGAGTTTTAGGCACCAAGAGACCCTCTTCTGAGTCTGCAATGAATCACAATCACCCGCAATCTCCCGGCAGTAATGCTGGAAACGGACATCTCGTGTATGTCCGTAGAAAAGCTGAAGCAGACTTGGGAAAGAACACTGCTTGTGGGAGTCCGAGTATTAGTGCCTATTCTCCAATTTCAAGTTCCAGGCAACCTGGTGAGGATGAGACTGCTCAACCAAAATCCCAGATAAAGGAGCCAAAGGTCTCTTGTTTTCCTGCGTTTACACCTTTTCCAATGACTTCTTCAGTGAGCTCATCTGGAAAACCTTCAGTTCCTTTCTCAATTGGGAACTCTGTTATGAGGCTAGCACCCGTCGAGTCTGGTTTTGCGACAACAGCTGGTCCTACTATTGGCAACACAACAGGACCTAAAAATGCACACTGGGAGGATAGATACCACCGATTGCAGATGTTTTTGAGGAAATTGGACCAATCTGACCAAGAAGAATATATCCAAAGTATGCCTATTACCTGAAGAGTATGCCTTAAAGTGCTTTCTATTCTTAATTCTATGCATCTGATATTTTCCTTTTGTCTGATAGTGCTTCAGTCACTTTCCTCAATTGAGCTCAGTAGACATGCTGTTGAGTTGGAAAAGAGATCTATTCAGCTTTCCCTGGAGGAAGGTAATGAAACTTGATGCTTTATTTGTTTCTTCCATATTCATTATTGGCTGAAAGTTTTTCTTAATCCTAAATTGGGCTAGGCAATTGGCACGAAGTGGTGCATTAGGTGTTAGCGGAAAATCCTTTGGACTGGGAATAAATTAATGTCATTAAATTGCTGCTATGCCTATAAACTCATCAGCGTTTGATGTCTCTTTCAAATTTCAAATGGCTCAGAGTTTATTTTTGAATTATGAAATTAGTTTAATAGGTCAACTACACCTTCCTCCGACTTCTACTGACAATGATTAATGTTAGGACACAATGTCCCACAGAATGAGGGAATCATGGATATGTTAGGTGGTATGTTAGGTGGAATTTTAGGTGAAATGTTAGGTGATAATGTCCCACCTAAAATGAGGAATTATGATGTTTGCCTTGTATATAAATAGCATAATGTATACATGAAGAATATAAGTAAGTTAAGTGAATACATTTACATGGTACCAGAGCCTTGGTGCTCTCTGTTTTTTTTCGTTTTTCCTTTGCTGTTCTGGTTCTGTTTTTTTGCTTCTGTGCGCACTGTTCATTGTTCACTGTGCTCCGGTGGCCGGCAGATTTAGTCCACACGCGCACCACCACTAGATCCGCCGTCGCCCGACCGGTTCGTCACCGGAGTATCGCCGCCATCTGACCTGCGCGTGGCCTTCACGCGCCGCCTCCTTTCTCGCCGGAATTTCACGCGCCGGCGCGTGACGGCGTTTTCCGGCGACTTTGCCGCCGCCGTTTGCTGCATTCTGATCGACTAAGTGGTGCAGTCCTTCCCCAATTGGTTTCGTGCAGTGGGTACTCACCGTTTGCGGGTTGGTTGTTGATTTATTCCCTTGCTCCTGTTTCTGTGCTGCGTTTCTGTGCTTCTGTTTCTGGTTTGCTGCATTTCTGTGCTTCTGGTTCTGGTTTGCTGTATTTCAGTACTACCATTTTGTGTTCGTGGTTATTGCCTTTGTGGTACTGCCTGTGCTAGCTCTTTGTTTTGGGGGGAGTTGTTTGGTTGTTTATCAACTCCATTTGGTTATTTTCTGCTTGAATTGATGGGTGACTCAAAGGCTAGTGTTACTGAAATTATTCCTGTGACTAATAAAATCACTGAGCACAAATTAACCTGGAAAAATTATATGGATTGGAGTAAAACCGTCCGAATGTACTTGCTTAGTATTGAGAAGGAGGGCCATTTGACTGATACGCCTCCTGCAGATGACCCTAAGATGGCTTGGGCCCGAGCGGATGCCCGTTTATTCTTACAAATCCAGAATTCTATTGACAGTGAAATCCTTCCCTCAGTTAGTCACTGTAATACGGTTAAGGAACTTATGAGCTGTTTGGAATTTCTGTACTCTGGGAAAGGAAATATTACTCGTATTCATGATGTCTGCAAGGGATTCTATCGTGCTGAACAGCAGGGGCGCTCGTTGAAAAACTTTTATGTAGAGTTCAAGAAAATGTATGAAGAGTTGAAGATGTTAATGCCGCCTACCACTGACCTTAAGGTGCAAGCTGATAATATGGAGAAACTAGCAATTCTCAGCTTTCTTACTGCCTTGGATCCCGCCTATGAGACTGTTCGTTCCCAGGTTCTGTCTAGTTCTGAACTTCCTTCACTTCTGGATGTGTACTCTCGTGTGCTCCGTGCAGATAGTCTCTTACACCCGACTCCTACTCCGAATGCTAGTGCATTAGCTGGCCGTGGTCCCAATGATAACCGCCACCAGAATTTCTTTAACTCTGGAAATAGTACACCATCCTCGACTTCTGCTGATTCGCGAAACCAAGGTCCCCAACGCTTCGGCAACAATCCTTCGACTACTGGTACTATTGTCTGTTACTATTGTAAGGAAGCTGGTCATACCAAACGTTACTGTCGTAAGTTGCAAAATAAGCTGCAACGTACTGGAGCTGCTCATATGGTCCAATCCACAGATCAAATTGCCAATGTTCCATCCACTTCGAGTGCGCTTGCTACAGGTAACGGTGACTCATGCCTTGCTACTTCTTCCTCGAGGTGGATCATCGATTCCGGTGCCACTGACCACATGACAGGTAACCATCATTTATTCTCTACATATACACCTTATGACAAACCCTCTACCATAACTATTGCCAATGGTTCTGCTTCTCGTGTCCTTGGATCTGGCACTGTTACACCTACATCCTCTGTTTCTCTATCGTCGGTCCTTAATGTTCCTGACCTTGCTTTTAACCTTCTGTCTCCCAGCAAGCTTATTCGTCAATTGAACTGTTTTATCTCATTTTTCCCTGACCATTGTGTGATTCAGGATCTTACGACGAAGCGGATTATTGGTAGGGGATATGAATCTGGCGGCCATTACTTTCTTGACGATCAGGTGCCACGTTCCGTTGCTTGCTCTGGTGGTTTCTCTCCTTTTGATGTTCATTGTCGTTTGGGTCATTTGTCATTATCATCCTTGCAGAGGTTGTATCCTCAATTTCATTATTTATCGTCCTTAGAGTGTGAATCGTGTCAGTTTGCCAAACACCACCGTGTTCACCTGTCACCTCGCATCAATAAACGGGCTACGTCCCCCTTTGATTTAGTTCATTCTGATGTTTGGGGTCCTTGTCCTGTCATGTCCACGTCTGGTTTTAAGTACTTTGTTACTTTCGTTGATGATTTTTCTCGAACCACCTGGCTTTATTTAATGAAAAGTCGTTCCGAGTTATTCTCTCACTTTTGCAATTTCTGTGTTGAGATCAAAACTCAATTTGGTGTCTCTGTGAAAACCTTGCGCAGTGATAATGCTAAAGAGTATTTTTCTACCCAGTTTCACGACTATATGCTTACACATGGCATGCTTCATCAATCCTCGTGTACAGATACACCTGCTCAGAATGGTGTTGCCGAAAGGAAAAATCGGCACTTATTAGAAGTTGCCCGTGCTCTAATGTTTCAAATGCATGTTCCCAAATCCTTTTGGGCTGATGCTGTGTCCACCGCCTGCTTTCTTATTAATCGTATGCCATCTCCTGTTCTTAGTGGTGACATTCCATACCTCACTTTGTTTCCTTCCAAATCCTTGTTTCCAATTGATCCGAAAATTTTTGGGTGTGTCTGTTTTGTTCGAGACATTCGTCCAAGTGTCACTAAACTTGATCCAAAATCTCTCAAGTGTGTCTTCCTTGGCTATTCTAGGGTTCAGAAGGGTTATAGGTGCTACTCTCCTGATCTTCGGCGTTATTTTGTGTCTATAGATGTCACTTTCCATGAGTCCACTTCGTTCTTCTCTGTCTCTGCTCTGCCTTCTTCTTCTGTCGTTAACCCAGATCTTGATCATCTTTTAGTGTATGAGGTTTATTCCCCACCAGTGCAAGCATCTGTGCCGGCCGCTGCTCTGCCTCCTATCCATCATGTTTATCAAAGACGTCCTAAGGAAAGTAATGCTGCTGCTCGTCTCTCTGACCTACCAATGTCCGCCTCGGCACCTGATCCGCACTTAGCCCCCTCCCCGTCCCTTGAATCTGACCCTGAACTGGTGCCTGGACCAGAGCCTGAACCAGTGTCTGAACACGTCCCTACTAATATAGATCCTACTGTCACTTCTGTTGACCTGCCAATTGCCCTCCGAAAAGGTAAACGCACTTGTACGTACCCTATTTCCTCGTTTGTTTCATATCATCACCTGTCGCCCATTTCCTGTTCCTTCCTTGCCTCCTTAGATTCTCTCACCATTCCCACTAACCTCTCCCAAGCTTTGACCCACCCCGGTTGGCGTGCTGCGATGCACGATGAAATGATGGCCCTTGATAAGGCTGGTACCTGGACTCTCGTTGATTTACCTCCTGGAAAGAAGGCTATTGGATGTAAGTGGGTGTTTGCCATTAAAACCAAATCTGATGGCACCTTGGAACGATTGAAAGCTCGATTGGTAGCTAAGGGTTACGCTCAGACGTATGGTGTTGACTATTCAGAAACTTTCTCTCCTGTGGCAAAGTTGTCCTCTGTTCGTCTCTTCATCTCTATGGCAGCTACCCACGGTTGGGATCTTCATCAGCTGGATATTAAGAACGCATTTTTAAATGGTGATCTTCTTGAGGAGGTTTACATGGAGCAACCGCCTGGTTTTGTTGCTCAGGGGGAGCATGGCAAGGTATGCCACCTCCAGAAATCTTTATATGGTTTGAAACAGAGTCCTCGTGCTTGGTTTGACCGATTCAGTTCTGTGGTTAAGAAGTTTGGTCTGAATCAAAGTAAATGTGATCATTCTGTGTTTTATCAACGGACGGATGCTGGCATGATTCTCTTGGTAGTCTATGTAGATGACATTGTTATTACAGGCAGTGATACGTCAGGGATCTCATCACTCAAGGTCTTTCTGAATTCTCATTTTCAAACAAAGGATTTGGGTTCGTTAAAGTACTTTCTTGGGATTGAAGTTATGAGAAGCAAGAAAGGCACTCTCCTAACCCAGCGGAAATATGTCCTTGATCTACTGAAAGAAACCGGGAAACTTGGAGCAACACCCAGTAGTTGTCCCATGATTCCCAATCCTTTCTTGGACATTGATGATAGTGTGCCGTTTAATGAGCTACCCGAGGATGTGAAAAAACGGATTGATCCTGAGAAGATTAAACCATTTGCCTACCCTGAGCGATACCGAAGGCTGATTGGAAAATTGAACTATCTTACTGTAACTCGTCCTGATGTAACCTTTCCGGTCAGTAGGCTTAGCCAATTCATGGTATCACCAACTGTTGCTCAGTGGGAAGCTTTGGAACATGTCCTACATTATTTGAAGGGCTCACCTGGTCGTGGCATACTCTATATGAATCATGGTCACACAAAGATTGAGTGTTTCTGTGATGCAGATCATGCAGGGTCAAAGACAACTAGAAGGTCCACTACAGGCTATTGCGTTCTTGTAGGTGGAAACTTGGTATCTTGGAGGAGCAAGAAGCAAGATGTGGTAGCAAAGTCTAGTGCAGAGGCTGAGTATCGAGCCATGTCTCAGTCCGTACAAGAGATTGTGTGGATCCACCAATTAATGAAGGAGGTTGGTCTGACCACGTCATTACCTGCGAAACTGTGGTGTGATAATAAAGCTGCCCTACACATAGCCTCCAACTCAGTGTTCCATGAACGTACGAAACATATTGAGATTGATTGTCACTTTGTACGTGATAAGATCAAGGAGAATTTTATCTCTACAGGACATGTATCATCTAGTGATCAGTTAGGTGATTTCTTGACTAAGGCCTTGGATGGCACTCGGGTTGACTATCTTTGTAACAAGTTGGGCTTGATTAACATCTATGCTCCAACTTGAGGGGGAGTGTTAGGACACAATGTCCCACAGAATGAGGGAATCATGGATATGTTAGGTGGTATGTTAGGTGGAATTTTAGGTGAAATGTTAGGTGATAATGTCCCACCTAAAATGAGGAATTATGATGTTTGCCTTGTATATAAATAGCATAATGTATACATGAAGAATATAAGTAAGTTAAGTGAATACATTTACAATTAATATCGAAGGTTAATAGCTATTAGTCCGTATTTTTATTTTCAGAATTTCAGAATGTTGTTCACTTATGCATCACATAACTAGTAATGTTATATTCCTAACAATATGACAGTTGTTTTGTGCTATTCTTGCTTTGTATAGGAACTCTGAAATGTTTAATCTTTGACAGATTAACCTTTTTGTTCCTTATGGCTTTTGAAAATGAATAACCTACCTGAATTTGCTTATCATGGTCATTACATTATAGACTTCATTCATTTTCATTTGGACAAAGTTGCACTTATCAGCATTGCCAAACTTTTGCGTGCATGCTTTCTTATCAAAGAGAGGAAAATGAAGGGGGGGGGGGGGGTCAGCTCCAAATTTACATTTAATATTAGCTGGGCATGTTTTGAGACACCGGGATGCTGAACATTAACTCGCCTTCATTGTTATCCAAATAAAAAGCAATCAACTCCTACTTGCTCCCTCCAATCCTGCATATTAGTTACCTTCTAGAATAAACTGATGGCTCTATATATTAGTCACTTTGCTTAAAAAAGTGGAGCGTTGATTAGTTCCTTTTATTTTTTAAAAAGTGACCCTTGCCTCCAACTTCCTAGGACTTGCTTTAAATTCATGCTTTTAAATAGAGGTAAATTTAGAGAGTTATTTCATTTTTGAACATTTTTAATTATTTAAGTACCTCTCCTTGGTTTTGATGTAGTAGTTAGAAGTGCCCTATATTTATGACAACAGGGAGTACCTTTTAATGCTAGCAACATCACGTTTGTTTATAAAACACCATGGTGCACATAAACTTTCTGACGTTTTCAACTTTGATGACAGCTAAAGAATTGCAGCGTGTTGCCGTTTTAAATATCTTGGGAAAATCATCGAAAAACCTCAAAGCACCAGCAGATAATCACAACAGTTCAGAGAAGAAGGCATCAACATAAGGAATGGCCCATTGTATATTTCATTAGCTTTGAATTTATTTGCTTATGATCTTTCTGCTCTCTTGCTTCTAGTGATTTCTGGTGGGGGAAATTTGCTAATTGTTATACTTTTGATGGGCTGGGGTTAACATGCTACTACTACTAGTGTGTATTTGTTTATTATAGGGATTGGCCATCCTTCAGTGCTATTCATTAAAATGTCAATTCTGAGTAATTTTCATTTACACGTTATGTTTCAGTGGATGTGCATCATGTGACCAATAAATGAGTTGAAGCTGACCTTTTTAATAAATAAGCCTGGTACTTTTTATTTGCTCTATAAAACAGATCTCGGAGGTAGTATATTTGGTTTGCTCTACTGTGACTTTAAACATTCCCTGAGGCTGTAAGGACTGTAACCAACATAGATAATGAGAGATTGTCGATGCCCTTGCGCTGGTAGTGTTCATTATTCGTAAACCATTAATAGTGTAAAATTACATGTATTATTGGATTGCAATATGTTTCGCCTTGGTTTACTCCGTCTATGATCTTTTTAAAGTGATATAAAAGCTTTTATTTGCATTTGTCAATGCTTTTAGCTTTTATTATTATTTCAATCTCACCTCGCGGGATAAGGCTATATTGTTCTATTGCATTATCATAGATTATTTAACCGGTTTTAATGCTCATCACAGATCACCATTTAATTCATTCAAATGGAGTTAGAACTTCCTTCATCTTTGGAGCGTATGAAGTTGAATGGTCCTAATAATTTCAAATGGTGTTATCATTTTGTTGAATTGCCACCTTGGTATAAAATTGGTCACCGTATCGTAGCTTTGGAATCATATATATCTCATAATAAAGGTCAATGCCGTCCCTCATAAGGGTTCAAGTTGTTAATGTACGCAATCCCTATTGTGATTTACCTGGAAAACATTTAAAATTTGTGTTCTTTGTTTGTTATGGAGTTGCTGCTTTGGCATTTGTTTATTATGTGGCAAACTCTTTAGGCGTGTGATATTTTAAATGCTAATAAATGTGTGAATGATATCTTTTGTTTATATATTTTTATATTATACATTTGGTGTTTAGTTGTTTCATTTTACATAATATCACATTGTTGTCATTTGAAGTAAGATAAGTTCTACATATGCTTAACGCTTTTAATCAATTTATCTATAAGGTAAAAGTTGAGTTCGCAAAATAAAGTAATTGTCTTTGGTTAGTTTGGTGATAATGAAGTGATGAAAATTTGATGGTAGTGAGGAGTGGTGTGAGGATGGTGGTGGTGTGTGAGGGGTGAAAATAAGGGAGGTATTGGGAGAAGCCAGCCATTCTGATGTTGTGTCAGCTTTTCTCATACCAATCACGTTTTATCAGCTTCTCTGATAGTGTGCTAGCTTCTATGATATCATTTTGAAACAATAAAAAATTGGGGTTGAGCTCACCAAATAAAGAAATATCTTCAGTTAATTTGGTGGTGATGAGGTGATGAAAATTTGAGAGTGGTGTGTGAGGAGTTCATATGAGGGTGGTATTAGAAGAAGGAGAGCCATCATTCTAACTTGTGTCTGCTTTTCTGATAACATTTTCAAACATGGATCAGTTACTCTGATACCATTTTAGAGTAATAAAAGCACGATGAGGGAGGTATTAGTGTATGGACAATGTTGGTGGTGTGTGAGGAGCTCTGGTGAGGGAGGTATTAGGAGAAGGAGAGTCGGTCATTCTGACTTGTGTCAGCTTTTCCAATACCATTTAACTTGTGTAATCTTTTCTAATATCATTTTGAAGTACATTGTGTCAATTGCTCTAATACTTTTTTTTTTCCAACAAACTTTGATACCATTTTGAAGCAATAAAAAAACTTGAGGACATAAAGGAGATCATATTGAAAACAGTATTGAATTTAACTGGAATTTAATTCATAACCTTATGTATGGGGCAAATTTAACTAGAAAGAACCTTTACATTATCAAAAGAAATTATTAGCCTACCCTTATACAACCAAAAGAAATTGTTTATACAAGTTCTCGGTGTTAAAGAAAATTCTTGGGTTAGTGAAAATACTCATACATATTGGTTTTAATATTTTAAAACTGATACAAAATCTATTCTTTGTGATATTTGTGAATGAGTCTTTTAATATTGTAATCATGGCTATATATTCCTCCATTCTGTAAGATTTCTGTTTGTGAGAAATGGTTTGATTGTAAAACAGAGTGTTTTAGTTGCTTTTATATCATCACATATCTGATCCTCCACAATCCATCCACCCACATTGAGCTTGAACTTCCTTCTTCTCTGCAAAACATGAAGCTGAAAGGCACCAATACTTTCAAATGGTGTGATTATGTTAAGTGTTACCTGACTACCATTGGCTTGGAACAACTTCTTACTTAGGATGCCCATAGTTTTGATAACACAAAAACCAAGGTTTCGAAGGTGGAAGGATACATGATAGTATGCAAAAAGCCATAGAACCACACATTGCATTAACCATGTGTGGCTTTTCTATCTAAAGGTCATGTAAGGAGATCTGAGACAATGTCTAATGTATGTATTCTAAGAATCGTAACAAACTCTATAAGTTGTGGGTCAAGTTCATTAAGATAAAACAAGTCAGCATGCCGGTTGCAAAATACACTGAAGTTTTCATGGAATTTAGCCGTTTCACTTGTTCAGGTTTTCTAATACCATTTTGGAACATGTGTCAATTGCTATGATACCATTTTGGAGCAATAAAAGAATGATTATGAAGGAGGTAATTGTGTAAAGATGATAATGGTAATGTGTGAGGAATTCAAGTGAGGGAGGTATTGGGATAATGAGATTCAATCATTCTAATTTATGTTAGCTTTTTTAATACCATTTTGGAACATGTGTTAGCTACTTTGATACCATTTTAGAACAATAAAAAAACAATGATGGAGAACAAGAGGAGGTATTTGTGTAAGGACAATAATGGTAGTGTGTGAGGAGTTTAGGTGAGGGATGTATTGGGAGAATGAGATCATTTCATTCTAATTTGTGTTAGGTTTTTTTATACCATTTAACTTATGTCAACTTTTTTGATACTATTAATACTACATACTACCCTTTGTAGATTTTTTGGTAAATCTTGACCTAAAAGCCAATTTATTTTGTAGCCTCATTTCAAAATCCATTTGAAAATGAAGCCCCTAGATTTGATAACACGAAAATCATGGTTTTGAAAGTGAAATTCTTGATAGTTAATTGGATGCAGAAAGCCATGGAACCACACATTGCATTAACCATGTGTGGCTTTCCTATCTGAAGGTCATGTAAAGAGATTTAGGACAGTATCTAATGTATGTATTCTAAGGATCATACCAAACTCTGAGTTGTGGGTCAAGTTTATAAGGCTAGAACAAGGTAGCATGCCGGTTGCAAAATACATTGAATTTCATTAAATTTAGTTGTTTCACTTGTATTAGTTTCTTTGATACTATTTTGGAACATGTGTCAGCTGCTCTGATACCATTTTGGAGCAATAAAAGAATGATGATGAAGGAGGTATTAGTGTAATTACAATGATGGTAGTGTGTGAGGAGTTCAGGTGTGGGAGTTATTGAGAGAATAAGATTCAGTCATTCTAATTTGTGTTAGCTTTTTTGATACTATTTTGGACTATGTGAAAACTATTCTAATACCATTTTAAAGCAATAAAAGAATAATGATGGAGGGCAAGAAGAGGTATTTTGTGTAAGGACGATGATAGTAGTATGTAATGAGTTCAAGTGAGGGAGGTATTATAAGAATAAGATTTGATCATTCTAATTTGTGTTAGCTTTTCTGATACTATTTTGAAACATGCGTCAGCTACTTTAATACCATTTTGGAGCAATAAAAGAATGATGACGGAGGACAAGATGAGGTATTTATGTAAAGTACTACCTGATTACCACGGCTAATGGAGATTTTCCCCCTATAAATCCTAACCTGAAAGCCCATTTTATTTTGTAGCCTATTCTTGGGTATACTATAATATTTAATTTAGTTCTTATTTGTGTTAAACCTCACATTTAAATCATAATTTGATGAAGACAATCAATCATCAAAATCTTATAGCTCTAAGTTAGAGTAAGCTATAATCTTTATGACTTGAAAATAATATAACCTTTTTTTCTTGTTATTATACCATTCATATTAACTCATGCTATTTTTGCAGTGTCATGCACTTACAATTATTGAAATATGGAAAAGTCATGGTTGGTGAAATCCTGACAAATGTTCCATATCAAGAATTTATTTGAATAACATATTATAAGATTTATTTATTTAATTTACAAAAATTAAGGAAATAAAACAAATTACTTAATTGTAAGATATGTGATATTATCTCTTTAAAATGTTTTTGTATAACATTAGATTATATATTAGTTAATCAATAAATTAGTTTGGCAAAACAATAAATATTAAAATAAAATAGAAAAATTTCCGATATTAAGGATAAAAATCCACTTCTAAACTAGGTCCTACCTTTATGATTGGAGGGGTTTAGTTTCAATTTTTTTCATTTTTACTGAAATATTGAATTCTGTTACTCCATATGACAAATTGACAATTAAAAACAAATGACCGTAAACAACACGATCTACTTGTTTTGCTTTCAAATTCTACTCATGATGAATTAATTTTATTTATTTCCATAGAAATAATAACATAATTCAAATTCTAATTCTAATTCTAATCATAATCTTAAACGATAAGATATGTATATACACCAATGAATGAAAAATTGGACCGGACCGGCCGGTCCGACCGGAAAACCAGTGAACCGGTTCTCAGTCCGGTCCGGTTTGCTGTTTTAGAGAGGGGGAGTTCGAACCGATTGAACCGGTCCAAAACCGGTCAAAACCGGTGGGTCACTGGTTCAACCGGTTTGCTGCTTTTTTTTTTTTTTTGAAAAATGAGATATCCGGTTCAAAAAAAAGCTGAAAAAGAAAGAAAATCATAGATTTAGACCGATATACATACAATCTATAATATTTTACTAAATTATAAGAACAAATTTTAATTTTAAGGCTACAAAATTAAAAAATAAAAAGAATAAAAGAAAAAATATTATAAATTATATACATATAATATATAATATTTTAGTCAATTAATTTTATATGATTCAAGTAATCAAATCTAATATAATCAATTGATTTTATCTATAGAAGTTTAAGAATATATTAATATATATATTGTTACTAATAATTGGTAATATTTTAATATGACCGGTTCGACTACCGGTTTGATCACCGATTCTACCCCGGTTGAACCATTAACCCTTAAACCTGTTCCGTGACCGGTTCATTGACCGGTCCGGTTTTTTGTTCCTTGATATACACATATATAAACATTAACATATAATAAAATAAAGTATGACTTGCTTGAATCAAAGAAATTTTTTGTGTTCTAGAAGGATTATCAAGAATAATTCAAGTGAAAAAAAAGGAAGACTCAACCCCAATATCATTTAAACTATTTTTAGTGTAATATTAAGAATAAGAAATTTATTTTTGAATTGAATTTTTATAAGAAGAAAATCAAACTATGGTAGTCGCAAGTCAAAAATTTGACATGTGTGATTTATCAAACTATATATTAAAGAATTCATTAACTACATATAATAAAAAAGAGCTTCATTAACAACGTAAAAAAGGTGGTTCATCTTTGTTGAAACAAGCAACATATATATCACACAAGTTAAAATTGTGTGATTAATGTAGTTGATTTTCTTTTTCGTAGGGAAAAAAATAATTCAAGTTCTTCCAAAAATAAAATTTACTATTCACAATATTTAACTAAAAATTATTTAATTAATATTTGGGCTTATGCTTTTCTTTTTTACTTTTTAAATTTAATTATTCTTAATGATTCTTCTAAAACACAAAAAAGAAATCCTTTAATTTAAGTGAATTATTTTTATTATTATTATGTATTGGTGTTGATATATATATTTATTGAATAACTAAGTTACAGAGCAATAAAACTCTCTTAAAAGGATAGAAGAGATTAAGAGAGGATAATAAAATTATTTTATCCATATTTTGAAATTCTAAACTGGGTCAATAACTTAATTAGAGATTTGTGAAATTTAACAACTTGATTTTGAATTTTCTTATTTCAAGCAACTTTATATGAGATTTTCCCTAACCTATATATTTCTATTTTACTGAGATAATGCAAAATATTAAAAGATAAATAATCCAATAAATCCTAACTCTAGTAAACAAATATCATAACTCTAATAAATTAAACCTTAATTAATCATTATCTCATAGTTTATCAATTAGTTGTGGTAGACAAGTTTAATTAAAACTGGTTTAAAAGGCGAGTTTAATGCCAATGAGGTTTGGTACAGTTGGTTAAGGTCTTGCCACCCCGATCACAAGGGAGTGTGTTCGAACCCTCTGATCAATGGAGAGACCTCATTGGTAGGCGATCTCGTAAGTCCCTTGTAAGCGCTCGAACGGCCCCCTCTGATCAATGGGAAGACCTCATTGATAGGCGATCTCGTTAGTCCCTTGTAAGCGTTCGAAGAGCCCTGACCTTAGTATGGGACTGGTGCCTAACCTACCTAAACTTTTTACTATAAAAAAAAAGGCGAGTTTAATTTAAAAAAATTAAATTACTGTGATTCGTATGAATACCCTAGGAAACGTGTTCCATGATCCCTTATGATTATCTTAGTTTTAAAGCGTTTTGTCTTTTTCCGCGAAAGCATTGTGTCTTGCTCCCACTGACAGATGACGGATTTTAATGGATTAATTTCGTTGCCGGTCGCCGAAGTTTCTCGTTTTCTTCAATTCCCATTACTCCAATTCCTTTCATCCAAAAAAAAAAAAAATCCTTTCATCCTCTGTTGTGCTTTCGTGCGATTGAATCAAAAGCTAATTTCATAGCTGGGTTCAGAATTGGTTGGAACTGGATTCTCTACTTCGCTGAAATGGGTCTCTTTGATTACCTGCTCAATTGGCTCCGCAGGTATGCTCTTTCTTCTTCACCTTCTTCTCTCTTCCTTCATAAATTTCTGTCACCGTGCCTCGTGTTCTGATGGTGCACAAAAATCTATCATGAAATCGCTTCGATATTCCCTTTTGAATTCGACCAAAGAAAACGATTTCGACCCAAGTTGGTGCTACTTCTTGGTTATGAAACCTGATGCCTAGTTGTTCTGGGAAAACGAGATTTTGTTTCATAAAAGATTACCCCCTTTGAGAATTATGATCTGAAGCCCGAATTATTCGCTTTGTAGCTTATAACTGAACTCGATGAATATGAAAACCCTCAAAATAGTGGGAAGGCTCCTTCCTGTGATCAGGAAATTTAGGAAGATTGCTGGGTTTTTTTGTTATGATTTACTTAGCATTAACAACTGCATTATCGGTCTGCAAATCGATGTCCTTCTGGCCGCTTCGGCACAATAAATATTAGAAAGTTTTGGATGTTCTTGCAAACTTGCGATGCCAGGGGAACCAATATGTGCTTTTACAATACTTACCTCTGAATGAAGCAAAATATAGGTTCTCAGAGGCTGTCTTGTTATTCTGAAGTTGGAACAATTTCAACTGGACCCATAACTTAGGGTGTGTTTGGTTTGAGGTGAGGGGTGGGTTAAATTACCTTTTTGTTGAAGGTATTTAAATTTTAGGCGGGAATCCAAAATTTAAAATGACTGAAAGGGTAAATTTTGGGCAGGAATCCAAAATTTAAAAGAATGAGAGGTTCAATTTTGAATTTCTGCTGTCCAAAATTATAATTTGCCATCCCTCCCTCCCTCCCCTGCCCTCAAACCAAACACACCCTTTTAAAGCCACCATTTTTGTTATTTTGAGCAGAATTGGATTTGGGCATTTAATTGTGCACAATGTTTAAAGTAGATAGGTATTCTAAGTTGGCACAGTACTTGTGGTTTGTTATGTGAGTTTTTTATGCATCTTTTGTCACAAAAAAGGTGACTTTTTGATGTTTCAATGCCAAGTTGTTTTAGCTATCATAACTTCAACAGTGTATGCACCTCTAGTGGTTAATATGAAGTTAATAAAGCAACCAACAAGCTTTTGAAGGAAATTTCTTCCTTTTTCTCCCTTCTTCTGTATAAACATGACCATCAGGTTACATTGATATGCTAATCTATGGGGAAAGAATAATGCTTTGGTGGATTTAGTTTTCTTATTTCCAAATAGGTCATTTAACTTCTTGTTCATATAACATCTATCTAAACTGTCAACTTCATTAACAGGCTTAGTTGACAGATCAAACATGGTTGACCAAGTTGACAGTTTATGATACATATGAATATGATGTGAACTAAAATTTAAATGTCCAATTTGACACAAAGCAGCCTGAAGGGACCAAAATATCAATTTGATCGATTATTGAATCTTAAAGACACAGGCATTTTATGTGTCAAATTTCTCATAGGTAATGGGACCTAGGATGGGAGATCTGACCTTTTAAGTACTAAACATGTTTCCTTTGCTCTGTATAAATAGCTTTTGTGGATATTATCCAAAAAAGAAAGAAAGAAAGAAAGAATGGAAGAAAGAAAAGAAAATAAATGAGACCTTAATCTGGAAGCTTTGGGAAAATAGGAACAAGAATATTTTTGTTACCAAATCCATGACCCCTGACTCTATTCTTGTATCTGTCTGCTGTCTAGTTGCACACACCTCTAAAGCCTGAGGTCTTTTGTAATCAATAGAACCCGCAGCTTAGCGGGCCGTGTTTTGTATCTTGTTGTAAATAATAGATTAATACATAAATTTCCATTCAAAAAAAAAAGAAAGAAAAGAAAGAAAAGTAAAATAAAATGGTCTTTTGTGGGAAGCCTTCAATCAAATATGGTTGTGCAAGACTGCAAGCTTGACGTCTAGCACAAGATGTTACAGAATTCCGGAGGAATAACATGCTTGAAAGAGTGTTATGTACATAATAATAGTGGATGATAATTAGTTAGTTAGTTGGGGTGGTTAGCATCAGATACGTGGCCATATTGTATATAAATAAAGGTCAGGATCCTAATCTCCCACTTCCTCTTCCTACTTCTTTTATATAACAAAGAGACTACAACAACAACAAAGCCTTTATAATCTCACGGCACCATTGTGTGCTATCACACGACGCCATTGTGCTTTATTGCAAACCATATCTTTAGATAGATTATTAATCAATAGATCCCGCTTTATAATTTCATTAAGTGTTCGCTTTGGTCTTCCTCTATCTCTTTTTAAAGGATTTCATATCATTCTATAACAAAGAGACTCATTTAAAAAAAAAAAAAGTAAAAGAGTTTGAGTTTTTATTTCTGATATTGGTATTCAAATATTTTCCACAATTTGACATCGATTCAGGTACTTTATATAAATATTACATTTTGAGGTCTGTAAGAGTAGAGCATAGAATCCATCGCTTTAAGCTCCTTTTTAATTCTAAATGTCCATCTTTTTGCTAGTTTATTTTTTAAACAGGAGATGGAACTCTCCCTCGTAGGCCTTCAAAATGCAGGGAAGACATCTCTGGTCAATGTGATTGCTGTAAGTGAAAACAACCCTGAAATTCCATTCTGTTTATACACACATATTAATTATTGTCTTTTGGCATTAATCTTTTGATGTTTAACAGACAGGTGGCTACAATGAGGACATGATTCCAACTGTAGGTATCTCTATTTCAGACAAAATTTGAATGATATATTTGAAGGTTGTAAAGATGTCATAGAAATCCATTCTTGATGTGGAAACCCAGGTTGGATTCAACATGAGAAAGGTGACAAAAGGTAATGTCACAATAAAGCTTTGGGACCTTGGAGGACAGAGGAGATTCCGAACAATGTGGGAGCGTTACTGTCGCGGTGTTACTGCTATAGTGTAAGCCTTTCTCTTGGTATTGTCTCTTCACAAGCTATAGACATACATAAAGTAGGCTTGTGTAATGCAATTGCAATTGTAAACTTACTTTTCTTCTATTTGTTTTAAAAGGCTTTTGGGTTTGCAATATAACAAAACTGACCTGACTGCAGACTAACTCAGCCATTTGCTAATTTTTGACAATTTAGACTCCAAATTAAGGAATGATCAGATGCAAAGACAAAATTTATATTGTAGGTGGTGCAAAACATTAATGTGATGCCTAAATCCTTTCCCTATATCTTTCTGTATCAAAAGGAAAATATTCATGAAGTACAGACATAGAATGATGACCAAGTCAGAAACCAATATTAAAGCATGATTTGATATTTAATTTAAGTTTATATGAAGGGGAAAGTAAGCATCAAGTGCCTTAATGATCTGTCAAATGGGCTCTAAAACCATGCCAAAGACTAGTAATTCTAAAACTTTAAGCTTTCATGAAAATTTTTTAGGTATTATTTTACATCTCAAAATTCCTGTACATGTTAAAAATTCCACCAATATGCAGTATGTTGTACACTGCTGTTTGTTTTCTTGCTAAAATTTCAATATGAAGGTTAAAATACCGGGGAAATTGTAGAAAAGTCTTGTATTGAAAATTTTATTGGCGACAAAGATCTGATAAGTTGTGGTACACAAAAAGTACCGGTACTCAGCAAATTCTACACATACAATACAAAGTGCTACTCACAGAGTATCAGTACTCTGATTTAGGTCCTTTTCACTCTTAAAATTTTCAATAGGGAACTTTTTCCCAATTTTCCCTATAAAACCTAATGTTGTTATAATGGCTATTGTTGCGGATTAAAACGAACATTGGGGAAGCCTAATGTTACATGAAGATTAAGCTTTTCTATTCATACTCATTGTGCTTTGTATTGTAGGCTCTTTAAACTAATTGGGAATCACATTTTTCAATGCATTTAACAATTTTGTTTTCTTTCTTTGATGAATGCAACACAGATATGTTGTTGATGCAGCCGATAGAGACAGCGTTCCGATATCACGAAGTGAGCTACACGAACTCTTGACTAAACCTTCCTTAAGTGGGATCCCTTTACTTGTTCTTGGAAACAAAATTGACAAGTCAGAAGCTTTATCCCAGCAAGCATTGGTAGATCAGCTGTGAGTTCAAACAACTCGATGAAGCTTTTTTGGAATCTTATGGATTAATCGCTCTTGTTATGATTCAATTTCAGAGCCAATACTTAACCAGAAAATGCCTTTCTTTCTTTCTTTCTTTTTTCCTTTTCAGAGGTCTTGAATCAATAAAAGACAGAGAGGTTTGCTGCTATATGATTTCATGCAAGGAATCCATAAACATAGATGTCATCATCGACTGGCTTATCAAGCACTCAAGAACTGCTACATGAGTTTGACATGCCATTTCAGATTTCACTTTTGATCTTGGAAGCAAAATCAGTCGCTTTCCTTGGGTAACATGTTTATGTTTTTCTCCCCTTGGCTCTCGAGTTGTGCTCTTAATAAGCGGCTTTGTGCAGTGAATGGAACTATTTGAGTCAAGTCTTCTTCAACGCATTGTTCTCTTGTTCAGCAAATCGATTGTGTCCTGAACTTGGTTTCTTGTTTCTGTATAATTTTATTTATGATAGTTAAGTTGTTTAAACTTAGGATTACTTCCCGCTTCTTTTTATTCACGGTCTGAAGGTTATGATGGCATTGAGTCTAGGGGTGGATATGGGATGGGTTGGGCAGGGCGAGTCTCATGTCCGATGCCCGGTCTAAAGGATGAACTGCAGCCTGATGCCTAGCTCTATCCGATAGAAGCCCTAACCATTTTGGGCAAGGCAAAGATGGGTTAGGCAGGGGGAGTTTCCCTGTCCAAGTAATAATTCTCTAACCAATATCACAAGTATAAAAACTCCAATTATATCTAATAAATACTATTAAAAAAATCAAATACATTTTATAATTTCATATCTTGAGATATCTCAAAATAAGTTTATAACTTCAGTCTTGAAATTAAAAAAGAAAACCATATATCTTAATAATTACATGGAAAATTATAAAGTATTATGTGTTTGCGTATGAATGTTGATTGATATGAATAGGTTCAATTGTAATAAAGACTTCAAAGAAACAAAAGTTTTTGTCTTTGATCTTAATTTTTTAATACTTTGTATTATCCATCCAAATTAAAAAATCACGTCCATCCAAAAAGAAATGAGTTACATATAAACTATGATGGATGGATATTACATAATAATATAAAATGTTTCATAAATATGAAATAATATATATATATATATATATATATAATAATACTTATAGAATGCTATTTATTTTATATAAAATAATATATATTTTAAATAAATTGTATATAATTTTCCAGGCAGAGGGTATGATAGTTAGTCCGGCCCAAAGATGCCCAAATTTTTTTCATACCACTTTTTTTGGGTTAGGTTGGGCAATTTTTGACTGGGCTCGGGTGGAAATACCAGGTTCTTAGGCATCATACTCACCCCTAGTATTGACTACGTGTTTGAATCAAATTCGACCATTATCAGGCTAGTTCTCCCAATAACGTTTTCTACATACTTCAATTTGACAGTTTATTAGTATTTCTAAAAAATATTGAGATTGCAAATTGTATTTAATATATTTTGTTCAGAAGCACAACTCAAAAAATTGTCTTGTAGTATAAGATACACCTTAAAGTATTTTTTTAATAGCACCCAACATCTTAATGTAATTATTTTGGGTGTAATTTTATCCTTAAATTATGCTGAGTTAATTTTTTCCTTAACACTCTTTCATATTCTTAATACTCATCTTCTATGTTTTTAATAATTATTTTTAACATTTACAATAATAGGTTTTTCAATTTTTTCAGGAGTCATGTTAAATATTTTTTGACTTATTTTTCATGTTTTTAACCTTAGTATTTAATTATTTTCAGTTCTGAAAATGTGGAAGATAAATACCAAAAATAATTAAGATTTCATTCGGACTTAATTATTATTCTATCCCTGCTGGGAGAAGTGCTTACATTTTTTGTCCAACAGTACCTCAAATAAGATTGCCTCCAATAAGAGGATATCTTCATGGGACGTTTTCAAACATTATCATCTTAATGTTTCAAGGCTATGTTTATTTCGTTGTTATGAAGAGGAAAGCTTGAAAAATTTATTTTACCTCTGCCATTTTTTCAAAGTAGTTTGGTTTGAATATTTCCTCATAAAATAGAGGGGTTATAAAATTTTGATAAAAAAAGATGTAAGATAAGAAAAAAAAAATTAAGTAAAAATCTTTTAACAGTACTTTTCGATTTTTTTTTAAAAAAAATAATAAAAAAGACGTAAGATAAAAAAATTATTATTGAAAGAATGGTACACTCGATCATGTGATCCGATATAACTTGATTGGTATAACTTGAGTGAGAATTGAGAAGTTAAATAACAATAAATCATGGACATAATTGCAAATTCAAATAATAAATATGATAAGGTGATCTACACTAAGGACAAAAAAATATTATCTCTTTGCCTTAAAAATAGGATTAGGATTTAAGTAAAAAATAATGTGCCAATATATATCTCAATCAAGGCCTGGAAATTAAAAGGGAGAATTGCCCAAAAATACCTTAGGGGCAAATTAATTGCTGATTGCTACCAAATGTGCAAGTGATTTTCCGTGTGTGCAAGCGATCTTCCGTTTTGTGCAAGCCATCTTCCGTGTGTGCAAAAATCTTCCATATAAATGTGTAAATAATCCTCCGTTGTGTGCAAAATATCTTCCGTTATGTGCAACAAATCTTCCATGATAGCATTCAGCAATTACTTTACCAAAAAGGTATTTATCAACAATTCACCCAAATTAAAATTGGTGGCACTGAAATACCAAAAACAAATTATAGAAGCATATACAATAAGGATCGATGCATCTTCATACCAAGAACCATTCAAATCAAAGATCCCAACACTCCTAAAGGTCAAAGTTTTTTATGTTTTTTAAAGAAAACGCTTCAAACTCTCACCATAGACGTTACCTAGTTGATTTCCGAACAAGTTGAGCAAAAAAATAATTTTGAGTTCAATCAGGGTAGCAAAATATTTTATTTTTTTAAATAAAATTAATTGAAAATTAAGGCAGGGAAATTATGTAAATATTTATATCATTGGATACAACAAAAAGCATTTTAGGATCGATCTCATTTCATTTTTCAAAACTTAAGAAAGATTGCCTTGAAGTTTGTCGGTAAGGGCTCAAACCGCTATTGTGTGGACAACATAATCAATTCAAATTTTGATACTACCACAACACATACATATTAATTCTACTAAATAGTTCTTCTGGGTGAGGGGTTGCTTCTATGGCAAACTTTCCCATGCTTCTGTTGAATACTAACTCCATGTCATTGTTGGGGACATTGTTATCATCAATACTAAACAAAAATAACTTGTCATATTTTTACTCGTGCAAATCTCATATGTCTGGTGTGTATTTCAATTAAGTTTCAACTTTCTCTTTCCTAATATTCAGTATTAAATGTACTTATGGTGCAATATTCCTTGTAACACTTATTTGATTGTGTTCTTTAGTTTCCATTAGAAAACTATTTTTCCCTTTTTTCGAGTAAACTTCTCTTTCTTCACCTTCTTCTCCTCTCCTCATTAATTTCTACAACCATAACCCTCATGTTCTGATACAGCACACAAAACTCTATTTTGAAATCACCTCGATATTCTCTTTTCAATACAATCCAAGAAAACAATTTCTGAATTTAAGGCAAATTTGCTAAAAGTTTGAGAAACAGTTGAAATTGAAATTGAAGGTAAAGGTAAAGTTCCTAAATTGGAATTTATATAATCACAGTCCATCCACCCACATGGAGCTCAAGAAGATTCTTTCTTATCTGCAGAACTTGAAGCTGGACCGCACCAAGCTCTTTAAGCTGTGGGTCAAAGTTCCAAAGCTGGAGCATGATGACAAATCTGTTGGAGAATACTTTGAAACTTTCATGGCACTGTATCAAGAGTTGAAGAGAGCATGGTCTCTGCATGATAACTTGGCTAACATGAGGAGAGTACACGAGATGTTGCTCTCTTTCACATTTCTCGAAAGGGCTTAAACTAGAGTAGGGTCCAGCTTTAGATCATATCTTTAGGCATCCATAATTGCCTCCTTGTGATGTACTTGCCAACCTTCTCTCCGCCTTGGAACCAAATATCCCTAATACTTCCCTAAAATGTAGCCCATATTGCAATCCCAAATGTAGCTTTAAATGCAAGCCTAAATGCAATCTCTCCTAAGGGCTCAAGCTGCTATTGTGTGGACAGCATAATCACTTCAAATTTTGGTACTGTTACAACACATTCATATTGATTCTATTGAATAGTTCTTCAGTTTGGTGATGGTTTGCTTCTGTGGCAAACTCCCCATGCTTCTGTTGAATACTAACTCTCTATCATTGTTGAGGAAATTGTTATCATCAATATTAGACAAGGATAACTTGTCATATTTTTACCCATGTGGATCTCATATGTCTAGTGTACATTGCAATTGAGTTTCAACTTTCTCTTTCCTGATATTTTGTCTTCGATGTACTCATGGTGCAATATTCCTTGTAGCACTTGTTTGATTGTGTGCTTTATTTTCCATTAGAAAATGGTTTTTCCTTTTTTTGGGTAAACTTATCTTTCTTCACCTTCTTCTTCTCTCTTCATCAATTTCTGCCACCATAACTCTCATGTTCTGATACAGTACACAAAACTCTATTTTGAAATCACCTCGATATTCCCTTTTCAATACAATCCAAGAAACAACTTATGAATTTAAGGTAAAGTTCATGAGTTTTTATATCCTTGTTAAAAGTTTAAGAAACAAATGAAATTGAAATTGAAGTTGAAGGTAAAGTTCCTGAATTGGAATTTATATCATCACAGTTCATCCATCCACATGGTGCTTGGGAGGATTCCTTTTTATGCAGATACCTTTTTTGAAGCTGGAGCGATATTCCCTTTTCAATACAATCCAAGAAACAACTTATGAATTTAAGGTAAAGTTCATGAGTTTTTATATCCTTGTTAAAAGTTTAAGAAACAAATGAAATTGAAATTGAAGCTGAAGGTAAAGTTCCTTAATTGGAATTAATATCATCACAGTTCATCCATCCACATGGTGCTTGGGAGGATTCCTTTTTATCCATGTTCTCTAACCCGGACCGGCCCGGAAACCGGTGACCCGGGCACTAAACCGGTCCGGTTCGGTGACCCGGTCTGTATCAACTTTTTTATTTTATTTTTTTTAATTTTTAATTTTTTTTTAAAAAAAAATTCCTTTAGAATTTCATACTATAAGCCTAAAATATTCTATTTTTCACCGGTTTGGTCCCGGTTTAGCTCCGGTTTGACTCCGGTCTGACCCACTGACCCTTGACCCAGTACCCCGGCCGGTTCACTGACCGGTCCGGGTTTAATTACCTTGCTTTTTATGCAGATTCCTTTTTTGAAGTTGGTTCCGAAGCTGGAGCACAGTGACAAGTATGTTAAAGTGTAACAGACCAGCTCATCGCTATCGATATTGCCTGCTTTAAAGCCCTATCACCCCTCACTGCTTTAAAATGCGTCAAGAGGGGGAGATATCCAAGTTTTTATAAAACATCTTTCGTTCCCTCCCTAGCTGATATGAGACATAACACTCTACCCACTTTTGGGCCTAGCATCTTTATTGGCACATCGACCTGAGCTTGACTCTGCTAACATTTGTAACATCCTAACGACTTACTCTCCATATTGTCCTCTTTAGGGCCCATCACCCCTCACGGCTTTAAAATGCGTTGAGATGGGGAGATATCCAAACTCTTATAAGGCATCTTTCATTGATATAACACTTCACTCACCTTTGGGCTTAGTATCCTCACTGGCACATCAACACAGCTTTAAAAGCCGTTGAGAGGGGGAGATACCCAAACCCTTATAATGCAACTTTAAAAGTTGTCGAGAGGAGGAGATATTCAACCCTTATAAGGGGAGATATTCAAACCCTTATAAGGCCTTTAAGCCTGGCTCTAATACCATTTATAAAATTACAATGCCTCAACCAATGTGGGATATACTGAACCTGGCTCTGATACCATTAATACCATTTATAACATTACAGTGCCTCAGCCAATGTGGGATATAACACTCCACCCACTTGAACCTGGCTCTGATATCATTTGTAACATCTTAAGGACCTGAGACAGGCTCTGATAATAACATCACAACGCCTTGCTCTCAATATTGTCTGCTTTGGGGCCCCATCACCCCTCACGATTTTAAAAAGCATCAAGAAGAGGAGATATCTAGACCCTTATAAAAGGTCTTTTGTTCCCTTCCTTAGCCGATATGGGACATAACATGAAGAATACTATGAAAATTTTATGGCACTGTATCAAAAGATGCAGAGAGCATTGCCTTTGAATGATAACTTGGCTGATATGAGGAGAGTACAAGAGATACTGCTCTGTTTTACATTTCTCAAAGTGCTTAAACCAGAGTGGGGTCCAGCTATAAATCATATCCTCAAGCAATCAGAATTGCCTCCTTGCGATGTACTTGCCAACCTTCTTCCCGCCGTGGAACTAGATATCCCTAATGCAGCCCATATCGCAACCTCAAATGCAGCCCTAAATGCAATCCCTCCTTAAGGTTCGAGCCGCTATTGTGTGGACAGCATAATTACTTCAAATTTTGGTACTACTACAACACACTTGGACAACACATACATATTGATTATACTAAATAGTTCTTTTGTTTGGTGTGGGTTTGCTTCTGTGGCAAACTCCCTGCGTGTTGAATACTAACTCCATGTCATTCTTGGGGAAATTCTTATCATCAATACTATACCAAGATAGCTTGTCATGTTTCTATCTGTGTGGATCTAGAGGGATGATCATGGTTAAACCTAAGTGGATTGATTTGTATCTTGTAAACAATCATTTGTTAGCAATAAAGATTTTTCCTATTTTTTTTTATAGATCTCTTAAGTCTGGTATACATTGCAATTGAGTTTTAACTTTCTCTTTTCTAATATTCTATCTTAGATGTACTCATGATGCATTATTCCTTATAGCCATTGTTTGATTGTGTGCTTTATTTTCCATCAAAAAACGATTTTTTTTTTTTGGGTAAATTTCTCTTTCGTCACACCTTCTTCTCTCTTCAATTTTTGCCACCATAACTCTCATGTTTTGTTATAGTTCACAAAACTCCATCTCAAAATATTCCCTTTTCAATCCAATCCAAGAAAGCAACTTCGACCCAAGCTGGTTCCTGCTTCTTGGCTATGCAATATGATGTCTCGTTGTCCTGGAAAACGAGATTTTTGTCCATAAACAATGACCCCTTTTTTGATTATTCTCTTTGTAGCTTCATAACAGAACTCATTGAAACTGAAAACCCTCAAACGTAGCATTAACAATGGGATTATCAGTCTAGCACAAGATGTTACAGAATTTCAGAGGAATAACTTGTTTGAAAGATACTACTTTTTTGAAATAACAAAGTAAAAAAATTATGGGTTTTTATTTCTTATAATCGGTATTCAAATATTTTCCTCATCTTGACATCCATTAAATGAATCTTACGTTATTTGGTCTGTATGAATAGCATAGCACCCATCCCTTTTAGATCAAAATGTTCAGTTTTTTTTCTTTGTTTATTTCTTAAACAGGATATGAAACTCTCCTCCCTCGTTGGCCTTCACAATGCAGGGAAGACATCTCTTGTCAATGTGATTGTTGTAAAATTAAAGCAACCCCGATATCGTCCCTTCACAAGTTATATATAAAAAAATTTGTATAATCCATATATATAATGTAAAATGTATAAGAATCAAGAAGCCATGTAGTGCACGGAGGCCAAGTTATAATTAAGATAAAATTTAAGAAAAATTGCATAATTTTTATGAAAATATATTTTTTGTTGGTTGATGCGTCAAATCTAGAATATTTTTCAAGATATTTTGAAGGTTCACCCAATTTACTTTAATCATTCTCGCTAAGTACAATCCTTTAATCATTCACTTCACTTCACTTCACTAATCACACTACTTGATTGAGGTAAAAATGGGGTTTAATCATTGGACCCCCTAACCAGTAATCAAAGTCCAAAAGTGTGTCACACGCATTTTTTTTATTAAATTAAAGATACATATTGACATTCAAATTCCATACATTTGTTCTTTCATTAAAAATAGAAAATGATCTGCCTACTTTTTGTGGGGATCCACATCCTCTCTAGTGAAAAAAAAAAAAAAAAATAAGTCGCATTCAACCACTTCACTTAAATTAAAGAAGGATGGTTGACTCATTAAATTTGTACTAAATTGAAATAATTTTTCAACTTTGCCTTTTTAATTTAATTTAAAAAATAAGTCTCATCTCCCTACTCTTTCTAGATATCTAATGTATCCCACCCATTAATATGGGTAAAACAAAAAATAGGTAATCAATAATTCTCAGTAAATTATACTCCCTCCGGTCCTAATTATAGGACATATTTACTTAACTTTGGAGAAATTAAGGACAGTAGTTAAATTAGTTAATTTTATTGATTTTCCAAAAATGCCCTTATTTAATAGGAGTGATTTAGAAATATTACATGAGTCTACCATGAGGCAATCAAACCATTATCTAAAGCAATGGGGGTATTTTGGGAACAAATTGACAAAAATTAAAATTTTGTCCTATAATTAGGACCAAGATCAACTTCCAAATGTTGTCCTATAATTAGGACCGGAGGAGTATTATGAATCTAAGATTTCTTCTAAATGAGTCCTATATTTTGAATTGGAGGAGGGAATATACAAGTAAAGGGTGCAATAACTGTGTTTTGAGCTAATTCCACTTCAGAAACCAACTGAATAACTCAGTTTCAACTAATTAAAATTGCTTGAGAAGCGAAAGCAAGGCCTTACGTTATCGCTTTTGCACTTTTTCTTTACAGTCAAGTCTCAAAGAACTGAAGTTGTAACAAAAAGCAAAAGCAATATGATAAGCATCTTTTAATCTATAATTAGCACAATATAATAGTGAACTGCTTGATTCTAAAGAAGAATATTAAAGGAAACTGAACTCTCACTGCTGCAAAGTAAAACATCACTTCCTCACAGAATCAATGCGCCAAAAAGGAATGTACTCTCAACAGAAAAAGAGTGTCTATGACCACCTTGGAATGTGAACACAAAAACAAATTCGAAGCTATTTGAGAAAAGAAGTTGTTTGATCACACAAAATCTTCAAATCAAAATACGAAGGAACAATTTTTCCAAAGGCTGCTCTATCTTTTTCTTTTCACATGACAATGTCTTTCGCAGAATGGATCCCTCTACAAAGCTCAAGGGCTTAAGTGCTCAAAGATTATTAAATTCTCGTATTCTTTTACTGAAGGGTTGACAATGAAGAATTTCAACTTGTAATACCTGAAATCATTAGTGGCAACAATGAACTGAACTATAAAAGAATCTTATATATAAATTTAATCCCAAAAACTAAATGGATGCACGGATTAGTTTAGTTAACAAATGTGTATAATCATTGATTTTTAGGGATTAGCACTAACTAAACCTATTGATTTCAGAATTAACTTGTCAATTATGTCAGTCAAGAGATTTCCACTTCTATAGAAATCTTTACACAAATCACTGCCATCTCAGGTGCGCATGTAATTCCGGATTGAAAGGGAAGCATCAAATGTATCTTGGGGGAGATCAATGCACGAGTCCAAACAAATTATTCACATTTCACACAAATTCCTAGAACAATAAAAACAATTAATCCTACTCAAGAATATAATGTAATCAAACTGGGGGAATAGATAGAGAGCCCCCAAGGAAGAGACTCTGGCGAACAACAAAAGGACTGGGGGGAGACAAAGGGATTGTAAACAGCTAGATTCGGTAATACCTAAATGAATTAACAAACAAGACTGTATTATGCATGCCAAAAACCAGGGCCATAATGAAATAATGGAGGTCTCACTTCAATTTGGTATCAAGGTGGGGAATATCCACTATCTGGATCTGTCACTGACTGAATCTTCTCTTCCTCTTTCTCTAAGCTGGAACGACAAATCTCCTCAGTTCTGCTAGCCACCACTTCCATGGAGGGTCGATTGTCAGGATACTGTTCAGTACATTCAAGTGCAAGCTGCAAGAGCTTGACCATCTCCTCCTCAACATTCTGGTATCTGAGAAGCTCCATGTCAAAAATCTCAGTGTTCCACTCATCTTGAACAATAGATTGGACCCATCTTGGGAGGTCCACCCCTTCTTCATTCAACGAGGAATGTGTTGGAGCTTTTCCAGTAAGCAGCTCCAACAGCATTATGCCAAAGCTGTAGACATCTGCTTTTTGGGATACTTTGCGAGCATCTGTTACCTCTGGGGCTCGATAACCAGAAACACGGTTTGGGGTTGAAGTTGGGAGTGCAAGATGAGCAAGTCCAAAGTCAGAAACGCGAGCTTCAAAAGATTTGGTGAGAAGGATGTTTGATGATTTAATATTTCCATGGGAGGCAGATGGGCCATGTGAGTGTAGGTATGCAATTCCACGAGCAGCACCAAGGGCAATCCGGGACCTTGTTTCCCAGTTTAGTGGAGTTCTGCCAGCTCCGTTATTAGCTGAAACAGGAAATGAGCAAGATTTGTAATGGAGCAGATTAACAATGTCAAATAATGAGGCTGCAAGGGATGAAGTATTTCAACAGAAATAGTGTTTATTGCAGCCAGTATTGCTGTTAAAACTAAGTCCAAATGCACCCAGGAAATGGAAATAGAGGCATACGGATGCTCAGCTGACTTATGACAAAATCAATCACCTTGAGACGGCGCACAGATATCATGGAGTAACTTTTAAATTCCAGAGCATTATATTATCACTTATCAGCATTATTATCTCTAAGGAATTTCATATATGAAAGTATTACAGTATAAACCTGAGGAAATTTTGCTGAGTTCACACTGTCACATGGAACATCAAGATCAAGAATAAGCTAAGATATGCTGTCAACCTAGAGCAGGCAGAAAATTCAGGCTAATCTGAAAATGCTTAAGACGTAAGAGTAAACTCTCTTGAATGGATATAATGTTTCACCAAACGTGCAATTGATTCTGCACCTGATATCATATTTAATGAAAACCCTACAGCCACGGGATGTGGTGCAAAACCGAAAGATCTGACTTACGCAGCCGTACTATAGGCAAGTCTATGGCGTGGAAATTGGAGTTAAAACAAGGATGAAATGAAATTTCATAACAAACATGAAGAGACATAATGTAACAGAGTAGACAAGAGAACGGGCACCATTGTTCATTTGATTAGAAAAGAAAGAACAAAACCATGACAAAGGGGACCATACCAATGTTGTACCAAAATTATGACAACCAAGCAACAAGATGCTTACCATGCAAAAGGGCAGATAAGCTTCCCATGGGCAAGTAATCATAGGCAAGAAGCTTTTCTTCGGAGCTATAATAGTAAGCTCTGAGCGGGACTAAGTTATCATGAACCATCTTCCCCACTTGCTCAATTTTCTCTCTGAATTCATTTTCGGAAGCAGTTACATCCTTCAACCTCTTCACTGCCACCACCACCCCCATGTCCAAAGTAGCCTTATATGTGGTTCCAAAGGTTCCCTTCCCCAGTACTTCTGCTGATGCCCTTAATAAATCCTCAAGATCAAACACTTTGCTGACATTACCAAAAAACACCAATCTCTTACTCCTACCAGTCTTAGCATCAACACCTCTGGCTGTTGCTGAATAACTTGCTCCAGAATTATCGATATCTCTAGTTGTCTTTTCTTGAGGAATTTCAACCTCAGCGCTCTTTCCCGCTGTTATATCCCTCGAATCCTTTTCTTTAGTGCTCCTCTTCCGGCACAAGAAGAACAGAAGGAGTAAAATCAACAGAAGTCCAACCACCGAACCAATTACAATTCCTGCAATTGCCGCACCAGATAACTTCTTCTTCTTCTTATGTCCAACCTCCGTTCCAGCGCATTCTTGCAAGGGCTTCCCACAAAGAAACAAATTCCCCGTAAATGCACTCGCATCTAAGTGCGAGAACTTTGAGGGGATGGACCCGTTGAGCCGATTCGAAGAAACATTAAATTGTTCAAGAGGAGGAGCAGTCAGGTCAGGAATGGACCCAGTGAGCTGGTTGTTGTCCAAAAGGAGGGTATCTAACCTCGTGAGGTTGTTAAAGTTAGGCGAGATCTCACCACTGAAATTGTTTTTAGCTAAATTCAAACGAACCAAATTCTGCATACCATAAAGGAAATCAGGGATTTCTCCAGAGAAGAAATTCCCCTGCAAATAAAGGTTTCGAAGGTTAACAAGATTAGCAAAGTCGCTCGGAATCGGGCCAAGAAGCGCGTTGAAGCGAAGAGACAGAGTCTGGAGCTCAGTGAGATTCCCAATTCCCAGAGGAAGTCTCCCAGAAAGACCCATAGCAGGAAGCCTCAACGTAGTGACCCTGTTCTTTGTAGAATTCTCACAGAACACCCCCGTCCATAAGCAAGGACTCGTCTGAGAGAGGTTCCAGAGAAGGGAACGACCACCAACGGCACCGCGCAGAGCCACCAAAGCGGCTCTATCAGAAGCTAGATCTGCGGCAACGACGGCGAACAAACACAGCGACAAAGCAGGAACCAACAAGATGACCGGAAGCAGAGACTTCATTTTTTCCGCTAATTTGTAACCTTCGAGCAGAAACAACATGCTAAGAAATCAGTGCCATGAGTCTTTCGAAACAGCAGCGCAGTATTTCAGTTTTTTTTTTTTTTTTCAAAACTCTATTTTGCAGTTTCCGTTTGGCTGCGCAGAAAATAAGCGAAACGGAAAGAGCAAAAAAAAAAAAACAGAGAAGGCGTTTGGGGTTCTTTTCTCAGAGTGACACAGAGAAGGTGGGTGTCACGTATTTGAATACTTGAAGGTTAAGACTGTTGAGAGAGAGAGGAATCAAAAAGCAGGTGTGACGAGGGTGACACTGTGGCAGAGATAAGAAAAAAATTACAACATATTGCCCCAAATTCAAAATATTTATATTTAACTAATGTAAATAATTAAGGAAACAAAACAGCAACAAGCGGGTGACTAAAATGGTAAGCATGGTGTTATCCCTGGTTAAAAAATAGAGTACAATTTCTAATTTTGAAAAGAACATAATTAAAAAGGGTGAAAACATTTTGCGTGTTAAGTCTCTAAATAGATTAAAACTTTGACCAAATAAAAGAAAGTATATAAAATTTTTGTCAGTTATAACATTATTTGGAGTTGAAATTTTTTCATCTATTTTTTTAAAAAGGGTCAAATTAGTTTTATTTTTTAAATATTAATATAAACTAAAGTGTGATTCATAAAAGAAAATATAAAGTTAAGATATCTTTTTTTTTCATTTTCTTCTCAGAATCTTATTTCTACCCTCATATTTAAAAAAAAATATATAGTCCAAATTTAATAGTTTATAAAATTATTATTTTAAATATCAATAGGTAAACTTAAACTATTAAAATATAATCTATACAGTTTATAACTGTAATATAAATAAAATTAATAAAAAATAATTTATAAAATACTAAGATTATAATTTTAAAAAATATTAAATCTGAAACCTCCAATTTTTTATCTAAAGGAGAAGATGAGATTTTGAAAAGAATATAAAAAAAAAGAATTATGAGAGTATCCATTTCCTTCATACTAGTATATACTACTCATGTTTAGAAAACAAAAAGGAAGGTAATTTTTTATTCTATTTATAAAATATATCATTAAATTTTATAAATGAATGTATAATTTTGCCTTTTGATTTATTATTGGTAAACTTTATAAAATTTATATTAAATAGGAATAAAGTCAAAATTTATTAAATTTTAAGAAAAAATAGAAAAGGAGTAGTGGTTAGGTAAAGTAAATATTGTTTTAATTCCTAAGTTGTAATTCTTCTTTAAAAAATTCTTTACTTAAGAAACCTCTCCTTATCATGGGAAATTACACGGTACATGGAGGTGCATAGAAGAACAAGAAGGTACAACGCGGCTGACCGGGCGAACAATTACAAAAAGGATTAAGGAAACTTCTATGTGGAGCCCACCAAATTTGGAATGGGCCAATGGTAGGTGAGATTTGGAGGGGGGCTATGCTTCGGCGGGAGTGCTTCCCTGCGTAAGCTTCAAGCTAGATCCTTAACACACAAAACCTTTCTTAATTAAGCGTGGAAGACTGGAAATACCAATCTGATGGTTATTAAAGGCAAAAATAATTAAATTTAAAGATTATAATAAGATTGATTGATTGATGGATTTTCTGTTGACGGCAGGACAAGATATTCATTAAAATTCTTCACTTTCTTAATATATGCTAAGGAAGTTTCTAGGGGTTAATATAACTTTTGGTCCCTGAAGTTTGATCCAATTTTGATTTTGATCCCTCAAATTTGAAATCGATGGTTTTGGTCCCTGAAGTTTTACCCGATTTTGGTTTTGGTCCCTAAAGTTTGAAATCGGTGGTTTTAGTCCCTGAAGTTTCACCCGATTTTGGTTTTCGTCCCTCAAGTTTGAAAAGTACTTGGTTTTTTTTTTTGGGCCGGGTCGGGTTTTTTAATTGGGTCGCCAAGTCCTTTTCAAACTTGAGTAGAGCCGGGAAAACGGGCCGAGCCCGTCGGGCCGGCCCTTTTAGGCCCTGGCCCTTCAAGGGCCGGGCTTGTAAATTGTAGCCTCAAAAGGAAGTCGGGCCTAAAAGGGCTGGCCCTGTAGGGCCTCGGGCTTAAAAGGGCCGGCCCTGGAGGGCCTCGGACCGGCCCTTTAGGCCCGTTTATTTTTTATTTTTTATACTTGGAAAGGAATCATGTTACATTTTTGAATTACCTTATTGAATCTATATGTCACTCTGTCCTTATATTGTATAGAGTATGATTTTTGAGTATATTGTTTTGTCTAATTGAATCATATTGTGATTTTTGAGTATATTGTCCTGCTTATTTAGACTAAAATCATATTATATACTATTCTGCCTGATAGAGTATGATTTTTTATAGAGGTTGTGATTATTTGACTACTTGAACCTACTACTCAAAGTGAAACACAATCAAATGTCTTTGAAATTGATGATAGTGGCGAAGAAAGTGAAAATGATAGTCGTCATACTCATGTTGTTTAGAGGTTAGAGTATTTAGCTTCTTGTCTTCTTATACTTTAGCCTTTGTGTGAGTTATTTATGGACATGATTTTACCTTTGATTATACATTAGTAACTGTGTTTGTTTGTTGCAAGAGACGTGTTATTTAAATCTTAATGTTGACAACATTTATGTATTAAATTAGAACTTTAATCATTGTTATTTACTAATTATATCTCTCTGGGGAAAAAACGCAGGAAAAATAGTTAAATATTGTGAAAAGGATTTCCCGGCCCTGCGGGTCGGCCCTGGCCCTGATGCTCTCTGACCGGGCCTTGAAAAACTGCAATTTTCCTGACCCCGAGCCCTTTAGGGCCGGCCCTGTTAGGCCCTGGCCCGTCAAGGGCCGGCCCTGATTCCCAGCTCTAAACTTGAGGGACCAAGACCAAAATCGGAAGAAACTTCAGGGACCAAAACCACCGATTTCAAACTTCAAGGACCAAAACCAAAATCGGGAAAACTTCAGGTATTAAAACCACATATTTCAAACTTAAGGGACCAAAACTAAAATTGGATCAAACTTTAAGGACCAAAAATTATATTAACCCAAGTTTCTATATATAATTGTTATTTTAGGTAAGGGTGTTTTTTATGAGGATCGAGAAGAAGGAGAAGATCGCATTTCTCTTTTTATGCGTGGCGAGGGTTAAGAGATTCTCTTTGTTACTCCCTCCAATCCTTAAAATGAAAAATAATTTTTTTTATCTGAAATTTAAAACTAATCTTTTCATCTTTACTTACTAAATATGTGCCGCTTATATCTTTGCAATAAATGCTACCCATGATATCACATATATTTTTTTTATTAATAAGGGTATAATTGAAAAAAAAAAGTTGTATCTCTCATTTACAGCTTTTAACTAATATTTTGAATCATTAATTTTAGTAATTGTTTCTTATAAAAACGATACAAGAGAGTATAAGTTTATAACAAAGAACAATGAGATGTTTTGATAGGGTTATCTCATTCAGTTATATTCAAGTATTGTCCAAGTTGAATTAGAAATAGCTTTTCTAAAAATGTTGTCAACATTCACACATTCAAACTCGAAATCTCGTATTTAAATTGTTAAAGTCATTTCCATTAGGACCAACAGCTGTTAACAAGAGGCAATGAGATTAAAGAACTGCTATAATAAGGGAATCTTAGAATAGTTCTTCATAATAACTTTATTTCTATAATTTCTACGGATTATTTTGGAATTAAGGTTTTTAAAGAAAAGACATAATTGCTTTTAATTAATGAAATTAATTGTGACTATATCTTATTGATATTTAGAAAGAGATTTTACTAAAATTGATTGGCAATGTCTTAATTATTTTTATCATATGATAAGTTAAAATTGTTACTTATTTTGTTGTTATTTCATTTTTTTTTTAATTTATAAGTCCTCGTTGCCTATGCACAACTAAACTTGCACAATAAAGTTGCCCTCTTTAATATATGTTACTTAGTCATCGGACATCTTTATAAAATAACAAGTTTAATTTATTAATTTACAAGTGTCTACAAGCTCCTTACAACAAAACTTTTACATCAAAATTGTCGTTGTCACCAAAACTCCGGCTATTAATAGATGTGGTTTTGGGGGAGAAAAGGGAGATGACTTTTAAGTAAAACGTGAGGGGCAATATGATAACTTAACAAGATTATGAAATCTTTAATTAATCATTTTGACCTTAGTCGAAATTTGTTAAAAATATAGTATTGATCAATTCATATTTTTTTAAAAATTCTAATTAAATTTAAGTGAAATGCTAAAATCTAAATTCAAACTTATACTCTTGACAAATTACTAATCAAATCAAGAAGTCTAATTATAAATTTTTGTTGTTATTAAAGGACCAGAATGTCTCATTATAATTAAATAAATTGTAAGTAGGTGTAGGTCAAATTTATAGTAAAAAGTTAAACTCTCAAGCAAGGTGGAAGAATTGTTAAAACTCTGATTAGGCTTAATTTTATATTAAACTAAAGGGTTAAGTTATAAAAATAACTATTAAGGTATACCAAAATTGTGAAATTAACAATAAAATTTGTTATATGCAAAAAAAATTATAAACATTATAAAAAAAAGACAAAAGCATCATTGGCGTTAAGTTTTTTAAACTCCTTTATGTAACTAATTTTGATGGCATTGTCACTTTTGCCCTTTTTTATAATGTTTATAGTTACTTTGTACCCAAAAAATTATGATTATTTTAAAAATTTTTTATATAACTTAATGATTATTTTTACACTTTAACCCTAAACTAAAAGATAAAACTCTGAGCAAGGTGGATCTGAGTTGGACTCTTTTATAATGTTTATAATTACTTTGTACCCAAAAAATTATGATTATTTTAAAATTTTTTTATATAACTTAATGATTATTTTTACACTTTAACCCTAAACTAAAAGATAAAACTCTGAGCAAGGTGGATCTGAGTTGGACTCTTTACATAATACCAACCGTTTACTTTTACAACTTGATCGTGGGTGCTCCATATGGAAGAGTTGTTTAAACTTGCAACGGATCATTCCCAGAAAATTTACTCCCTGCCTCATGAATTATCTATTGATCAAATTTTAATAGGAAAAAGACAGAAAAATATCATTAAAATTGGTAAAAGATAAAAAAATATGTTGAATTTTAATAATTTCACGGAAACTAATCTAAAATTTTGAAATGTTGCAAAATTTGTGAAATTACCTAACTACCCTTAATTTTTTTTTTAATAAAAGAAATACTCAACCCCTTGCCTGCTGCCGGAGCTTCGGCCCCGATGCCCAGCGGCACCCATCCTGGAGCTCCGATGACCTTGTCAGCGATTAGAGCTCCGACGGCCTAATATATTTTTTCTGAATTTCCTAAGAAAAGTTGTCAATATAGATACTTGAGTTATTAATAACGATACTAAAATTGTAAATATCTATATTAATCACTTTAGCATGAGAAATTAAAAATATATATATATTAGCCGTCGGAGCTCTGGTGAAAGTTATTAGGAAATATTCAATAAATATCCCATTTACAATTTTAATATCATTATTAACAACTCAAGTATCAATATTGACGACTTTTAACTAAGAAATTAAAAAAACAATATAAGGTTATCGTTTACAATTTTAATATTGCTATTAACAACTTAACCATCTATGTTAACAACTTTAGCCTGAGAAATTAAAAATATATATTAGCCGCCAGAGCTCCGGTGAAAGTTATTAGGAAATATTCAACAAATACCCCGTTTACAATTTTTGTATCGTTATTAATAACTCAAATATCAATATTGACGAATTTTGCCTGAGAAATTAATATATATATATATATATATATATAAGGCCACCGTTTATAACTTTAGTATTGTTATTTACAACTTAAGTATCTATATTAATAACTTTTGCTTGAGAAATTTTAAAAGCAAGATATTAGGCCATCAGAGCTCCGGTCATCGATCGCTAGCAACAAGCAAGGGGTTGAGGGTTGTTTTTTTTAAAAAAAAAACTATGAATATATAGGTAATTTCTTAAATTTTGTAACATTTCAAAATTTCAAATCAGTCTTTTTGAAATTATTGAAATTCAACATATTTATTTATCTTTTATTAATTTTGATGGTATTTTTTTTATCTTTTTCCCAATTTTAATTTCTTTGCAAAAAATGAATTGGTTTTAAATTTTTCAACGAGGGTTGTCAAATCACAATCTTTTAATTTTTGGAAGAGGTAGATAATGGAGTCATCAGGTGAGATGCACGTAATTTACATGGATTTAATTAAATAAACAGTTAAAAAATTGTAAATATTAGCGGAGCATAAATATGTTGGCCTAAAATTAAAAAAGAAATCAAAACTAGTTAAATAAGGAGGCCCGCTGTGATATGGTTGGGAGGATACCGAACAGCTATCTGTAGGCTTATAATTGGCTCGCCCTGTCTACAAGTATTCCCTTGACACGTGTCATTCGTTCCTTGCATATTCGCACAGGCAAAACAGCTTGTATGCCCGATCATAATGACCGAATGGACCATGGCCAGCCGAAATGAGCTATAAAAAAAAGTTTTACATCAATCTTTTTGAATAATTACTGGGTTAATGTAATCTTTAATTCTTTAAATTTATCCTTATTTTAATTTTAATCCCTCAAATAATAAAATGGTTTAAATTTTTATTTAATAATAAGGATCAATGTTTTCAATTAAATGAAATTTAAGAGATCAAAATCTCTAGTTTAAAATTTGAGAGACGAAAATTACAATAAGGGCAAACTTGATGAGTTAAAGATTGTATTAACCCATAATTATTAAATAATCCGGTTAATGACATTTGGGATTATTATATGAAAAGGAATTATATTTTATGATACTAAAAACTTTAAAATGTTACTTAACCAACTGAATTTTTCTCCAAAATGCTCCACATAGCAGGAAATGGATATGGTTTGAAATGGGCAGTGCCATGGCTGTATCATTGAAGGAGTGGGATTAAAAGTTTTCAAATTATTATTATTATTATTTACTTTTTTATCATACATTTCCTCTTTATTAAAATTCTATAACCCTACTTCTCTGAATTTTTAAAATTTAACTCTAAAAAATTCACCATCTGTCCACTTTTTCTCCTCTCTACTCGTACCAAACAACTCGTAACGTCTGTTGGTTTTTGCATTGGCGGCTACAATTCCTAACTTCTCCCTTCTAATTAGGGATGAGCATTGGACTGGATCGGGTTTGACATCAACCCAAGGTCTGGTTTTGAGAAGATCTCGGGTTGCACAAAGCAGTCCGTGGTCTAGTCTAGTCTAGCACCAATCTGAGATCTGGCTGGACTAGACCGGGCCTGGTGGACTACCTCGACCGGTTCAGGTAATCCAGGACCTAAATTTAATATTTTTTTTATTTTTATTTTGTCCTCTTTGGAAGGCAAAATTTGAACCTATTAAACACAATTAAGACCACAAAAATACCTATAATAATATAAAATATGTCACCAAAAATTAAAACATCATAAATCTATAAGAATATTCAACAACATTCAACAACAATAAAAAAAATATGTTGAGAAAAAAGATTTAAACCTGATAAATATAATTAAGATAATAAAAATACCTATAATCGTATAAAAGTTATCATAAAAAATAAAACTTGATTATAAATCCTTAAAAAAACTCTAACAACATTAAATAAAAAATAAAAAATAACATTTAAATTATAAAAATATTTTTTAAGGAATTGACCTGGACCAGACCTGACCAGTCTAGGTGGTTTGGTCCCCTGGTCTGGAACCCGGTCCAACCCAACCAATCAGTTTGGTCCAATCTAATTGGATTTCATTATATTTCTTATTTGGACTGAACCAGACCGGACCGGACCAGCTCAGGTCAGATCAGACTAGACCGGATCACCGGGTTTTTGCTCATCCCTACTTCTAATGTTACCCCCTTTTCAAAAAAAACACACACACTCACACGTTAATAGGAAAATTTCCAGTGAAATAGTTTCATTAAGTTGTGTAAAAAAGATCAAGACTCTTGGTTGATATTTTAAAATTTTAAATCATAAATTATTATTACACCTTTTATTGGGCCTCGAAGTGACATTTATTCAAAATAATTTGAATAAATTAACCAATTAATTAATATGCGACCAATTCTCATCTTAATTTCATCAAGAGACAAATTTCAATGATTTAGTCTTCCAATCATCCATAGAAAGTTCATATCCCTTGACCATTTAGCTATAATGACTTAGCCTGTTTAGCTGTTTCCCTGAGGATCTGATTAGTTGTTCTCAATAGTTTTGTATGTTATTCCTCCTCAAACCACATTGTTTGGCATAATTTAGTATTTTGATTTCTCAAAAAACAAGGTTTTCTTTAATATAGCACATGAAATTTGAAAAATGTATTTTTTTTTTTTTGGTCATAAGAACAAACACATCAGCCACCAGATACTTCCCTTATCAGCATCCGCCTCTTGTGTAAAAGGTGGAGGGTGATCAAGAATGCAAAAATTTTCATATAGTCTATGCAAGTATTTACCCTTTTAATTAATACAAGTATTAACATCACATTTTACTAAGAAATAATACAAGAATATAATTGAAAAAATTGGTAAAAAGCACTTATTTTAAAATTTTATTAGTTAAAAGAATCTGATATATTTTTTTATACACACAAAATACCAGTACTTTACAAGATTTTATAATGAAATTCACTAATATTTGAATATAAGTCCTTTTAACTAGTAATAAAATCTTTAAATAAGACTTTTCACCAATTTTTCCAATTTTCTAATAAACTTTAGAGAGAAGTGTTAAAAAAGATTTCATTGACAACTTATTTGTCAAATATGACCTGGGAAGATATTTGCACACGGAAGAAAGATTTCTGCACACGTAGGGAAGATTTTTACATACATAGGGAAGAATTTTGCATACGTATAAAAAAGAATTTTACACATGCGAAAGATAATCTGCACGCGAAGGTTCTAATTGGTAAATAAGTTGCTAATGAGGGATTTTTTTACAATTTTGTCTAAACTTTAATACAAAATTTTAGAAAGTTATAAATCTATTTTGAATGTCGTGTATGTGGGGTCCTCATCCTGTTAATTTAACTGACTGCCATTAAGGCCTTAGCTGTAAAGCGTACCAAGCGACCAAAACTAACATCGACCTTCTTAACTTCTCTCTGGCGTATTTAATTATCCTCCGGATTTGTTCACGTCCCGTTCATGACTTCTAACCGATACCCCCGCTTCTCTTTCCCCTATTCATTATTGCCACCACCCCACCTTTTTTATTTTGTTTTCCCCCCTGTTTTGTGTGAGAATGATAAATACATGAACTTCTATGGCCTGATTTATAAATATTACTTCATGAATTTAGGGTAAGGAAGGAATTTTGCAGGCTGCTGGCGCCTATCAAGGGAGTAAATAAAGGGTTAAGATATTCATTAAAGTATACCCTCTTTGGTCCGTTTTATAAGATATTTTTAACTAATCAATACATGCTAATAAAAATAACTAAAAATATTAAATTTATCATAAAATTTAAATAATTTTCAGTATTATCATTATTAACCACATAAGTTATACTATATCTTATTGTCTTTATTAAATATGAACATATATGAAAAAATAGTTAATGCTCATTAAAACTATTAATCATCTTATAAAAAAGACCTAAAATATGTTTTTGAAGGCTTCTTTTAAAAGGCTCTTGAGGAAGCATGGTGCAAAACTGCAAATTTAACAATAATTCCCGTACCTTATATATCACCGCTTCTAATTTTCTTAATTATCGCAACATCGTGAAGTTCTCTGATTCTCGAAAGTTGGGAAGTTCGTTGGGCATCGGAGTCTCATGAGGGGCCCACATGCAAAACGCGACGCTCGTGTCTGAGGGGTAAACCTGGGAATGATGCAATAACTAATTAGAGTCCTTCCTCTTATTTATTTTTTTAAAAAAAACACACAAAAATTACTCCGATCTTTAGTATATATGCTAGTTGAATGTTGAATTTGGTTTTAAATATAAAAGATTAAATTATTTTGTTCAAATTTTATAATTCATTTCATAAAATATTTCTATTGATTATAAATATTAAAGGGGTTTTCATCTAATAGTGGGCATGATTAAAAATAGTACTTTAAAAAAAAAATTAACTCATATTTATTATAAATAATTAATTAAGCTAAATTTTTTAATTAACTTAAATTAATTAAATAACTCTTATATTAAGAATTTAAAATAATACTTTCATAATAAGGTACAGGTCGGGTGGAATGGAATTGGTTGATTTATTGGTCAAGAGAACGGTTGGGATTGTTGCAACTTTTTTTTTTGGCAAGCAAACATGGACCAATATAACTGAATAATAATATTAAATTGAAAGTGAAGTGAAGCTAATCCATTTTTGGAGGGTTTGGTTTGTATTTACATAGTTGAGTGCAACTTTTTTTTTTTTTTTTAATATTGGCTTTATTTAATTGATTTTTCATATTATTTTTAGAATATGATATGCCATGCATTGGAATCAATTCAGAACAGAAAGGATAAGATAAGGTGGCACCTGCGCTACTTTGTCATTACGTGGTTTGTATCCTTGAGCAACAAACTAGCCTTAAGCAACGTGAAATGGCAACAGAACTGGGAATATTATCACGTCAACTTACAACATTTTATTTTCTTTGATAATTTTTTTCTGATAATAATAAAAATAAATTGTGCTTCCATGTGTACTCCTCGTGGCACAGCAATGCACAATATAATGTTTGATTAATATGGTACATAGGTCCTGACATCAAATTGATCTAACGGTGTAAAGTCCCGCTATATTTCTTTGAGTCTCGAATTCAAATCCTAAAGTAGACACTTGTGTTAAGAATGACAGGCACGAACCCTGAACTAAATACTTGTTAATATTATCAAAAAACGAAAAAAGATGGTGCATAGGCAATACTAGATCACCTCAAAGATTAAGTTATCTACATCTAAGTATGAGTTTATTCAAACATTAAATTTTCAAACGATCTATTATATCAATATATCAATTAATCTAATATATTGCCTCATGTTCTTAATCTAAAAGCTAAATGACTAACTTTGGATGGAAATTCTTTAATGTATGCCATTAATAAAAATACTTTAGAGAAAAATATAAATTTAAGGGATAGAGTAGATTAATTTTTTATATTTAGAATCAATTTTAACCCAATTATATTTTATATTAAGAACCAAAGATAGTATAGTATTTTGTTCAATGTCACTTATCAATTTGAAATTATCACCACAACATTTCTTGGCGATATTATCACGACAAAGCAAAAGACACAATCAGCTTAACCGACTACTCATTCATGGGAAAAAGTAACCGCGACAAAAAATCTTACTACATCATGTTCTGAGTATAAGAATTAGAAAAGTAATTTATAAATGTTAAAAAGTTAATTAAGTTAGCTATTTATAAAAAATGCGTTGTGTTTTCTCAAATATACCTCCCTAATAATGTGATTTGGAACTACCTTTTAATGAAAACCCCATTAATATGTATAATTAATAGGGATGCTTTGAGACAAAAATTATAAACTCAAAAAATAAAGTGAATTGAGATATTATATTTAATATCAAAGTAAAATTATTATTTAATTCTTATATTATTATTATTATTTAACTCTTATATTAGTGATAAGAGAGAGTATTGTATTTAACTCGTATATTAGTGATAAGAGAGAGCATTGTTGAGTTGCAAACGGTATGAATTGAAAGAAGGCTGGTTAATGAAAATACAAACCTTTAGATTTTTGAAAAATTACTTAGGTAAACAAAAAAAATTCCTTTATTTGATCTTTTCTATTCTTAGACACGTTTAGATTTAATCGTTCCTTTTATATTAGGAAAAAATATACACAAATCTTTATAATCAAGCCAACTTCGTTTAACTAATATAGATGTGGTCTAATTGTATAAAGCCCGATAAATTTCTCTACGCCTCGAGTTCGAGTCTTTAAAGAGATAGTTGTGTTGGGAGAGACAACCATCAATCCTAAACTGGATTCCGAAGAATAATAAGCATGTTTGTTTCAGCTTATAAAAACTTATAAGTTGCTTTTTACGTAAATCGAGACACAACTCCTCTCACATACTTACTTCGTATACCGTAAATCACTATTAAAAAGCAACTTATAAGCAATCGAATCGCTCAAACAAACATACCCATTATCAAAGGGGTAAAAAAGCAACTTAGCTTAACATGGCCCAACCATTGTGATCATGACAAATTAAAACACAGAATTAGGGTTTCTTCAGTGTATGGGCGCATGGCTTTATTTCACTTTTTGTCTGAACCCAATTAATTTATCTTGCTTTGTAACTAAGAAAAAAAAGGAAAATTAATTACTTTGCCTTCTCCTTGCTGAAGTGTTCCAGTTTTCTTAGTAAAATTACGGATAACTCATGTACCCAAAAGAAAATTACGGATAACCCAGTTCTTCTCTATTAAGTTTCGTACAAGTAATGCATATATATAAGTCAAAATACATCCAAATAAACTCTTCTCTTCTAAGTAATTTCCCCTGTATTCTTAATTTTTCTTGCTCTGAATGGTACTAATTGTCAATTGATTCAATTATTGCCTCTATTTTGTTCATAATTGTCCCACCTACTAATTTGATTTATATATAAAGTGATTAGTCAATTATTAACTTTATTATTACAATCATTTAAAATTCAACTCAATTAGACAAGTTCATAGATGTATTGAATCGGGATTAGTGCTTTCTCATCATGCTCTCCTCTTACATACTATGATTTGATATATATTTATATTTATATATTAATATCTTAACTTTTTGTTATGAATATTTTTTGTTAATAATATAAAAAAATTAATTATAGATATATTTTTAGTGCCCTATGTACATACACATTTTTTTTTATATAGACAATTTAAAACCCTTATAAGGATGGGACTCACACACCCCTACTTGACAATATGGAATGTACAACCCATAACCTTGTCTATGAGGGAAAGTATGGAGTGCCGAGCTACAAGCTCTTGGCCACACGCAATTAAACATTGGTTAGCATTTGGTTGTATATTATATAGTCCTATGATCTTTAATATATGGTCTATTTATTTAATTTGGTGAGATTAAAAACTTAATTATATAACATATATGATATAATCTCTCTTAAATATTTATGTGCTACAGTATATTATATAGTAGTTTATAAGTTAGCTAAATTAATTTGGAAAAAAATAAATATAAGAGATAAAATAAAAAAAAAATCTTACATTTCGGACAAAAATTTACCCCCAAATTAAATCTTACGTTTAATTTGTTTAGTGTCCTTAATTATTAAGCTTTGTTGGCCAAAAAAGGATTAAGCTTTGGATGCCTTCCATGAGGGAGCTAAACGTTATTAGGTTAAAGCCAAATCATGCGTAGCTAAAACAATATAGAGCAAAATTGCATAGTACTACAAGCTTAGGAAAAAAAAATCTTTATATAGTTTTAGTGTTCGTTTGGAATAACTTATTTTTAGGCAATAAGTGCTTATAAATCGTGATTCATGGTATACGAGGTAAGTATGTGAGAGGAGTTTTATCTCAGCTTGCTTAATAAGGACTTATTTTTTAAGAAAACGCTGAACTAAACAGCCTTTTAATATTTTATTCAATGCTTTCAAAATTTCAAATGATTCATACTTGCCTTTTATTTTCGTTTAATTGGCAAGTCAAATTGGTTTTGGAAGAATGACAAAAAAATATCACTTAAACTTTAAAAACCCTAATTAGTCCGTTGACAAAGATTTGCGTTGTCAATCCCATTACTATTCTTGTCAATCCTATTACCATTCTTGTCAACGGGATTTTGAAGTTTAAATGGTATTTTTCTGTCATTCTCCCATTGGTTTTCTCATAGTACAATATGAAATAAAAATGCATTTATTTTTTTGGTTAAAAGTTCTGTTCATAATTAATGTGCACTTTGTTATTGTCATTGAAAGCAGACGATAGGTGTTAAATCAATGTTTCGATTTAGTGATATTTATATCACGTCAAACTCAAGTATCCTTATTATATAATAACTGCCCTGATTTTTATTTTTATAAACTACACATTCATATTCATGCTGGTGAATAGAAAATTAAAACTCTGACTGTCCAAAGAAAAAAAAAAGAAAATTAAAACTCTAATTATTAGAGGGTATTGCCATGTTGAATGTTAACAAGTTAGCCAACGTGAAAATTTCACTTTCTGTAAGTGTTTATTGTAACGTAGACAAATGACTTTTTAAATCATCTTCTTAGTTGTTATAAAATGTCTGTTTGAATTAGGGGTAAAAATTCATTTTCTAATATGATTTATGATTTATAAATTAAATATATGAGCAAAGTTTTATATCGATTTACACAAATATCTTTCCAAACACTAACTCAAATAAAAACTAAGAAGTCCACGAAACTACATTGCTTGATTACACATCGCTCGGGAGAGGGATGTCTCCATTGATTTTCCTCTCCATTTACTCTCCATTGAGGATATCTATCATTAGATCAACTTTTAACGGTTGAGATTTAATAATATATAAATAATATCATTATAATAAAAATCTACCATGGTAAATCTCAACCGTTGAAAGTTGATCTAATGATAGATACATTTAATGGAGAGTAAATGGAGAGGGAAATCAATGGAGACACCCCTCTCCCCACATCGCTCTTAATTAAAAGTTCCCCTACCAACGTTAAAAGATTTTTCCTGCAATAATAAAGGATTAATTACTTGGGAATCTCTTATCTCTAGCTTAAGAATTCAGTTTTAGTTCATTAAAAAAAAAAAAGTCATTCGGATATTATTTAATTACAAAAAAAAAAAAATTGCAGCTATCAGTGCATGACGAATGTAATATACCTTGGACCACAGTCCCAACCTGTTGGTTGCACTCATAACTTAATTTGTGGGGAGATTTGGGTTGGAAAAAAGTCAACCCAACATTAAAAAAAAAAAAAAAAAGATCTTCTTCTTGTAGTGGTTGGTTTACATGTGAGTTAAATAAGCTTATACCACAACAAAAACATATGACTTATTAAATAAGGTCATTTAACCTATAAGCTGGCCCATGCCCCAAATGACCCCTTTTTTAAGAAAAATACTTGAGGACAAAAACAGCACAGGCTTGAATATATTCTTTTTAATAAGGCGAGGATTAAAAAATTAAATCAGAGCATGTTATGTTTTTTTAGAATAATTGATATCAAATTATAAAAATTATATAATATGTGAGTTTAAAATAGGTTATTTACTCATGTTGATCATATGGGTTTTATATTTAGGCTTTAAAAATTACTAGTAAAGTCATGGTGGTGGGTTAGATTAGTGCATTTGCCCCAAAACCTATATGGGCAAATTTCTATTTATGGTTGGGCTAACCTAAATTGTCAAAATTAATTACTGTAATAGAATACGTTTCATAATTAAATGATTTTTATAGTCAATGGCACGCCATGACTTTACTGACCATAAGGCAATATTTGATACCGAAGAAAAGTGTTATTCAGAAAGCTAAATACATTTTTCTCTGATATTTTTAAAATAGGTGAAAAAACGTTTGTATGAAATTTTTTTTAGTAAAAAAAATATGAATATCATTACTTTCTGTTTATGAAATTTTAGACAATAAAGGAACTTCTTCTGTAATAATTTTCATTTGTAGGAAAAACATGATCACAGAAATATTAAGTTTTGGGTCTAAACCAATGGGCCTGTCAAACATTGTAGAGGCTGAGCCCTATAGAAATCTAGTCTTTTTCTATAATAATTTTTGGGGCAAACAGTAACTTCAATTAGCTCCAAGTAATTATAATCTGTTCAATTTATTCCCTAATACATCAAACAAGAATTATAATTCAATAAATGGAAGAAAAAATTAATGTAAATAAATTATTTTTCAATTTTGAATATATTTTTGCAACATTACCAAATATTAAAATCAACCCAAAAGCAAGCACAACAAAGAAAATACATATATATATATATATATATATATATATTATTTGTTAGGATATACGTGTATTCATATTTATTGTATGGATAAGCATAACGTAATAATGAGGGAAAAAAATGAAATTATCAATGACAAGTTGTTTAAATGGTAGCGTTGCTTGTCACGCTTAGATGATGTTGAAATTCAAGCTAACATTATTATGTTTGTGTATATTAAAATTGTACAAAATAAAAAATGAGGAAAAAATTATGAAATTATAAAGTCATATGGTCGTGCAAGAAATCAAAAGAGAATCACATGAAAATTCCACGATGGGATCTATATTTGCACCTAAAGTTGAAGGACGCATATATCAATGATACATCGGTGTATATTTTTTTTTTAAAATTTAATTTCCCTTCAACTTTAGGAGAAAAAAATATATTATGATTATAATTCAATATAGTTGTTCCATTTCTTTTTTATGCATGAGTTGAAACAGCTACGTGACTTTAGTGACTGAAGAAGGAAAACAGAATCTTTCAGGCTGGCTTTTGCTTTAATAATTTGCATTCAAATGAGTGCCCTTTGAATTGAATTTTAAATAAAAAGCGTAAAATAAGCATAACATAAATAAAAAGGGTAAAAAATAAAGATCAAAGCAGAAAAGAAAAGAAGTAATAAAGCGAACCCGAAGCCGAAGGTGTACTGTGATGAGTCAGGGTTTGACAAAACTTTTTATCTTTTGTTTTCATTAAATAATTATTTATTTGCCTGCATGAAAAAAAGATAAAGAGGGCAAATAAGTATGGTGCTTAAAAAGGTAGTGATGAATCATAGTAAAGAAAAATCAATAAAAATTAAGAAAAGAGAAGATGATGTGTGCAGGGTGAGAGTATTACCATGTGCTCGAGTGCATATACTCTTCAAGAAAGCAAGGAAAATAACAAGGACAGCTAATCCTGCTAATAATCCAATTATAATCACAAATGTCTTCTCTCCTCCATTCTTTGATTTCCCTGCAACTAATTAATTAATTCACCAATATAAATTAGTTTCACTTAATATTATTACAGCTAATTACAATTAATTATAAACAAATTACTCAACATTTCTATGCATTTATATATATATATATATATATATACTTCATATATATAAATGTGACAAATCTAGCTCGCGTGCTTATCTTACTTTCAGAGATATAAGAGTAGTAGTATTTGACAATAGAAGAGATTGATTCTCAATTCTAGTTGTTAACATAATAAATTATATGAAATTTTCTTAATCTCTACTTAAATTACACAGACCTATTTTCTTTTGAATTTCATATAATTTTTTTAGTTTTTTAAAATTTTCCCTTTTTCTAAATTCACATTTCGTGTATGTTTTAAAACATAAAAAGAATGCATGTAGTTCTAATGAGTAAAAATGGTTGAAAAATCTCTCACTGCAAAATTTATTACTCAGAGATATCTGAGATTTGTTTAATGACCAAGATCAAGATGTAACATATTTTCGGAGGGTAATGTTATTCTTCAATTATGTGCAACTTATATTTAACTGTTCACAAAATACTGTAAAAGACATTTACTGACTTACACATTATCGAAGGTGGATATAACTGAAAAAGAATTGTACCCATTTAAGAATTTGGATTTTGCGGTGGTACTTTGGGCATTAAATTTTTCAATGGATATTTTTCAGAAATTCTCCATGTATAATTTACTCTTCTCTTTTAAAATAAAAAACCATAAAATTGTGAAATTTGATAAAAGCGAATTTTTGAAAAAAGGCGGGTGTGAGCCTTACCGTGGGCCTTGGGTTCATAAGCGTGGGCCCCACCAACTGAGTATCTGGCATAACACTTGCCCAGGAATACGTCCCCGTAATCGGCACTTGAACAGTAGCTTTTCAGCCGTCGGATTGCCTCCGACAGACAGTCCTGGCACTGATCCAACCCAAGATCGGCGGTGCACTGAGCCACACCCTGCACATTACCCGACCCGACCACCCTGAAATATCCACCCGAACCCGACAACCCATACAGCACCGCCTCCGTGCTTCCCACATCGTTACCGCTTGCGCCGCCACTTCCCACGGAAGGTCCGCATTTATTGAAAACCACCGTCTTGTCCTCGACACCCACGAAGGTGGCGTTGTCATACTTGACGAAGCAGCCGTCGAGCTGGACGGCGGCGCCGCAGGTGGAGGGGCAGAGGGTGGAGAGGCGGGCGATGGAGCGGGAGACGCAGGAGGAGCAGACGGGCATAGAGAGGTCGCCGCGGCACTGGTAGAGGCCGTAGATGACGGAGGAGCCGAGGACGGTGAAGTTTGAGTAGGAGGAGTAGGTGGCGGAGCTGAGGAGGGAGGTGAGTAAGGCCTGGAGGTTGGCGGAGTAAGGGGAGTCCGGCGAGTACTTCTGTTGGGTGCAGCCGGCGAAGATGAAGGAGTCCGGAGATGATGAGGAGTGAGAGTGGGAGTAAGTGTAAGAGACGGTGGTGGTGAGGAGGAGAAAGATCATTAGTGAGAGAGAAGGCATGGTTAGCGTGTGAGAGAGAGAGCAGAGAGATGATGAAGATGGTTCCAGTAGAGGAGGAGGCTATATATATATATATATATATTATATGGGGTTGATATATTGGTTTGGTGCTTTCATACTTGAAATTCAGAAACACTTTGAGAGAGCAAGCTCGCTTGCTAAGATAGTTGCTTTAAATTATCACTCAATAATGCATGGCTTTTTCCTGGAGGAAATAGCTTTCATATACGTACATTTCCTTGATAAGAATAATTCATTTTAATAAATAATTATTTTGAATAAAGTGAAGCTGTTTTAAGAACACGGTTAAAATTAATTCAAAATAATAACTATATTTTAAAATAAACTTCTTTTAAGTATGTCCTTATTTATAAAGATAAGTAAGAGAAAGAAATAGAGTAAACATAAGTATTACGAACTCCTTAATTAATGCAATATAGATAATTAATGAGGGGTACAAATGAAAAAAAAAATGGTGAGGCAACCTTTGTTGAACTTTTATAAAAAGGACTAAAATAATTTAAATTTTGGATTCTTATAAAACAGACCAGAGGAGTATCACATAAAGAGAGTAATGTAATCAAAGATAAAAATAAATTCCATCTCCTAAAATTGAAGAACATGTTGTTGAAAGGAAATATGATTATGTAATCAATGAATTATGATTACCCAAAATTATGAAGAAATATATATATATATATATATATAAATATAAAAGGAGTATAGAATAATCAATAATAAATTATATTTATTGATTAATGGATCCAAACTGACTTATTTTCTTATGAATCGGGTATTACAAGTTTTTAAGAATAAAGTTGATTGATTATAAACCAACAAGAAAAAAATAAAACACATGGCCATTTGTGATTGAAAAACTTGACATGATAAATATAAATTTTAACTAAGTATTTTCCTTTATTTAAAACCATATTCAATAGTCCAGCTTCAATTAATTAAGCGAATTCATTTCTTATTGATAATTTTAGTTTTGCTTGAATGGGGAAAAATATGGTATGCACTTTCCAGACGAGTATAGAAGTACAGCAAATAAGAATGTAATGAAATTGAATTATTGAGATCAAATTTAGAGATTCCAAATCGGATTGTGGTCTTTTCTGAATGAAGATAGCTTTATGGAGAGAAGACAGAAAATAATGAGAGTGGCATCGCACTAATCGAGCGGCGTGAACATGTGAATGTGAAAAAGGAATTAGGAGATGCACAGAATATTTCATTCATGTGAATCCCATCCCAACAGGAATTTAGGAAACTTGAAGGTATATATGATCACGACCTGTTTGAGAAATTATATCAATCCATCGCATTGTACTGTTGTAACTTTATTTTGTTGTATTGTGTGTAGTTTATGTACAAATGTTCTATTTACCGGCAGATGGAAATATTTTTTTTGATTATAACTACCCTGACCTTGACCTTGAGTTAATCTCGATTTGAATCATTGACTTTTGAATCACTGCCTCAACCAATATATTAATCGGTTTGGTTTTCAATATATTGGTTTGATATTGCTTCTGCTTTATCCACGCCTCCAACTTCTTCATTGATCAAATAATTCATTCTGTATTGGATTTTTTTGTTATGCTTATCTTGCAAATGCTAATGCCTAATAACTACAGCAATAGCAGCAGCCACAAAGAGAAGGGAAGGCAAAAGGTTCCATGCAAATTTTTTTTAGGGTTAAGGAGCAATAATATATATAAACTTTTGTTAAATGTGCGTACAGTACCAAATACATTTTGAATATATAAAAATACTCATGAACATTTAAAATGGGAATAAAAATGACAATATCGGTAAATATAATCTAATATTGTTGCATACATAAAAAGAGTGTGGGCCGTACACAAAAGAAAAAATAGTGGTGTTAGGAGAAACTTTGTCCACATTCGGGAACCTGCAGGTATTACTGATCACAATGTGAGCTGGATAACTGGATTTTCGTATTTAATCAGAACTTGTAGCATTTTTTAGGCTAAACAACGGGCTGTCCTTGAAGGGTTAAGTGTGTGTAGTTTTTGAAGAATAACTTTTATAATTTATAAAGTAAATATGTGAGAATAGAGTTGTCTTGACTTATGAAAAAATGCTTCCAAAACCACGGTTTCGTGTTTTTCCAAATACTCACCTAAAATTTTCATGAAAACTTGGTTTCAAAAAGTTTATATTGGACTCTGACTTCAAGAGCCTGATTGATGTGTTGAAGAGTCACAATTCCAGCGTGCCTTGCAATAGAGTAGTACCATTTAAAGATTATTCAGATTAAAAATTTGTTGATGCATACATGGGACTTGGAGCTTCAATTTATTTCCAGAGAGCAAAATCATATTGCTGCTGATGTTTTAGGGCTTGTTTGGTCTGAGGGGAGGGAAGGGAAAGTGGGCAAAAGGAAAATTTTTTTGAGTTGAATTTAAAAAAATTAGAGAAGTGAGGTTAAAAATTTTTAATTAATTTTTTTTACTCTTTTAACTTATATATTCTCTTTATTAAAATTTTATTACCCCACTTCTTTAATCTTTTAAAACTCAACTCATAAAAATTTCCCCTCTCCTCCCTTTCCCTCTAAATCCCTCACACCAAACAAACTCTTAGGCAAGGAAGGATTATCAAGATCAAGCTTATACGACGCTTGCCCACTTCATTTGCGTTCACTGGTTGCAAAAGATTGTTTTGGATTTAATGTCCCCTCAGAGTAGTTTATCAATTCTAGTTAAAAAAAAAATGAAGGGAAGGCCAAGCCCACACTTCTACCACAAATGGGCTCTCTGGGCCAAATCCCACACCTGGGCCCAAAGTCTACAAATTTGAATCGCCTGCCATCTTGGAGTGATGATTTATTAAAAAACGAAAATAACTATAAGATGTAACGCAATAGTCTATCCTTAACATATTATAAGAATTAAATTAAATCAATAAATCCAAGTCACACAGCAGAAACGTGGTGGGCCCATAACCCACAGCTCTCAGAATCAAAACCTGGTTTTGATATAGAGTGGCTTCCGGCTTTCCTTTTTGTACCAAATAACACATTTTTTCTTTGGGAGATTTACACTTAGGTCCCATGTAAGAAAAAAAAATGAAAAAATGGTCCCTATAGATTGCAAAATGAAAAAATGGTCCCATGGAGTTGTCAATAAAGGCTCCTGGAGTTGTCATGTGAGATTTACACTTAGGTCCCATGTAAGGAAAAAAAATGAAAAAATGGTCCCTATAGATTGCAAAATGAAAAAATGGTCCCATGGAGTTGTCAATACAGGCTCCTGGAGTTGTTAATGACAACTCCAGAGCCTTTATCAGGTGAAGTTGACCGCTACAGTCCGGTTGACTGCTACAGTGAAGTTGACCGCTACAGTCCGGTTGACTGCTACAGTGCCTGGCAACTGCTACAGTACTTTTTATTTTTTATTAAAATGCTATTTATTCGAAAAACAATATTTATTTATCAATCACACCCAAATTTATTATATTAAACGCAAATATTGTCCATAAAATCATCATATAAGGGAAAATAAATATGCAAATATTTTACTTATCACTAACCCTCAGATCAGAAATACTCTCACACTGACTCAGACCTCATTTGAAGCTTCTTTTCTTTGATTTTTTTTTCATGTGTACGCCAAAATCCAAATCAGGTGTTTTATTATTACTGACATTTGAAGTTTGTAGGCTTATTTGATTGTGGTTGTGAACTGATTTGATTGGTTAAGAATATTAATTATGGTTTAGACTTAAGTCTTAGTGTTTGTGTTTTATTAAATTTGGATAATATTTATGTTTTAAATTAATGTTAATGATATTTATGTTTTAAATTAAGTATTTTAGTTTTTAGGAGAATAAGAAACAAAAAAGGCATGGAAAAAAAAAAACTTAAACGGGCCTACCTTAAATAGGTCGGGCTGCTATAAAAGGGTATAATTTTAAACTCGAGCCTAAATGGGCCAGCCGGTTTAGGCTCGAGCCTGTCATGGGCCGGCCCGTTTTCCCAGTTATAGTTGTTTGGTAGGAAGAAAATTGAGGGTAGAACTCGGGAAAAAAAAAGAAATGCCCATTTTACCCTCAATATAAATTAATAATTATATATTAATTAAATTTATAATTCAATTCATAAATTAAATAATTAGTAGTACAATAATTTAAAAATCAAATAAAAAGGATAAAATGTAAATTATAATTTAAATAAATAAAAAAATATTTATTTATTAATGAAATTGAAATTGTTTTTTATATGATAAGCAAATTCTATAGAAATTCGAATTTACAATATGAAAATTTTGAAAAATGCGAATTTATTGATGAAATTCGAATTTGTAAGGCGGGAATTCTTAAAAATTCGAATTTGATAAGTAAATTCTGTAATAAATTCAAATTTTTCGCATTTTAATTTAAATATTTTAGGGGCGTATTTGTCTTTCAGATCTTCCTCCACCGAAAGAACTTAGGATTCCACCATTTTGGTGGGATCTCATCTTCCCATAATAAGGAAACATTGGTGGGCCCGGGTGGAAGTTCCCAAAATGATTGAGCCAAAATTGCCTATCAAACGAATAAACTTGTATATGTTCCCTTCCCTTCCTAAATCTTCCTTATACCAAACAGGCCCTTGCAGTTTGATGAAGACGACCCGCAACATAAAGAATCTGTTCACTTAGCGGATTCTATAAACTCAACCAATTAGAACAACCCAGAAAGTCTTGGAATTAACTGGATATTACCCCACCCAACACTTCCTTTTCCAGTGAAAAGGGGAAAAAAAAATCCCAAGTGGGGCTCGAATCCCAGCAACGGCATTGTTCTTTTCCTCTAAACGATGACCATCTACACTACGTTTCTGATCCATGTGAGTCCACACACTACAAATGGAACCCCACAGGAATTAAGAGTCAGATTCCCACAAAAAACACTAATACGATCTGATCTATAAAATTATTTACTACTATATCATCTTGTTGCAGTACAATTGCAGAATCCTGGATTTTTTTTTTCATCCTCTTCCTACTCTTCTTGATCATCACAGTTGATAAGATCCGAGAGGGAAAAAAAAAAGGCAAAATATAGAAGGTTCTCTGTAATCTCTCTCTACCAAATACTTTCCTCGTCATCATCTATTTACAAGTCACAATTTCCATCTCCATTATTCTTCAAACAAACTTCTCGTTTCTCTCCTCCAAGCTTCCTTTTAGCTTTCAGACGATTCACCAGTCTGTCCAATGCTTCCTTCATCCACCAGTGCTGACACACTTCTCTTGCTTCATCAACACTCAGCTATACCAAAAAAAAAAACAATTCACAGAATGAGCCTAAACCATATTTCAGATTAGTCACATGGTCCAGATTGATCACTTACCCAGATTCGTTGACGGAAGTTCTGTTCAGGCCAGAGTTCAAGTTGTTCTTGAACGAGGAGAGGGAACATGTAGCCTTCATAAAAGGTGTCATGGGTTTTGCTCTTGAAGCTCCACTTACCCAGTTTACCCTGAAACCAGAAACAAAGAATCAGATTTTAAAAGGTTTAATTATGAATCAATGAAGCAGAAAGTAAAGGGGGCTTGTTTTTGTTTTGTTTGGCTTTTTTGCTTACCCCAACAATGCCTCTCACTCCTGCTTCTTCAATGGTTTCTCTCAAAGCGGCCTCCTTTTTGGATTCGTCTAATTCCCAGCCTCCCTGGTTTTGGTCAACCAGATTATTATTAATAACGTAAATCAGGAAAAAAAACATAATGACGAAAATGTCTCATTTGGGCGTTAATCATTGACTACCATATACATATTTGCAGGAAGGTGGGTGGGTAGAAATTAAAATACCTTTGGAAATAACATCCCTTTGCCTTTCTGCGAACTGATTACCAGAACTTCTAATTCTGCCATGGAACTTTGCTCCTCCATCTTGTATCTGTATGGTATACATCTGCACATAATTTCAACCACAAAAATAAAAATCAATCAACTGTTACATTTTCCCCCATTACTATGAAGCAAACCAGGAGAAAGGTGAAACCTTTAGCTCCTAAATTTGTCTTCAAGCAGAAACCCACAAAACCCAGAAACCCAGGGACATCAAGGAATCAACTAAACAAGTTCTAGAATCTATACAGTCCAGAAACAGACCAGAGAAGAAGATGAAAGGGAGGGAGGGGAAAAGAGACGAACCCGACGACTTGGCGGCGACCTTTCCGGTAACGCTGCAATTCGCGGCCTGTGCGAGAGACCAATGCGACGACATTGTCTTGCGAAACCAGAGCGACCATTTCCGGTGGAAAGAAGAAGAAGAAGAAGAAGAAGAAGGAGAAGATGTGACAGAGGCGAGTGGATAGCGTGAGAGAGAGAAGAGGGCGGTGGCCCCCTTTAATAACGGGGAAAGCGGTTAGGAGGAGGAAGCAAAAGATGAGGTTTTTGCGGAAAGAGGAAAAAAGTATAATAAAAATTAAAAAAAGCAGTTTAATTGCGAGGTGACACCTTCTGTGGGACCCATTTCCCCACTGCACTTGCTTGCACGCCTTTGACACGTGTGGATGACGTGTCACCTCCCTTCCTATGTGGCTCTCATTTTTCCCCATCCTACTTGCTGCTAGATTTTCGTAGTCTAGTGATCAAGCCTCATAAATGAAATGTCCAGTTTGGTACGGTGAAATTGAAGCTACGGGATTGGAATTTAGAATTTAATTTCATGAGTTATATATGTTTGATATTTCTTTCGATCGTAGGACATATTTATTTAATTTTGAAGAAATTAAGGATATTAATTAAAATATTTAATCATATTTATTTTCCTAAAATGTCCTTATTTAAAACTTAAAATTTAAAAAAAAAAACTGTAAAATTAGGGTGTATGTGGCATTAGTGAGTTGCAACTTACAAGTACTACTCACTTTATAGAATATATAGGTATATTCTTAAATTATTATTATATTTAATTATTATTGAGAAAGTATCAATAAAGGGTATTTTGGGAAGAACTTGATAAAAATTAGAATTTTGTCCTATAAGTAGGACCAAAATCAATTCACAAATATTATCCTATAATTAGGACCGGAGGGAGTATAAAGAAATGCTAATAGAATTTAATTCCATATGGAAGTCAGATGGGGCCAATTCCAACAAACTCAATTCCACCCAAAAAACTAAGATTTGCAATTCCATGTCTTCAATTCCAACATTTCCCTTTTTGATTTCAACGCACTCTTGAACTTCATCTTCTTCCTCACTCTCTAACTTCGCCGGCCAACTCCTCCCCCTACTACCGGCCAACTTCGAAATTCTTCCTCACAAACCGTCGCCTTCCCAGCATCTCTTCTACAGATTCGTAATTATATATATATATATATATATATATCTCCGTTGCAAATCGAAATTGGGAAATAAGACGCTTGTGATGACGGGGAACATATCTTGCAGCAGAGGTGAGGACGATGCAGCAACGATGGCTTTTCGCCGAAGTTCGAGTTCGCCGCCATCTTCGATTCTGATGCCGGCAACCTTCCTGGAAGAAGAGATGAGGACGATGGAGAAGGAAGAGGACGAAGGTGATCTGTATGAAGAGAAGGACGAAGGAGAGGTGAGGATGAAGGAGATGAGGACGATGGAGAAAGAAGAGGATGCAGGCGATTTGTTTGAAGGGGAGGACGAAGGAGAGGGATTTTTTATTTTTTAATTATAAAGGTATTTTGGTCTTTTCATATATAAATTATGACTCATTTTCAAAATATACCAAACATACTTTTAAACTTTATTTTCATTTTCATATCCATTTCTATTTCTATTAAAATCAATTCCATTGTATCAAACGAGCCCTAAAATGTTACACTTTCATCAAGCAAATTGTTTGATTTTTTTTTTTCCATCTTAAAAAAAACATAAAAAAGATTAAAGAACTTGTTTGATAATTATTTTTTAATTAAATTTTTATAAAACAAAAATAAATACCTATTTTAATTTTTTAAAAAACAAAAAACAGAACAACTTTTATTTATTTTCTTTTTTTTAATTCTATAAAATTGTTTTTTGTTTTATGAAATCAGGAAAAAAGCGGAGGACAACCTTGTGTTTATAAAAATTTGGTTCTCTAATGAAGTGCTTAATAATTATTTCAAGCATTTTTTTATATTCCCCCCCTCAAATATGGCTTTTGGGAACAATCATCCAAACATATTTTTTTATCTTTTTTTCTAAATTTTATTTAAAAAAATATAAAAATATTCCAAAAACTTAAAAAACAAAATCATAATCACCAAAAGTAAAGGGTGAACTAATTTTTTTCCCCCCACAGGAATAAGTATTTTCTTAATGAAAGCATTGTCCTGTATTAAATATGGACACGTCTCATGACAAGAATTTAAATTTTAGTTTACCATTATTATTAGGGACTAACTTCTTTTGATAGGCTCCACCATATTGGTGGGGTGAAGTAAAATGAATTAGCTCATTCATCTATTTGGAATCACTTTTAGGGTCTATTTAAATTAGTAGTGAAAACTGTTTTTCTAATGTGATTTATGATGTATGAGATAAATATGTGAAAAAACTTTTATCTCAACTTTCGTAAATGTGTTTTTCTAATGCTGACTCAAACAGGTCTTTAGACATCATTTCAAAAGTGCTTATTTACATAAATCAAGACAAAACTCCTCTTATATACTTATATAGTATATCTTAAATAAAGTGTGAAAAATTATTTTTGAAAACTCCAATCTATATTCATACAAACCAATTATTTAACATTATGACCCAGTTTGATAGAAAGCATTGAGTATAGCATTGAGCATAGAAGTGAGATTGGGATTGGGCACTAAAAGAGCGTTTATGAAAAATTATATATTTTTGTATATTGATAAAAGTATTTATGAGTATACAAAATCATTAACTTCATCTTCGTCTCCTTTTAGAAAAAAATCAGAAAATACCACTTGAATTTTAAAATTCAAATCAGTCTTATTGCCTATAAAAATATAGGCATTGACTACAAAAGTATAATAATTGACAACTCATTTTAGTAAAAAAATCATTAATTTAGCCAACATTTTAAAATTCAAGTGATATATTTTTTATATTATTTCATTTTATTGTTTGATCCATTCAATTTTACTCTTCAAATTCAAATCAAACAAATGACCAATGGGCATCAGAAATAAGATGGTGAATACAAGTTTAGAGGTATCACTTCAACTTAAAATGGCCTTGTAGCAAATAAATTTCTCTTTCTATAACAATGGACTTAAAATTTCCGACAAAAGTAAGATATGGGCAACAGGTCCGACTATATTATTGTCTCTTTTTTCAAAATAACTCATCAACAAATCAATTATATGTATAAACATATCCATAATGTTTCATCAATAGTGTGCGCACTTAAGTGATCGCTCAATAATAGCAAACATGGAGGACAAAGTATCAATCTTCTGTAAATTTCTTCAATAGTATTTTAAAAATTGTGGAACTGAAATTAATTCAAACAAATAATGTGATATTATTTTATTCTTAATATTTTCTTCGTTTTCTACGATATAATGAAAATTATATTATCCTTCCTTCATTTTCATGGCACATCTCTTTCAGAGGACTTTAATAATGCATGGACCAAGCCATCTGTTCGGCCCATTCCCGATCCGAGAAGTGCCCAGAAAGGAATTTTGATTTCTAATCCTTAGAATTTCCCGTCCCGTGGAGAAATTCCCAAGGTTGGGAATTTCCTCACTTTTCAATATTTTTTTCTTAATGATTTTTTTTGGCTTGCTATGTTATTGTTTCAGATAAAAATGAAAAAGACTTTGAGTCTTTCCGGGTGCCTTGATTACTTTTTGTAATTGGGCAAAAAATGGCAAAAGTTAGCTTGAATAGTATTCCTAGAAGATCTCCCTAGGACATCAAAATAAGAAAATCGAAATAAATAAAACACTATATTTTTAGCAGCTACAAATGGGCTTGAAGATCTTCTAATACACTGAGCCTTTGACAATACAATTAACTCAATTTATCATCCAGAAAACCATAGAAATTCATTATATAATGAAATTTATTCAAAGCTTTTCTTTGTATGAGCGTAGCAAAACAAAAAAATACACACAAATATAAATATTATTTTGTAATGGGGAAAAAGTCGGGATCAAATCCCATTCCCAATTCCGATCCCAATTTGATTGGGATCGGGATGGGAAGATGGAGATGAGAAAATGATGAACACCCATACAAGCCATCAACATAATTTCCAAAATTCTTGTCATTAACCGTTTTTTAAAAAAACAAATAAACATATTAGGAATAAAATAATTACCTGCTATTATTACACACTTTCTTAATTAGTGCATGCAGTTTTATTCAATTATTTTATTCTCTTCAAATTTTTATGTGTAATTTTGGAAACAAGATTTGCAATACTCCTTTAGTCCTTTGAGAATATCGAATAAAGCAAAACCAAAAAATACCGTGAATAGAAAACAAAAACAAACAGGTAAACAAAAAAAACTTTTGGTTAAACTCTTCTCTTCGCTTTCGTAGTTCCGAAAAAATATTCATATTTTTGTTGCTTTATGTATTTCGGAGCAGCATTTAATTGACGTCGCGAGAAAAAAGGCGGTGCCGGATGGGGCCAGAGGATCCTAGAAGCAGACTGCGACCCACCGACGTGAAACCACCGGCATAGTGGGTGAGACGTGTAGTGCTCTAGTAGTCCAAGATAATCTTACTACCAGGCTTTTGACTTGACCTTAAGTATTCAAAAAAAAAACTATTACATTCAAGTCCTATATAAAAAAAATTAAAAAATGGTCTCTGAAATTGTTAATGACAATTTAAGAGGTAATCATTAATAAATTGAGGGATGTCCATTGATAATTTTATAAACCATTTTTTCATTTTTTTTCCCCTCTTATGTAAGGCTTAAATGTAATTGCCCTAAGAAAAAATAATAAGATAGAAGAAAAATGATAAATATTATAAATAAAATAAACAAATATATTATATTTAGGCAAAATCAACCTCTTAACCAGCTCCTCTAATTAGGGTTGAAGGAAATAATGTCGTGATCCTTTTTTTCATCTGATCAAAGGTTTTCCTTTTTGAGATTCAAAGCACAAAAGGTTTTCATCTCCTCTAACAAAGATACTTTTAAGAATTTAAACTTGTATTCTCTTCTTTATAGTGATGAGGGTTGTAAGGAGATTAGATTAAAAATCTTTTGAAGTAGAAAGACTTAAATATAAAATTTTAAATTATATTAAGTAAATCTAAAATTAAGTAAGATTACGAAGGTCAAAACGATAACTTTCCCAAACATATTGAACAGTTAGTTAGACGACCGGCATGAGGATAGCTTTTGTCCACGTGAGATTGAAAAATATAACCAAACACCTCCTCAGCCAACAGCATCGAATTACATTTTATTTTTTCAAAACACCATCTTTCTAGAATAATCAGGCCCTTCCGGAAAGGATCCAACTAGGGTCCTCTTCCTTCCCATCCACTTATGATCCTCTTCTTAATCTAGACCGTTGGATTAAGATCTCAACGGTCCAGATTTAATATATTATAAAAATATAATAATAATAATAATATTTTTATATTAAAAAAAATTTGGACCGTTGAGATCTTAATCCAACGGTCCAGATTGAGAAGAGAACCGTAAATAGATGGGAAGCAGTTCGGAAATAACTCTTCCAAAACCTTTTTTTGCATTCCTTTATGTCGGACTCCAAGTCTCCAACTCCATACCTCATATTTAAGCAGAATTAGATTATATTTTTCAATTAATATATATATCATACAAAATAACTCAATTACTTGAAAAAAAATTATATAAATACAAACTCGTTGGAAAGAAATCTGAAATCGAGATTCTTATTGAATGTTGACAAAAAAATTATGAAAAAAGATGATGAATATATGAGGAATATTAATAATGTGTATAGGATCACCAATGCAGAAGTAATCTTTAACACCGGTCCCTTTTTTTTTTTTTTACCTTTTTTCAAACTGGTGTGTATGTTTAACTGGTATAAAAAAAAATTGTTTTCCAAGCTATGGAACCCCTCAGTGCAATGCGTCTTGGTTTAAATCCAGGTTGTGAAACCCGGACCGGACCGACCGGTCCGGCCCGGTAACCGGCGAACCGGCCGGGAAACCGGTCCGGTCCGGGTTGGTGTTTTTAATAAAAAAAAAAAAAAAAATTTCCTTTAGAATTTCATACTATAAGTCTAAAATTTTCAATTTTTCACCGGTTTGATCCCGGTTTAGCTCCGGTTTGACCCACTGACCCTTAACCCAGTATCCCGACCGGTTCAATGACCAGTCCGAGTTTTAATACCTTGGTTTAAATCCTGAGTTTCTTTATTACTTGCATTGTTATTTTTGGTGTAAATCCCCTGAGTAGATACTGCTTGTAAATATGAGTTACAAATAATAAAGCATCCGTTTCTACTCAAAAAAAAAAGTTTTCCACACACATTACTTTTATAATTGGTGTAAAAATTAAAATCAATAAATTTGTTATTTATTTATTTTTGCGAATTAGTGAGGCAAACACTATCTGTACGAGGTTACAGAGCGATGTTGAACCCGAAACCTACCATTTATATGAAAGCCTTTTTGCCACTAAACAATAAGAGCAGTAAAAAAGTCGCCAATTACACTTGGTATATGACTTATTTAGAGGAGTTGATTTTGGTCTTAAATATAAAATTTATTTTTTATATTTGTCAATGCTTTCCTAATTTACCCCTATTGATACTTTTTCAACAATAATCAATAAGAAGATGAAATGAGAGAATTAAGAAAAATAAATAGGGTGTTTTAGAATATATATATGTAATATTAAATAATTTTCTTAATCTAATTAAATTAGACAAATATGTCTTATATTAAGAATCGGAATGAGTACCTTCTTTCAAACATGAGAGTTGAGGTTAAAAAAAAAAACAACCATGAGTTTACCTCCTTGTTCTGTAATTATTACTTGAAAAATGATTATTTTTGACCTTTTTTCTTTTTCGTTTTTTTTTTCAAAGCTCAGTTCTTCAAAGAATGATCCTTGCGAGAATTTTCAGGTTGAAAATTGTATACACAATTATAATTAGAAACTTAGAAAAATGTTTGGAATAGTAGATTCTATGTTTTTGGAATGTAAAGTGCAATGCATTCAACTTAGTTGGTAAACCAAAAGAACGCGTAAATATCCTGGACACAGCCGATTTTAATATTTGATTGCTTATTATGTCGTGGATATAACGCGTAAATATTTAATTTTAATTTGTTATTAATATCCCCATATGTTGTGGATATATCATATATCCATAGTCTCCCAAGATTTTGATTCAAAGAACCCACTAATTATCATTTTCATCAATCATTTTATCTTATCTTCCTCTTCCCAATATGTCATTGTCTAAAAATCTTCAACAACACCCGTAAAATGTGAGACGAATCCGTTTTATATACTCAAAGTAACTCATAAGTGTTAATAATTTAATGTTCCTTGATGTAAAATAATAATAATTTAACGTTTCTCTCATCATGTGTGTGTGTGTAGTCCTGTTATGAAGCTTAATTAGTCGAGTTAAATTCACTTAACTTGTGCACGTGCTTTTGGATTAACTCCAACTTTAGTATAACTAATTAGATTAGATATAGGCTTTGTGCATTGCATGATGTTTTGAAGTTAAACTACTCTTTACATTTTGTGAGAATAATATGAGTTGCATAGTTTTTATGTTCTATATACTCTATTTAATTCTATTGATGATAATCTCTTAGAATATTATGACAATTTTACGTGCCAAAGGAAAATCATAAGCGACATAGCACTTGGAATAATTGGTTTGTTGAAATTTAGGTAAGTAGTCATATTTTCACACACAGTCACACACGCACACACCCAACGTTAATTTTGTTCATGCACGGCTTTTGAAGGTTACGTACGCTAATTTTGTAAGCTTGATTTTTGAATATAAAGCATAGAACAAAAAACTGGACCGGACCGGCCGGTTCGACCGGTTGAACCGGGAACAGGTCCATGGTCCGGTCCGGTTTGCTGATAAACCATCAAACCGGTTGAACCGGTCTGAAACCGGTTCGACCAGTCAGAACCGGTAAAACCGGTGGTCGAACCGGTTTTGTTTTTTTTTTATTTAATTTTTTTTTTTTGCTTTTTGAGGGAAAAATGGAAGGTTGAAGACTAAAATGAAAAGAAAAATATGTAAAAAAAGAACAAATCTAAAAAAACTGAAGAAGATAATGAAAAAAATTATTTAAAAAGATATAATAATTATTGGAAATGAGATATAATTGCATAAGTATAAGCATTATAACTAATATTAATAGATTTTAAGCTTTTTGTTTTTCTAAAAATCTTTATTTTTATATATAGAATTTTAAAAATATATTAATGTATATTATTACTAATAAATGATAATATTTTAATATGACCGGTTTAACTACCGGTTAGACCCCGGTTGACCCATTAACCCTTGAACCTGTGTTGTGACCGGTTCATTGACCGGTCCGGTTTTTCGTTCCTTGATATAAAGTCATAATTTTAACTAAAAGAAATCTTAGGATTATTGGCAGCCCAATTACAACATCATTCGTTTTTCTGAGTTACGCGCGTGCGCGCGCACACACATATTTTGATATAGCTATCTATCAGGGACCAATCAGGGCAGCTCTTTTTTTTTTATGGTTTATGCAATGGACCATTTTTGGCCTTCGGTGCACCCACCTTCTAGGTATCCGGCGTTAACCTGAAGGCCAACGCCGGATTTACCAACATGGGCCCCCGACAACCGACTAGTCCTGGCGCCTCCAATCTAATAGGCCCGACAGGAATTCACCTCTTTGAGGCGCCCCAGGGGAGAGAGCTCCCAATGGAAATTCTTTACACCTTCCGTTTCCTGAGATCGAACCTAGGAACGGATTGGTGTGGCGCAGATACCTACCTATCTGCGCCAACTTCCATTGGTCAGGGCAGCTCTTTTAAAAACGTGTTTTTTACATTCATATGACTCAAACTTGAGATCTCATACCTAAAGGAATAAAGCCCCCTTCTAGTTTCATTGAATTTGAATGGAATCAATGGATCATATACAAACCCCTAATGCGCTGTTGGAAATAATACTTATTCTAAATGAAAATGACATAATACAAGTAAAAAAATATCATAGTCAAAACCATGTTTTAAGATTTTGATCGTAGGGCTATTTCAATCACATTTATAAAATTTCCCCCTTAATTCTAATTAAAATTTTTTTTTTAAAAAACAATAAGTTTTTCTAGTATATATCAGACGCTCTCTTGGACTTTATATGACCAAATTCTTAATTATGTAGATCCACTCACCACGAAGAGACACTCCGTCGTCTCCCCTTTTATATATATATATATATATATATATGTATGTATGTATGTGAGTCTCACACTCAAAACTAAACTATGTTGACTTAAATCCACCATTCAATGTATAGATCGATATGTGGTAGAATAAGTGACGTGTATATACCTTTTATATAATTAAGTATAAATTCGAAGCGATCAATATATATGATGAGAATAATCTGTACTCCATCTGGTCCTAAATATAAGACAGTTGATTTTTTTGGAGAGATTAAGGAAGCTAATTAAATTATTTTAGAGTATTTTTACTTTTATTTTTTTCTCCAAACTAATTAGTTTGACCAATACACTAATATATAATCTAAGAATACACAACATATAATATGATTAAGTAACTTATCTAGCTTCCTTAATCTCTTCAAAAAAAACCAACTCTATCTTATATTGAAGACCGAAAGGAGTAATATTTTTTTGAGCCAGTAGTCACACACGCGCACACACGCCTCCCAACGGATTCTAGGGGTCAGGCAGTGATGCTAGCTTGCGTTTGGTTTTTATATATGCAATAGCTTTTTTCTACTTTCTGTGTGTTGCAATGAGATATTTGCAATAATTTAAGAGAAAAAAATAGTGCATTGTGCAATAATATTATGAATGACGTTTGTGTATGTTTAAGTGCACTTCTCTTTCGGCGAACAATTGGTGAAGCAATTGCAACTATTTTCAGAAAGCTAAAAGTATGGGTGTACATACAAAGTAGGTATGATTTGAAGTGAAATCTTACGTCAAGAGGCTAGAAATTCAGTCAAAATGCAAAACAATTTGATGTTTAGTATACGTCATATATAGTTCAGTAAAATATTGAATTGGAATATGGTGAAAAAATAATTACAGTATTTTTTATTTGACCAAGGGACATTAATCTCTTTCAAGGCTTTAAGCGCAACGGGTAATCATCTATCTCAATAAGTGTGTTTTTGGATATTTAAACTTGTATTCTCTTTCTTATTGGGATAAGTCTGCTTACCACTTTAACTAATAGTTTATTTATATAAAATTAATTATAAAATGTGCAAGTTTGCCCTTCAATCATCCACAAAGGAGCGCGTAATAACCTAAACTCCTATGTGGAGTAATTCTTCTTAAAAGTTTTAAAAACAATTTTGATACCCTTCTTGTTAATATGGAAGTAATATTGTAAATGGTTGTCAGGGATTAAATTTATCTGAGTTAGCATGCCATTTGGGAATGATTCTGGGACCCACTCCTCTCATTTTAACACAGGATATTTTAATGGAAGGAGTAACATTGCTATATAAGCTCTAAAAACTTTAAGGGCTTATTTGATATGATAGGAAGGGAGGGAAAGTGAGTGGAGGGAAAAATTTTTAGAGTTTGATTTTAAAAAATTAGAAAAATGGGTTATAAGTTTTTAATTAATTTTTCTTACCATTAATCCTACACCTTCTCTTTATTAAAAAATTTTATAACTCCACTTCTAAACAATATTGAGAGTGAAGCGTTAAGATGTTACACCTTATATCAAACTAGTCCTTGAAGGGCACATTGCTTCATAGAAGAGCTGATGATAATAGATGCTACTCTTTGAATAACTGGAGGGTGAAAATGCCCTTTAACCCAATTATAAACAATAGATTGGGTTAACATAAAGTAAAACAACTTGACATCCTTTGAACTAAGCAAGAACTTCATATATATGTGCAAATGGTATTGACTTTCGCCCTTTAAACAAATAATTAGATGTTCAATTATCAGCATTATTTGTGAATAGAACAAATCTAGTAAACACAGTTAACCGCATGTCTTTAATACCCTGGGGGAGATATCAGTCTCTATTAGTAAAGAAATATACTCTCTCTTTTTTCAAACCTTCTTCACAAAGCATACTCCTAATGTCTTATGAAACGAAAAAAAAAAATCACAACAAATTTGAATTGTGTACAATATATATATATATATATATAGAACTATGTCATATTGCATTGCTACCTGCCTTGACTAAAATGTAGAATGGTCGGTAATATTGAATAATATCAAATGGTACGTCCTCCATACATGTTCGTCCTAACTGCGCCCACCTTCCAAGAAAATGAAGCAAAGCCACTGTTAATTAGTTTATACATTAAACTTTACATTTTTATTTCCTTTGGTTTCGTGATGCATGCATGCACGTTACCTTCTCAAACAGTCATATTTGGCCATCCCCACGCCTAGCTTCTCTTTTTTTTAAATATATTTATTCAAACACACACACGATCATGTGCATTAACATGCATAGGTCAGCTTTATCCTTGGCATTATTATTGTTCGTTATTATATATATTTATATTTTTTTTTAAATATATGGGTAAAACAATAGCGGTGAACGTATACATATACAGATGAACTTGGTCGGCCTCATCATCTCATGCATCATGTGGATTGGTTATATTTGAATATTATGTTCATTTGTTAATTATATATGTTTTTATTCCAACACTTTTGTCTTTTGTTTTGTTTGCGTCTAAATATGCTTTTGTGCAGAAGGGAAAACTTAATGAAGGACATTGAAGTTTCAACAAGCACGATGTTTTACCATTGACATTAATCTTGGAATTTTGCTGAAATTAAATTACTGTTAACTATGTATATATATAGCTAGATGGCTCCTTCATTATGAGTATATTCTAGTAACTTGATCACACATAATATATTTTAACTTATCTTGTTTACATTATAATGTAATTATGTCAATATAATGATTAAGAAGCGAAGTGTATGTAGGATTCAAAACTTCATTTCCAATGTTGTATATCGTTTTAATTAAATGGTTTTGTTGTGAATATATATACACTTATTAATTTTTTAAATGTCATGCATATTGTTCTTGGCATAATTAAGTAATGTATGGCATGTTTTGAATCACTCTCATGATTCTAAATGTATAACTGTATGAGTCATTCATCGAACGAATTTACATATATTAAAAAAGGTAAATAAATTAATTACTCCCTCCGGTCCTTTTTATAAACAACTTTTTCTTTCATGGGGCTGGTTCTTTTTATAAGCAACTTTCACTTTTTGTCTGAAAATGTAAGCTTCTTTTTCCTATTTTATTCTTATTAAATAATCGTTCTTTCTCATTTCTTACACTCATTATCTCTCATACCTTTTATCTATTATCTCTCCTATACTCTTTTCATAAATAGAGGCATATATGGGAAAAAAAATATGGTATTTTTGGCACACTTATTACTTTTAACTACCAGTTCATTTTGTACAGTCAAGGGAAAAGTTGCTTATAAATAGGATCGGAAGGAGTATTTGTTAAAAAAATTGTGAATTAGTTTTCTTAAAACATCTCTCCTTTTAATTGTTTACTAATATATATATGTATATATATTTATAAATCATTTTCAATATGTTGCACAGAAGCCACAAAAAATCTTATATCTCATTTACCCAATCATAAAATTTGATAACTTTTGAACTTTACCTTTATCTAATGCAAATCAACACAATAACAAGTACAATCCAAGAATCCATTTAGGGTCTATTTGGTATGAGGGATTTGGAAAAGAGGGGAGGGAAGAGAAAATTTTTATGAGTTAGATTTACGAAAATTAGAGAAGTGTGGTTATAAAATTTTAATATAGAGAATATGTAATATAAAAGAGTAAGAAAACTTAATTAAAAACTTTATACCCCCACTTCTCTCATTTTTTTTAAATCCAACTCAAAAAAAATTTCCCTCCATCCACTTTCCCTCCCCTCCACTCATACCAAACAAGCCCGTAAAGTTATATTTTAACTAGCTTTTTATATTTACAATTAGAGAGTTTTTCATTCTTTATTTTTGCATGGGAATGGGCACTATTATTAAAAAACAATAGATGTAGTTAAGGCGTGAAGAGCGGCATCTTTCACGAATGAGTATCGACTATCGAATAAGATTCCTTCATTTCTCCCATTAATATTAATTGCATACTTAATTAGTATAAATTACAATTAGGTCAATGAACCACAAGGAAAACGAACTCACATGGAGCAAAATTATAATTTTAGTAATTAATGCACATGAATATAATTCGCTGCGCCCACAAACACACACAACAATTGGTTTTTGGTGGAGCTGGTGGGTTGTGCTACTCTATTACCTAGCAACAGATCTTTAGAACGATTTGGTTATCCCAAACAATTAATCTCTTTCATAATCATTCCACTTATTATTGATCTTATAGTGCTTTCCTAGTGTCTATCATCATCATCATCATCATCATCATCAGTGTTATTAAACCCGGACTGGACCGGCAGGTCTGGTCCGGGAACTGGTGACTCGGTGAGAGAACCGTACCGGACAGGACCGGTTTAGTATTTTTTTTACAATATTTTTTTAATTTATTTATAATTTCATATTAATAAGCCTAAAATCTTCACTCTCTCATCGGTTTGGTCCCGAGTTAGCTCCAATTTGACTCCAGTCTGATCCATTAACCCTTGATCCAATATCCCGACCGGTTCACTGACCGATCCAGGTTTAATAACCTTGATCATCATCATCATTATTATTCCCTATATATACACACTATACCTACCTCTTACATCTTTCTTTCATGTTCTTGTTCATCTTTTGAAAAGATTAATATATCATCTATATATATTACAGCAAAGTCTCTTATAGGTAATAACATTTTTGACACATATTCTTGAAATATACTAGGGCTATTATGAAATCCCATCGGTAATACATTCCATTCATATAATCCTTCTGAGGTACTAAAAGCAGTATACTTCTTACTATCTTCTTCAAGTTTTATTTGGAAGAATCCTGATTTACAATCAAATTTACTAAATATAGTTTTTCCTCTTATTAGATTAAACAACAAATCCATTTTAGGTATAGGATATCTATTTCTTATGGCTAATTCATTTAATTTTTGATAATTTATAACCATTCTAGTCTTTCCTCTTTTTTCTTCACTATGTTTTGACACAATTATAGCTGGTGATAAATATTCTGATCTACTTTTTCTTATAAGATTATATTTTTTCATCTCTTCTATATGCATTATAAATTCTCTCCTATCTTCTTTTGTCCATGCATAAGGTTTACAATTTATTTCTTTACTATAATCCTTTAATTCTATTTTAGCCATCGGTGTAGATTTCTCCCAATGTACTAAGGGGTTATCACTATAATTTTCTATAATTCTTTGTTCTATGGTTTTTATTTCTATAATATTTAAAGTTGCTAACATATGTTGAATTTCTACTGGATTATTATTTTGTAGGAATTGGACCTCATGTTCATTATTCTTTTTCTGAAATTTCTCATCTTTTCTTCTATATGGTCTAGTTATTCTTATTCCCCAAGCTTCATGTTTACAAGGTGTTGTTAATATTAAGGCTTTACTAATCATATGTATAGGGAAATATTGTTCTAGAAAATCTAATCCTAAAATTACATCACAAGAAGGTTCATTATATTGATTTAATTCTTTTATTACTAATTCATAATTTCCTATTTGAACTTTTACATCTTTTGCTTCTAGTTCTAACATATGGATTTCTTTTCCTGCACTTTCCATTAAAAAAGTATTAAAAGAAAGATTAAGAATATTATCTAGAGCTTAATGGATAGAAAAATCACTCTTTATGATAATACCATAAGAGCTCAGGATTACCATATAATTTTCCAAGAAATGAATCTTGTAAAAATAGCAAATATGAATCCTGTTCCAGGAAAAGAAGAAAAACCATGGGTGTATTACTCGACTGATAAAACTTGTATATATATATATATATATAAGGACATGAAAATATATTGAGAAATATTTGGGTAACTCCATTTCTGATATATAAAAAAACTTGTTAGACCAATTTAGGTCTTTAATAACATTATTTTTTTGGTTTTAAATTCCAATGATATTATATATACGACACATTTATTAAGAATATTTATACTCCAGTTGATCTTAAATATAGGACACTTCTAACTACCTTATCGAAATTAAGGACAAGTAATTATATTATTTAAATGGTCATAAAACAAAATAACATTCCAAATTTATTATCATTTAAAATTATGAATTTCAAAAATAAAAATTCTGAGAGAATTTGAAAATATGGGCGATTTTGAGACAAGTTAATTAATTTTTTTTTTATGTAAAGTGACTAATATATAGAAGTGAAGGGCGTACATATATAAATAAATGATGACAAAAGTTGATTAACTAATCAATTTATGCTATACTATTGTTGAATTCATGTTTGTTGAATTGAGCTCAAAGACTGGTGTTATACTTGTGTGTGTGTGTGTATTGCATTATTGTAAACACATATTGAAGCATAGTGTACTAATAGCATATTAATTAAAATTAAAATAATGATAATGATACTTTAGTGAATGCATTAATTCATCTGGTCAGCTTGTTGTTGATAATTTAAAATAATTAATTAGTTAAATATTAGTAATAGGATTGCTTGAAAATATAGAGCACCCCCATGTGTGCTAACATTTCATGTCTCACCTGCAGGTTACAGCATTAAATATTGATCTGGATAATCAGTTATTTAAATTAATTTATTTTATATATGTAGGACTTCTCTTCATCCTTGTTAGTTTTCTTAGCTTCTCCAAAACCTAAGACATGTTAAGTTGTTAACTTTAACGGAAACACACATAGAACAATAATGCAACATCTTCTCTGAATTTCTGGGTTACTTGCCTTATTATTAATTTTTTGTTGTAACCATTTTTATTAACTGCTGTTGGGCATGATTTCGTCCTAATTAATTAATTTCAATCTTTAGATCGCCAAATTGAATCTTCCCAAGGAATAAAACTTTTGTGGACATAAATTAAAAGAGCTTTTAAAAATACTCCCTTTGGTCCACAATAAAAGTAGCTTCTAGAAAAATAATCTGGTCCATAATATAAGTTACTTTGAGAACAATTAATGCTAATTTGTCAATTTTACCCATGTAATTAATATTTAAATATTAATCATCATATTTTTATCTCTCCTTCAAAGCTTCATTTAATATGGGTAAAGTTGAAATTTTTTTTGAGTTTAAAACAAATTTAATAAGCTAACTATAATTTCTTAGTTCAGATGAATTAGTTGAAGTGACTTACTATTATGTATCTTTTTATAAGTCACTTGAACCCAAAAAATTTTACTCAAAATATAAGTCACTAGTAGAGTAATAAGCGCGGTTTTGTCAATTTTACCCTTATTTGCTATGAGTAGGGCACATGGGAAAGAGAGAAGAGAGAAGAGAGAGAGAGACACAGGTGTAAATGCATAGAGATAAGAGGATATGAGAGAAAATATGTACCCTTTCATAAACAAAGATAAATATAAAAAAATATATTCATTCAATGCTTTTCTTGATTTGTGAGAATAGTGTACAAATAACTTATAAAAAAGTATAAAGTGGTATAGATATTGGGGATCAGAGGGAGTGACCATGTTATGAATGCTAAAAAAATGCAGACCTTTCACAAAATATCAAACTAATTATGATACATTATTTAGTTACAAGAGCATGATATTTTTTTAATACGCATATGTATCTTTATGTTAGAGATAATTCTCTTTAAGATATTATGAGGTAGTATTATGAAACTTTAATTCTTGTAAATAACAAAAGTTGCAGGGGACACACCTCCGAAAGAAATAGGAGTAATAATGATTTAGACGTTGCAGGGACTAGCCTTTCCATTAATTAACGATGGTGAACGGTGAGTATTACTTACCTACACGCAAATTATTCATTGATCATGACATCCACATGATTTATTCATAATTTCTCTTCCTTTTGTATAGGTTTTTTACCTTTTTGAAATATTTACCTTCGAGAAGTTCCATCAATGTTTTGTACTTAATTTTTGAATCACTTTTTTTTTTTGGTTAAGATTAAGGTTTCAATTTGGTGCAGAACATGGATTTTTGGTTTAATCGGAAATATATGGTCAAAGAATTGTAAAAGTAAAAATTAATAAACAAAATATTGGTATTCGGTTGTTTGGTTAGAAAAATGGGTGTTATGTGTTAACTTTTACTATCTTAAAGTGATTATTATTTTCCTGTAACAGTTTCATTTAAAAATAAATTGACAAAAATCAATACATTATGTTATTGAAATTTGAAAAGTTGATGCGTGTATAGCCAATTACACAAACGTGTATGAAAATCATTGTGCCCTACTTTGTGGGTGGTGTCCACTAGGAGCCTTTTCTTTAAAATGCATGATAAAATATTTAAATAAAAAAAATTATATTTATACATACATATACCGTCCATTGTGCCCATTATATTTTTACTTAAAATACAAGAAATCTTTTTAAACTATTACTAAATGAAATTTCTCTCATAATTTGTCATTTTAGGTACCAAATCTCCCTTTACATTGATTGTGCTCTCCATCACATCTCCAACCATTGATATTCACAATTTCCTCCTCTCCTTTCATTCATACATAGAGGCGGTAGGTAATTCACAAAAACACCCCCCCAAAACAGGTTCATACCGTCATTTAAATTCAGGTTAAACAGACTTAGCCTGTTTGGCGGGCTGCCCGTATTATTTTTTTTTTTTAATTTTCTTAAAATGCCCTTAGTCTCTTTTATCTCCTTTCATTTGATGACGTGTTTAATTAATTCTCCATATTTTTTATTTGACACTTATTTTCATATTATATTTATTTATTTTACTATTATTAAATTTAAAAGAGATGTGTTTATATAGTTTTGTGATGTGAATAGATGGAAAAAAAATAAAGTAAGAATGAAATTGACTTCATAACATAAATATATTAAAAACAAGAAGTATGATATCAGTGGATGAAAAAGAAAGAGAATAATTTTTTTTTTAAAAAAGTGAGATTTAAAAAAAAAAGGCTGGTTGGCAATGGGTTTAGCCAGTCCGCGAAGGGGGCGGGCTGGTCAACCCGCAATCCACATTACTAGCTCTGTTCATACTTACATGATACATAATCTTCTGATCATAGAGGTAGAAACTAGTTGAGAAGTTATTTTAAAATCTACTTTACATCTCAAATTAATATATTAAATAAGGTTTTTATTATTTAGAATAATAATTAAAAAGGGTATTTTAAGAAAAGTAACACATATTTATTATAAATAACTAAATTAATTAATTTTTTTTAAATATTTGTAAATTAGTGATCCAAACCCTACAATATTTAAGAAGACCCAAGAATCATATACATACATATTGGGCTTGTTCGGTGAAGGCCAAAAAAAAAAACGCTGGTTTGGATTAACATTTGTAAAAATAACTTTTTATCTCAACTGATATTTGCAAAATAAGTTAGGATAAAAGTTAAGTAGTATAATGTGATTTATATTGAATATGCATTTATAAAAATAAAATCAATTTGACCTAAATTTATTTAGATGATATATTGAAAACTCAATGATAAAATGTTTGAATTATAAGAAAAGTAAAAAGTAAAAAAAATGATACTTTAATTTAAAGTTGTTTTTAACCCATAAGTCATTTTTTCTAAAAACTATTTTTTTGCATCCAACTTTTTTTTTTGCGCCAATTGACTTTAGAGCCCTCCCGACACTACCCTGGACATGCACTTAACCTCTACCTCTCTGGTTAATATGAATTGACATTGATGATTTACAAATTGATATGATGGATTAATCAAATGAAATTTATAAATAAGTCGCACCGAAACCAAAATTTGAATGATTGTTTGAGTGATTAAGGGTTGAAGAAAATTTGGGGGTGGTTTGGTGGGTGCATGTGCTGCTACAACAACTGATGGTCCATATTATGTTCTATTAGGGACCACCTTCCTTCTTTATGAAGTGTGACCCCTTTCTTTTTATCATCTCCATTTACTTTTGAATTTTTGATGATGTTGCTTTGCTAATTTAATTCAAGTTGATTGTTGTTTAAATCAATAATTAAGTTTATGGTCAACACATCAATAATCAGGCTTATTTATAAATTACAGCTCTTGTTTCCTTCTCTCTTTACTAAGTTAAGTTGCACTCTCCTTTTATTGGTATATTATAATTCAACTGACACCAAATACTTTTTTTTTTAAATGTTTCTTAAACGTGAGATTTTGAGTTCATACATACCTATATAAGATATAATGTGTAAGTTATGACAAACAAAAAAAATGCTCTTATTTGTTTTGCCTCCGAAGCATCAAACATCCGATATAATTGGAACTGTAATTTTCTTTTTGGGTGGGGTTCTAAAGTTAAATTGTATCCTCTTAAATAGTGGGTAAAACGGGTTGGGCCCCCCAGTCTGTCAAAATTGACAGGCTCGGGCTCGCTAAATGCCAGCCTGCCCCTGATCGTTTTTCTTTTGATGCTGTATTTAATCACTTCCTTATATTTTTTTATTTGACAATTTTATTTAGTTATTATACTATTATTAAATTTAAAAGAGATGTGTTTATATGTTTTTGGGATGTGGGTAGATGAAAAACAAAAGAAAAATAACAATGAAATCGACTTCCTAACATAAAGATATAAAAGAAAAAAAAATGTGATGTAAGTGGGTGTGAAAGAGAAAGGAAGTGTTCGACCAAAAAAAAAAAAAGAAAGAGAAAGGAAGTGAGAATTTTTTTTTAAAAAAAGAGTGAAATAATTTTTTAAAAAATAGGTGGGCTGGCCAGCCAACTCTCCTTGCCAGGCTCGGGCTAATATTTTGCCAGCCAGCCCCGTCTGACCCGCAACTCTCGGCAGGCTGGCCCAAATTCCCAATGCTATCCTTTTATTTCTCTAAAAGCATTGCACTTTTTTTTTTTGGTGTGGGGCTCAGGTTGAATTGTGTCCTCTTATTTCTCTGAAAGCATTGCAAAAATGGGCCAGGCCTTATCTTTGTCCTTGCTTGGCCATAAAATAATATTGATTTGGGGCTAATTAATATATATACGATCTATAGGACTTCTAAGTTTTACACGAACAGTTTGAAGGAGCATTTTTGTGCTCCGCCAAAATTAATTTTTTGGGCCGATGATTCAAAGTATTAGCTATCCACCCCTCACTCAAGAGGGTTCGATATCCTATAGAAATTGGTGTACCTTTTTTTAAAACAAAATAATGAAACATATATAGACATTCTCAAGCATATTATATATTTTTGTAAAGACTGTTTTATATGTGTGTATACTATTCACTTGATCTTATTATTTATAAATCATTTTCTCAAAGCCTTTTTTAAGTTATGACTATTATTATCAAAGTCGATGGCAAAAAAAAAAAAAAAAAGAGTATTATTATCAAAGTCGCGAGTTAGCTCTCTAAGTTTACTCGTTTTTACCTTTTCACTTTACAAAATTATGTCGAGTCACTCTTAAATTCAAGCTAACTATAAACTTAGTCAAACACATGAATTCACACACTGAGTTTACCGTTTTGACATTTTTTATACACAAAATCGTTTTAACTCACTTTTAAACTCATGTTAACTTTTTCAATTCAATCATGCTCAATGACTTTACATATAAATTTTATAAAAATTTTTTTGTTGTGGTACAATAAATTATTAATATTGATGGATTTAATTTCAATAATTTGGATTTAAAATATATTTAAATTAAATTGTTATCATTTTTTATATTTCACATAGTTTTTTAATTATATACTATTAATACCTATTTATTGATAAAATTAAATTTTTATGAGTATCTGATTGGAATCTATAATACAACTTTATGTTGCTATTACAAGTTTCAAGACCTTGATAATCTGCAAAATATTGGTATGTCTATTGAATGCCCCAAAAAAAAACTTTATTTCTACCTTAATGATGATCATTTATTGCCACTATTGTTAGGGTTGGGTTTCTCTCATTATCCCTTTTCTTATTTTCTTCTCATAATCTCATATCCATCGATAAATTAAAAAAATATATGATTTAGATTCAATCTTTTATAAAATCATTTCTATATACATAATAAGTAAATTTAAACTCTTAAAATCTAATATATATATCATTCATAATTGTAATCCATACAAGATAAATAAATTTAATTTATAAAATATTATAATAATAATTTTATAAAATATTAAATCTAAACCACCCATTTTATGATCTAAGGTCGGAGATGAGATGATGAGAAAGAGGACAATGAGAGTATCCTCTTCCCTATTTTCAATACTCCCTTCGGTCTTTTTTATAAGAACCTAAAATTAAAATTGCATTGATCTTTTTTATAAGAGTTCAACAAGAGTTGTCTAAACATTTAATGAGTTTTTTCTATTAATACATAATTAGGATCAATGCCTTTGTATACAACTATATCCTATTCACTTTTGTATATGTGTTGATATTCTGGTGGTTCGCACTATTTGTACACTATGCAATATCTATTATATAAAAAGGAAAAGGGAGAATTACATTCAGGTCCCAAGGAAGAGGAGAAATGAAGAAATGGTCCTATAAAGTTGTCAATACAGGCTCCTGGAGTTGTCAATACAGGCTCATGAAGTTGTTAATGGGACCATTTTTTCATTTTGCAATCTACAAGGACCATTTCTTCATTTTTTTTTTCTTCCATGGGACCTAAATGTAATTCTCCCAAAGGAAAAGGCTGAGCACACTGGCTATTCTGTGACTTAGCATTGTAGCATATTTGTCTTATTCATATTTTACCTTAGCTCTTTCTTGGCATCAAAACCATAATGGCCTCTACCTTAGATCTAGTCTCCTCCTCAACTGCAAAAGCTTATCCCTTTTTTAATTCCTCTGCACATAGCCCTCCAGTCAAGCAGGACTGTAGTAATTATCTTGTTTGGGAGTTTGTCGTCTTGCCCCTTATTGAGGGAAATAAGCTTGAGTCACACATAAATGGCACAACCATTGTTCCTCCTGACTAATCTTAGATGATGTAGGGAAAAGAAGTCGAACCCAAAGTATGAAACGTAGCATGCTATCTACTGTATGCTCGTCAGTTGGTTATGTAATACCATGACGCCTACAATCGGCGCTCAGTTGCTTCACTGCCAAAAGGGCAAAGAACTGTGGATCAGAGCTCAAAACTTGACTTGTGCCTTCAACAAAGCTCATGTGATGATGTATAAGACCGAACTTCACAATACCCAAAAGAATAGCATGAAGATGGATAAGTATCTTTACCAAAATGAAGACCATCCTGATCAACTTGCTCTTGCCGGTACACTTGTAGCTACTGATGATCTTATTCTCTACATTTTAAACGACTTAGATTCTGATTACAATGCTATATGGTAAAGTTGCAAGATCATATTGACTTGACTTGGGTTGAAGCTCAAGCCTCCCTACTGGATTTTTAAAGACGACTTGAGCAATTGAATCAATTCTCAAATCTTATTATTGAATCGACTGCTAATCTTGCTCAAAAGGAAGAGCTTCAATTGAATGATGGGTGTCGCTCGTTCGACTCTATTTCTAGACAAAAAAACTGGTGTGGATTTCGTGGAGCATGTGGTGGTCGTCGTGGTGGAGGTCGCGGTAGACAACCGTTTTACTTGTACTATGAAAGATATGAACATGTTGTTGTATAGTGCTATGAGCGTCCACCTGAGTTCTATTGATCATCTGGCTATGCTCATTCGTCAAATGGTTATTTTCCACAAGCATTTTATGCAAGCCCTCACTCAGTCAATGACCCAACCTAGTATATGGACAGTAGAGCTAATTATCATGTCACTCCTCATTCTAATCAACTTGATCATATCATACTAGTAGGTAAAACTTCTCATCTTCTTACATGTTCACATCACTGATATTGGCTCTACCTCTATTCCCTATTCTCAATCCAAACTTCTTCTTAAAAATGTTTTCCTTGTTCCTACTGCCACTGCGAATCTGATTAGTGTTAATAGATTGATGAAGATAACTCAGTTAATGTTGATTTCACTAATCATGGATGTACTGTGAAGGACAAGGAGATGAGTTGTCTACTACTACAAGGGACTCCCAAGCAAGGAATATACCCAATGGAAAGTAAGCTTCGACCTTAGATCAATATTGCTCAGTTTTCTTCTGATTCTACAGATAAGTTTGTTCACTAGCATTACACATTAGGTTATCCTAGTTGCAAAGTTTTGAAATGAATTTTGAATATGTGTAATATGAAATTTCTAGTTAATGAAAAGTATGTTTGTTAGGCTTGACAAGTTGGAAAGTCTAAGTTATTGCCTTTCCCTAATTTTGATTCTCATGCCTCTGCTCCGTTGGAGATAGTACATACTGATTTATGGGGTCCTTCTCCTATTTAATCAACAAATGTCTATAGATATTATATTCATTTTGGGGATGACTTTAGTCGATACACATCGTTATACCCATTAAAACATAAAGGAGAAGCAATTTCAACTTTCAATGTTTTCAAAGTTTTAATTGAGAATGAATTAAACACCAAAATCAAGACCCTACAATGTGACAATGGATGTGAGTATAAGCCATTTATTCTTATAACTCAAGCAGCAGGAATTAATATTTGATTTACTTGTCCATACACATCACCACAAAATGGTAAAGCAAAAAGGAAGCATCATCATATTGTTGAAATTGGATTGAATTAATTAGCACAAGCTCGAATGCCTCAAATGTATTAGGTAGATGTTTTTCAAGTGGTTGTGCATTTAATTAATCGATTACCAACTCTGGTTCTTAAAGTATTAACACCTTTGTTTCAATTATTTAAGAAAGAGCCCAACTAAAAGACCTTGCAACCTTTTGGATGTGCTTGTTATCCCTGCCTAAAGCCATATAATGAGCATAAATTTTAGTTTCATAGCCAAGGATGTGTTTATTTTGGGGCCAGCTTCACAATAAAAGGGATACAAATGTTTGAGTGCCATAGGGAAGAGTGTTTGACTCTATTTCTTTCCCTTTTGTGACATGATTTCTCAATAGGTGAACTAGTGCTTCTAAAACTGAATATATAATGCCAATTACTAATCAATTTCCTTCGAGATTAATAGCTAATTAAGGAGCAAATACATATTTAAATTTTGGAGCAAATGATTCTGCTTCTTCATTAGCAAGTTTGTCTAGTCTACCTTCTAGTCCTAGTCATGAAACTCAATCTATTACCAACAATTCAGACTCTCAGGCCACAAAGTTGCCTTCACCAAATGAACCAAATACAAGCATTACTCCAGAGGGTCAAGTAACACCACCCAAACCTGATCTATCTTATTAGATAGTGATAAGGGCCCAAGATGAAATTTTTAAGCCTCATTATCCTTTTTTTGGGGTTATAAAATCTGAAGATCTAGTAATGTTATCCAAATCTGCAGAACCTAAGTTGGCTGAAGAAGCATTGGCTTCTCCCTACTAGTACCGCGCCATATATGATGAATTTGATGCATTACAAAGGAACAAAACATGGGAGTTGATTCCATATACTGGATAAAAGTTGGTTGTTGTTGGGTTTTCAAGACTAAATTTAAAGCCGATAGAAGCATTTTAAAGCATAAAGCTCACTTAGTTGCAAAAAGATTCCAACAAACGATCGGGATAAACTATGGAGAAACTTTCAACCTTGTGGTGAAACCAACAGCAATCTACATTGCGCTCACTATAGCTGTAGGCTTCAATTGAGAAATTCTTCAATTAGATGTGAACAATGCGTTCTTAAATGGTTTCTTGCAAGAGAATGTTTTTATGAAGGAACTGAAGGGATTTATTGATTCAAAGCATCCTAATCATATCTGTAAGTTGGTTAAAGCAATTTATGGTTTAAAATAGGCCCCAAGAGCCTGGTTTGATCCCTTGTTAGTTACTCTGCTGTAATGGGGTTTCAAGAATGCTAAGAGTGATATCTCTTTATTTATATTGAGAACAAATACTCTAATTGTTTTTGTATTGATATATGTTGATGATATTCTTGTGACAAGGTAACAACTCAGGCTATGTGAAGGCTTTTGTACAGAGGATGAATGCCTTGTTCTCTCTTAAGGATTTAGGTCCTCGTTATTACTTTCTTGGATTAGAAATTTATAGAGATTATTCTTGAATTTATCTAAGTCAAGCCAAGTATACTACTGATTTACTTAAGAAATTCAATATGCTTGATTGTGCTCGAGTGCCCACTCTGATGGTTACAGGGTGACATTATTTTTCTAAGGATGGCCAACTAGTGGCAAATCCAACAATTTATCAACAAGCTATTGGGTCTCTTTAATACTTAGTTACTACACGGCCTAATATTGCCTTCTCAATTAACAAACTAAGTCAATTCCTATCTTAACCAAGAATTACTCACTTTCAAGCAATCAAACGTAACTTGAGATACCTTAAGGGAACATATCATCTCAATTTGCACTTGAAACCTTTTGTTAAATTACAATTAACTGCTTACACTGATGCAGATTAGGCAACAAACATAGATGATAGGAAATCCATGGTTGGGTATTGTGTATATCTTGGTGGAACTCTAGTATGGTGGTCTTCATGAAAGCAACGTGTTGTATCCAGGTCCAATACTGAGTTTGAATATAGAGCTCTGGCAGATAGGGCATTAAAAGTAAAATGGTTGAATTCCTTGTTTGAACTGGGATTATTTCTAAGACAACCTTCTATTTTCTGGTGCGACGATTTAAGTGCAAAAGCATTGGCTTCAAATGCAGTTCAAAATGCAAGAAGCAAGCAAATTGAGATTGATGTGCATTTTATTAGAGATCAGGTCCTTTCAGGATATATTGACGTTAAATATGTTCCCTTTTCTTGTCAAATTGTAGATTGTTTGACTAAGTCCTTAACACATACTCAATTTACAAATTTCAGCGACAAACTCAAGTTGCTGTATCACACCCTCTCGTTTGAGGGGGTGTTAAGACATAATTAAGATTAGTGCCCTTATATATTTGTATACAGCTGTATCCTATTCATTATTGTATATGTGTTGATATTCTAGTGGATCACACCGTTTGTACACTATGTGATACCCATTATATAAAGAGGAAAAGGCTAAGCACATTGGCTATTCTATGACTCAACATTGCAACATATTTGTCTTATTCATATTTTACCCTATCTCTTACTTTTTTTCAGTTTTGCTCCTCATTAATTATATGTATTGCATTAATTGAAAGTTGGTGATACTTATATTTACTCTATTTTCTCTCTTATTTACCCCTCATTTGGGGGTGAAATTAGAAACATCTATTGAATGCATGTTAAAATAGGTAGGATTTGATTATACATTTAAGACAAAAAGAATTGATAACTAATGATCTTTTTATATTTATCATTTATTTTTGAAGAAAAAATCTTAAATTTCATTAGCTATATTTTAAAATTTAACAAGTTTTCAATTTTGTACCTATTTAATATATATATTTTATAAGAAAATAACCACATACTACACAATAATTGTAATACCCTGAATTTTAGGATTGGAGGTTTGGGAATAAGCCTAAATTAAGTGGGCTGCTAAGCCCCGATTTAGTAGATGTCCCAAATCTATTCTCTAATGTTCCTTATATCTTCGGGGCATTTAAGAAAATAAAATGGTGAATTTTGAAGGAAGTGATTATGCTTCCGGTGAAATTTCCTATGAGGTAGTGAGCTTGTCATGTGATTTTGAATGATCAAATGATAAGAAAAAACTATGAAACTTTGCAGGGTGAAAGTAGACATTCTAAGATTTAATTTGATAGATTATATGACTCAATTAGAGCTATATACAAAAAGTTATGAACTTTTGAAGTCAGCTCAGAAAAACTGTGAAATTTCTGGAAAAGTATGCAAAGATTGAAATTCTGGGAATCTTGTGATTCTATCTAGCAAAAGTCTATATTTTTACTTGAAACTAGACTCAATAAGGGTTCTATAGGCTTTGTAATCACTTCAATTCAATTTTTCTAGAATTATTTATATTTTTTCAAAGTTAGGGCAGAAAATCTGCCAGAATTTTTGAAGAATCCGAAAATTTTGGAAATTGAATAAATAATTCAATATCATATAATATATGATATATCTCCTTCCAGCAGCCATTTCCGTCATGTTTCAGCAGGCCAAAGAGAGAGACATAGTTGAGAGAGTTTAGAGAGAGAAAGAGAAGAGAACTCGTAAGGTAAGTCAATTTCTCCAATAAATCCTTACCTAATGTGTATAACTCTACTCCTAAGCTTTTATTCGGTATTCTTGAAGGTTGTAAAGCTCATATTTTGGTGTGGAGGAGTTAGGTTTTTCAGCCATATTTGGGAAAAGCCATAAGGAGCTTGAGGTAACTTCCAAACTTTCGTATATTGCTTATTCTGGCTGCTGTAGGCAATTTAATCGGTGAAATTTCGCCTGATTGCCATTGGTTTTAAAGTTTGGAAATGTGATGACATAGCTGTTTTGCTACCAAAATTGGGTCTTAATAGTAGTTGTAACCTAATGGAATAGTCAATAAAGTAGTTAGGAGTAGAAAGGAATGCGTTTATGGAGCCGAAATTACAAAACCCCGATTTTCCCTGGAAAACCCATATAATTCGGCCAGGGCTGTAAATGGGTCTTAGAGTTGGATTTTCAATGATTTGATGGTTCCATGGAGTTCAAGAGCAAAAATTAGGTGGGATTACAGTTGGGCACTTTTTCAGAAAAGGCCGAAAAAGCATAATTACGAAAACATCCTTGAAACCCTTAAAGTAGGGCTACCAAGGGTAATTTTGTAATTTGACATTGAATTTGATAATTCCAAGTCCGAAAATAGATTCCTTGGGTAGAAATATGTTAGGATAGCCTAGGTTAGAATTTCGAAAAAAGTACAGTCGGACCGGGTACAGCGGGCCTGGGCCGAGTCCTTGGGGGCAATTTAGTAATTTTTCAATATAGACTCATATAACCCCCAGAAACACCATGGAAGTGTCTAAATGGTGCATTTGGAATTGTAAGATCGAATATGGAGCCTGAGCTGTTGGCACGCTTTACGAGGCACACGTTTCGAGGCTGGAAAGGGTTAAGGTAGGGGACTTACCTTATTTGCATGTATTTGATATCCCTACTTGTGTAGTGATGTATGTGATTGCTTTACTTGATTGTGTAGAGCATATTTGAATAAATGAAGCTCTGTTTTTGTTTTCACTGTGGCCATAGTTTTGTTACATGAAACATTGAGCATGCAGAAATGTCATTATGGGGCATACATCTAGTTAAAGCTAACATATTATAGACATAGCATCTATCATGCATGCATTATGGTATCTGTTTCCTACTGAGATTCTCTCGAATGTCACCCTTCCCTACCAACAAATTAGACAGGTGAAAACAAGAAGTGTACTAAAAGTAGAGAAGAGAACTACACGGGAGGAATACAGTGGTGGAACGAAGATGGAAAGATTTCTCCATTTCACTGGGACGGGTTTAGACACCGTAGTAGCCCTGTGCAGCTTCATTGATTGTAATTATCTGATACGAACCCCTATGGGGAATTTTAGTTATCATGCATGTAATATCACTATATTTATGCTATTCATGTGTTGTCCACCGAACCGTATATCGTTTTCTGTGAATACTCTGGTAAAGGTGAAATTGAGATAAGGGCGTGACAATAATAAATAAAGGTAAAATAATATAATCAAGTAAATAAATTTAATAATATAAATTATAAAAAAGATAAGAAACCTTCTCTGTCTTTATAAATAGGATAAGAGAAGTATTATTTAAAAGAAGGAATAATTCTAACAAATTTTCATTGTCGAAGTGCCACATAATTGGTGGATAGCAAGAGATTGGAGACATCGAAATTGTTCATTGTCGAAGTGCAACATAATTGCCGTCTACTAAGAAACACATATATACCCATATACATATATAACATATGTAGATAAGTTTAAAGATAAATAAGAGCATAAGTGCCAGCCAAAATTGTAGTGTCAATTTTAATTGAAGTTTACTAATTTAAAAAAAGTAGGTAACAGAAAGGGAAGACGGGGAAAACAAAGATGAGAGAGTTATGTCAACGAAAGTACGAAACCTCCCAAAAATATAAAAATAGAAATGGAGGGAACATCAAATTAAAGTAGTTAATTAAACATAAATTAATTAATTATTGCATGAACAATGATAGCCTGCTTAGTTGTCACATAGTAGGTTTCACCATGTAAATGCATTCATGCCAAGTTTCTTTTTGATTGACCTCCGGAAAAAAAACCAAAAGAATCAAACAAGGCTCGGCTATGCTTGTACAATGCAAAACAAATGTTTTTTAAAATAAACAAAAGCTATGATATATAAAAGTATTAAAAAAAGAACAAAGAAAGAAAGAAAGGACAATTAATAATATTACTACATTGTTTATAGGGAAAATCCCTATAAAATACCTTTGAAATAGGTAAATCCCAAATCAGTATGGTGAAATTTGAAAATCCCAGGTCAATACTGTATCAGTACGGAGGAGGAATATAGGATTCTGAAATATTGGCTAAAAGACGCTTCTGCCCTTCAGTTCTCCCTCTCTCCACTTCAGAATAATAACATTGGCCTCTTAAGTAACAACACCATATTCTACATTAACAACACCAAAATCCCACAAAGAATCCGTACTTCCCTGCGCTTCACCTTCGTTCTGAGCACTTCATCTAATTCTTCCTCATCTCAGTTGCAGATTCGGCCATCTCAGTTGCAGATCATACAGCTGATTCAAATCTCCTTGAGGAACCCACCGAAGATCTGCTGCCACCTTGTGATTGTAGCCCCGTCGATCTCACCCACCGCTCAACACCTTCCACGGCCGCCCACCGCCCAACGAGATCTCACCCATACGGTTAGTTGATTCCATATCTGACCACCGCCTAACACCTCCCTCCCAGCAACCAGACCAAATCTCCAATCGTCTCCTCCCACCATCGAAAACACCTATCGACACGCTCCCAAGAGAGTCTCCTACTCCCATTCCCCCGACGACAGAAAAGTGACACCAACAACTGCATCTCACCCATAAGAAGAAAGTGAAGTTGTTAATATAGAATATGATATTGTCAATAAAGAGAAAGGAGTTGTTATTGGCCCTAAAACTTGTTAACTGTGAAAAAAGAAAGTGAAGTTGTTAATGTATAATACGGTGTTGTTAATAAAGAGATATGTGTTGTTATTAGCCCTGAAACTTATTAATTGGTAAAAAGAGAGTTATTAATATAGAATACGGTGTTATTAAGAAAGAGAGAGTTGTTGTTATTGGCCATAAACTTGTTAATTGTGAAAGAAGAAAGTGAAGTTATTAATGTAGAATACGGTGTTGTTAATAAAGAGATAAATGTTGTTATTGACCCTGAAACTTGTTAATTGTGTAAAAAGAAAGTTGAGTTATTAATGTAGAATATGGTGTTGTTAATCAAGAGTGAGGTGTTGTTATTCCGAGTTGAGAGGGGGGACAGCTGAAGGGCACATTCGTCTTTTCGCTGAGATTCAAAATCCCATATTCGTCCTCCGTATTGACACAGCACTGACATGAGATTTTCAAATTTCACCACTCTGATTTGGGATTTACCTATTTCGAAGGTATTTTATAGGGATTTTCCCTTATTTATATCCCTCAATAATTGAAAATTGAATATTATTTTGATGAGTTTACTTCTTCCCGATTGGTTGAAATGTTAGTTAGTGATTCCTAGAAATTAATTGTTTGGATATAATATTTAAGTATTCAATCTAGCCAAATTCAAAAGTACATCAAACCCAACAAAAAGGAAAAAGAGGCAAAAAATTTCGAACTGCTATGAAAATAAGGAAAATAAAAGAGATTGAGATGATGAGGAGAGATGAGGAGAGACAAGAGAGAATAGGAGAGAAAGAGCCAGTGATATCTTATTCATTTTAATGCAATCAAAGTAAAGCATATAATCTTTTATTTATAGGCATTCAACTTCAATTAAGAGTTATATAAAGTAAATAGTAAATTAAATTTAATCCTCATACATATATAAATTGTAACTTTTGGATTATGAGTATAAAAACTCCTAAAATTTATTGGGTTAAGGTGCAAAAATACCCATGAATTTTTCTCAAAGATGCATCCAACACCATAAACTTTTTTTAGGTGTAAAAATACCCATGAACTTCTCAAAATGGGGCAACAATGTCAAACCGTTAATTGGTACAAACGTCCGTTTTGTGGGACCCACAATTTTATTTTTTGAGGTGCAAAAATACCCATGAACTTTTCTAAAAAGTGCATCCAACACCATAAAATTTTTTCTGGGTGCAAAAATACCCATTAACTTTTCAAAAGTTTATGGTGTTTGGTGCACTTTTTAGAAAAGTTCATGGGTATTTTTGCACCTCAAAAAATAAAATTGTGGGTTCCACAAAACAGACGTTTGTACCAATTAACGGTTTGACATTTTTGCCCCATTTTGAGAAGTTCATGGGTATTTTTGCACCTAAAAAAAGTTTATGGTGTTGGATGCACTTTTGAGAAAAGTTCATGGGTATTTTTGCACCTTAACCCAAATTTATTTATTAGAGATGTTAGAGTGTAAGAAATGAAAGGCTTAAGAGTTGGAAGAGTTTATAAACATCCACATATCTAATATTTATAATACGAAAGTATTATTAATGTTTTACAATAATAATGATAGCTGATATTTGATAATAACGTTTTGGATGTTACATAACAGTGATGATAGATAGAGTAATTAACCGATTGTGGGAGAATTTTATTGAAATGATAAATATTCAATGCACGCGCATACGAATAGAAGAAACAATGCATGGAATTACTGTGTGTTGGGGGGGGGGGGGAGATAACATGGAATTAGCTTGACAAGGAGGCAAAGAAAATTAAATAATATTCACACGCTTCATAGCCTCGAAGCTAAAAAAACATGAATTTATTGGTGCTTAGAAAATGATCGAAAGTAGAGGCATTATTATTATTGGCTTCTAAGGGAAACATGAAATGATATTTTGAAAATAATGTGAATAGTTAGTGTCAAATAATAATAATAATAATTGATGTGACTAACCATCTAATGAGTTATCATATACAACAAATATTGTCAAAGCTTAATTGAGAGAAGCCCTCTCAAAGTGGAACTGATTTCTCTCATTTTCTATTTAGTGGATCCTAAAATAGTTTTTGGTTTATTGAGTACTCTAAAATATTTTTTTTAGTCACACCCACTATCTAGCATCTATCACACTAGAGTATTTTTCTAAAAGCATCCAATATCATAAACTAATTTTTAATACCTTCAGCAACATAAAATATTTTTTCAGTAATACTTAATATTTTAAAGTAATTTTTGGTAATATTTTAGAGTGCTGAATGCACTATAACTTAATTCAAAATATTGAGTGCTGTTAAAAAATACTTCATGATGTGAGATGCTAGATACTAGCCGATATTATTAGAAAAATATTTTAGGGTGTTAAATATAGCAAAAATTATATTAGGATGCTAGGTGCTATTAAAATATATTTCAAAGTATTAGGTGGTGCAAAAAAAATACTTTAAGATGTTAAATGCTATTTGAAAAAAAGTGTGTAACCTTAATTATTTCACACTAAAATGGTATAGTTTTGGATAAAGGAGGATAGCATATGGTAAGGGAAAAAGAAGAGAAGATGGTTCCTTTTCAAATATGGTTTTTATATTTATATGGATTTTTTTTTTGATCGGAATATTTATATGGATTCAAAGTCGAAACTTTTGTGTTTAAGCAGGGTAAAGCTAATGATGATGAAGTTGGTGTGAGGAAAACCAAACAATTGAAATCATTGTACCCTTAATTAGTTATCCGATCCCGTTCTGTCTGTAAGTTGTCTGTTCTTATACCCTCAAAACCATGGTTTCAGAAGCACTTTTCCGCAAATTGAGACAAAACTCCCCTCACATACTTACCTCATAAACTGTAAAAGCTATTCTCCAAAAGCTAATCAGAACACACATAATATTTCAGTACAATTGTCCCCACTCTGCCACTCATCGTATTTTACTCTGTCTTTATCTCACCAATTTTATTTTTTTTTGGACAAATCTTTATCTCACCGTTGGCATCACTAGAGACAATACCAATTTCTCATAATTTGTCTTTTTCAATGGAACAACTTCGTTTCTTTTATTTTAATTTTTATTAAAGCAACTCATGTAATCGCAATGTTGTTCCTTTTTCCCCCTTAAAAAAAGAAATCAAGAAGTTAGATGCAAGCGACTTGTTTTTCTATTTTTAAAATGACGAAAGATTCAGCACTGCAGAGGATTCTCTATTTTTAAATAATAATTGTACATTTATTGGATTTTTGAAAAAACATAAATTGTGATCTCTGAATTTTTTTATTATCAATTTATATCCTAAAATTTAATTTGTTACAACTCAATCGTGTAATGAATTAAAAAAAAAAATTGTAGGGACTAAGTTGTTTCAAGTCAAGAAATTATAAGAATTGAATTATTTCAAATGAAAAAAGTATGGAGACTAAGAGTGTGTTTGGTTCAACATCATTATATGACTACAATGGTAATCACGATTACGTTATCAAGATAAGAGTGTTTGGTTGATCTTTAACATGGTAATAGAGTTGATTATAGTAATGATAATTAACAAAAAATTGGTAATCCCTATTTATATCTCCGTTTTATAAATACTCATTATCACCCCATTGTATAGTTGAAAATGTCTAATTTACTCTTTAGTCCAATTTACCTCTTCCTCCATCTCCCCCATGCGCGTGCGCTGCAGCGACCTCTACCATGAAAACTATTAACACCATTGTCGCCACCTCCACTACTGCCTCATTCTCCTCCGCCGTCGTTATCGTTGGCCCTGTCATTGTTGTCGTCACCTCTACCATGACAATTGTCGTCATTGTCGTTACCGCCGCCGTCGCCGCCACAACCATTGGACGATCCTCAGCAAGGTAGCGCAAAGGTTATGATGAGGCGGTGCAATAGTAATTTTTTCCACAAAGATTAGTTTAAGGTTAAAATAGACTTTTTGGGATATATTAATTTTAAACAATTGTTAAAAAAATAACTCATTGCACCTTGTTTAAAAATCAAACCAAACACTAGCCCTATAATTAATATTGTATTGCATTATCGTTGCATCGCATTACATTACGGTGCAAGATGCAATGGAATCAAACGAAACAGATCCTAAATGGTTTCAAATTTTAATTTAAGAACTGAATTAATAACCGAGAAAAAACATCTAAGAATCCAAAAGTTACATATAGGATGTCTCGTTTAGGGATGGGAAAACGTTGGCAAGTCAGTTACAGGCTTAGGTCTAAACGAGCTGGCCCATTTAGACTCAAGTAAGGAAAAAATACAGAATTTCAAGGCCCGACCCTTTTACTTAAGGGTCAAGGGCCGCCCTGCGGGCTTTAGGCCTATTTAACATATTTTCACTTTTTTACATATTTTTCAAGGAAAATTAAGTTAGAACAATAAAATATCTAATTTAAAATATAAATGTTATCAAAATTAAGTTAAAAAATCAAACATTATCAATATTTAACAACGCACACAAACACCAAGTCCAAAAACTACTTTCCACAATCAAATAAATCACTAAATAAAGTTATAAATCATAAACTAAATACTAAACAATATGAATAGAATTATCATTTTCTTCTCCATTATCACTTTCAATATATAAAAATGATGATTAGTCAGAGTTCAGGTAATAAAGATCAATTTTTTAAAAAAAAAATAAAACGGACTTAAACGAGCCTAAGGGTTAGTGTGTTTAGGCCCGACTCCATTTTAATAGCCTAAATTACAAACCCAACCCTGACTTGAATGGGTTTAAAAGGCCGGCCCGACCGACTCAGCCCGTTTCCCTGATCTAGTCTCATTATAGAGACAAAAAAAGTTTAGGGTGTTTGGTTTAAACATGTGAGGAAATTTTTATCTAATCACGAAAGTGATTTTTGAGAGTATTCCCGGACAATCCTGGATATTGTTTGATAATAAATTATTCTCAATTTTAAAAATTTTGAAACAAAATTTTCTTATATGTACAGATGACATTCTCAAAATTTAATTAGTTCATGTATATAAATTTTATGATATGTGATCTTTTTAATGAAATAATAAACCAATGACCCTGTAAAAGTTGCAAGCATACATTTAGAAGTTTTAGTTACGCTGATATAACGTCAAAGTTTAAAAATCATAAAATTATTTTAACATAATTTGAAAATTAAGAGCGTAATAAATTAACTTTTTTCTTTGAAAAAACAAGAGTCAAAGTGCAAAAACACCTATAAACTTTTACAAAAAATGCACCCAATGCCATATACTTTTTAGAGGGACAAAAATACCTATGAATATTTAAAATGGATGCAAAAATGAAACCACCATTAAATATAACCTATCATTATTGTTATATATACATATATAAAAATAGTGTGAGCCCCGTTATAACAAACAACATTATTATGTTATATTTAATTACCATGATATTTTTGTTTTTATTCTGAATGTTGATAAGTCATAGTATAAGCTATACATCGAAGTTTAGTGGCTTTGTCCTATTACATTATAAACAGGGTGAAGAGGTAATTTTGTCATTAAATTTGCTCTTCGGTAACAAATTTAATGACAAAATTACTCTTTTTTTTTATACTTCTAGAATAAAATTGATCCCAAAAACTTTTGAGATAAAATTATCCTAAAAAACTTCGGTAACAAAATTATTCCTTAACCCTTAAAAAAAAGAGAGGATTGCTCAAAAATATCTTGGAAGCAAATTGATTGTTAATTGCTACCATAGAAAATCTGTTGCACATAGCGAAAGATATTTTGCACACAACAGAAGATTGTTTGTACATTTATATGGAAGATTTTTGCACATACAGAAGATGATTTACACAAAACAGAAAATCACTTGTACACACGGAAGATCACTTACACACCTGATAGCAATCAGTAACTAATTTGTTTCTAAAATTTTTTTGGGCAATTCTCCCAAAAAAAAACAATTACGATGGGCGTACTTTAGCAAGAACTCAAATATTTTTCTGCCCCAACCCAAAAAAAGACAACGTATCGTAATTGTCAATCACAGTATCATAAAAGTTAAGCAGGAAGTCACGAGACAAACAGTTGGATTAAAAAAATGGAGAGAAAAAAAAAGTGGAATCCCATAAATAAGATTCGATGTGAGATTCTCTTTTTCTCTCTCATCAGGTGCGGTGAACTATTCAATTTTGCCATCCCTAGTTAAATGATCGTAGTTAAAAAAGGAAAAGAAAGCTTTTTATAAATATAAATAGAATGTGAAATTGTTAATAGTTTCATCTTGCTTGCAACCTCATATCATTATTGTATGTCTCCCTAATTAAAAAGAATTAATTTTTGCCAATGACTTGGTCTGCTTTTAAAATTTCAAAATAACCAGACATTCCTTTAGAATCAAACAAGTACTAAGTGCAGTAATTTTCCATGAGATCAACAGAAATTAGATGACATCCCCCCCCCCCCTTCGAGAATTGTTATATATGTGGTCAACGTAATGGCTCTATTTTATGCCAAAAGAAAATAAGAAAGCTACATTTCTTTTACCTGAATAATCAAACTCCTTCTCATGTTGCATTGTCTGTCAAACTTTGTGTATATATATATATATATATAGTAGTTTGCTAAACATGGCTTTTTTTTTTTTTATAATAAAAGATATTCTATAAATAAATCAGAAGCTATCCTCCTGAGTCAACATGAAAATTCATCCTGTTTAGATTATTAATCAAAAGGGCGGTAATAGCATCAGGGGGCGAAAATGTGATATGAAGATCAATCGCCATCTTCCAAGCTTCTTTTGTCATAGCGTCTGCCACCGTGTTAAACTCCCGAATACAATGTGAAATTTCCACGTCCCAATTTCTATCCAGCAGCGTTTGAACCTCCACAATAAGCTGAAAATCAGGGTGTTCCCGAGAAACGTTACCCTGAATTATATCTATTACTTCACTACAATCAGACTCAATCATGATTTTTCTGTATCATCTATCCTATGCAACTTTTAGTCCCCACAAAACACCTCAAGCTTCCGAAGATACTACCGTTCCTTGCCCAATCTGATACATAAACCCCATCAGAAATTCACCATTGTGATCTCTCAACACACCTCCACACGTGCAAGTCCCTAAGTTGTCATTCCTAGATCCATCGGTATTAATCTTCACCCACCCAAGCGGTGGTGGCATCCATTCTTGTTGATTCCTTTCTGCACTCTTATTTTGAACCAAACTTGTATTTCCCCATGTTAAGCAGGCACGAGCACGGGCTAATATGGCATGACTACTCCAAGTGTTGTTATTAAAACATCTGTCATTTCGAGCTAACCAGATATGTCGGCATAGCACCGAAAACCAAAGACGAAACTCGAATCCCTGTATAACTTCTTTTCTCTCCGCACACCATGTAAGCCAGTCATTTCTCTAAAAAAGCCAAAGAATTGATCACGCCAATCCAGAGGTAAGAATCCTTTCCATAATTCAGAAGTGAAAGGACAATCCCGCAAAACGTGGAGTACAGACTCGCTTGAGTTATGGCATATATCACAAAAATCCGTCGGATGACTATCTCGCTGATAACGCATTAAGTTTGTCATTAGACGACCATGAAAGCACAACCACAAGAAAAAACGGTACCTTTAAGGGACTTTCAATTTCCAAACACATCTCCTCCAGTTATTATTGTGAGGTTGTGAGGTGCCTACTAGATATTTGTAGGCGGATCTGATGTTGAACATTCCATCTGAAGACCATCTCCATACTGGAAAATCCTCCCCATTACGCTGATTAATATTAACACGTGCAATAGATGTACATACATGACTTGGAAGTAGGTGTTGAAACTTTCTCTTATCCCACTGTCCGGATGAAGTGATACAATCAGCTACTCTCCATTCAGTAGCATTTCTAGGCAATTCTCTGATTATCAAACTCTGAAGCTTATCAAAATGCGGGACCCAAATGTCATTCCAGAAAGAAGTGTTCTACCCATTGGTAACTCTCCATGTTAAGCTATCTTTGATCTTGTCCCAACAGTTACGAATACCCCTCCACGTACTAGACTCAGACCGGCGCTTCTCAACTTTAGGAATAATATCATTCCCGGCTTTATATTTTTCACGCAAAATCCTAACCCAGAGCGAATCTCTTCTGTTAATCATATTCCATCCAAGTTTCATCATGAACGCCTGGTTCTGGTACCGAGCCAACCTAAGACCAAGGCCTCCATTCTTCTTACGTGCACACACACTATCCCAGGAGACTAGATGAGGTTTTCTACTTGCTGAGCTACTACCCCAGAGGAAGTTACGACAACGTTTGTCAATTTCATCATAAAGTCCCAAAGGAAGAGGTACTGTCTGCATAGCATAAGTTGGCATAGCCGACATAACAGACGACACAAGAGTATGCCTGGCAGCCATCGATAACATGTTAGACTTCTAATTGGCCAGGCGAGCATCCATCTTGTCCAGAAGAAAACTGTACGTAGTCTTTGATCTTCGTTCATGTAAAATTGGCATTCCCAGATATTTCCCCAGATTTGACGTCGGAGTAAAATTTAGAAATTCACTGATTTCTCTGCTTTTTATATGATTTACATTCTTTGAGAAGTAAACTCTTGATTTTCCAACATTTACTTTCTGTCCCGAAATGTCACAGAAGTCATCCAAGATAGCCTTAATAACCCCTGCGTTATCTAGATTTGCTTCTGCAAACAAAATGAGATCATCAGCAAAAAAAATATGAGAGACAGGAGTACCTCTTTTGGAGAGCCTAAACGGTTGCCAAACACCCTCTTCAACTGTTGTTTGTATAAGATGCCCCAACCTTTCCATCTTGATAACAAAAAGATACGGCGATATTGGGTCACCTTGTCTAACCCCTCTGGAAGGGCAAAACACATTAGTAGCTTCACCATTCCAAAGTAATTGCAAATGAGACGTCGACATACAAGCTTGAATAACTTTGCTCAGATATTCAGGAATCTTGAGTTCTTTTAGACAGTTGTAGACAAAATTCCATCTCACCCGATCATAAGCCTTTTCTAAATCAATCTTGATGGCCATGAAACCCTTGTTTCTTTTTAAGGACTTCATAGAGTGAATGATCTCCTGCACAAGTATAACATTATCTGAACTCTGACGCCCTTTAACAAAACTACACTGATTCGGGGCTATCACCAAAGGCATAATTGCCTTGAGTCTGTTTGATATAACCTTCGTAACAATCTTGTAAACAACATTGCAAAGACTTATAGGACGAAAATCACGAAAAGTCTCTGGATGTTCCATCTTCAGAATGAGAACAATCTGAGTCCCATTGATTTGTCGTATCCACATCGGATCATTGAAAACTCTTTTCACTAATTCAATCACTAACGGTCTTGCTCTTCAACTGATCTCCCCAGAATATGCAAATTTGCATCGTCAATCTCAGGATAAGTGCATCCGAATACCAAAGATCCATTATAATTATGGGTTTATGTATACAAAGTTTCGAAGAATTGGCTTCCCAATCTCATAATTTCCGCTACATTATATGTCCATTCCCCAGATTCAAGCTTTAAAGCTTCAATTTTGTTCCTTCTTTGTCTGCCATTAGCCATAGAATGGAAGTATCTCGTATTACGATCTCCATCCACATACCAATTAGCCCGAGAGTATTGAAGCCACATGACTTCTTCCCGTGCCAAAAGTTTTTCAAGCTCTCCCCATAGCTCCCCTCGTAACCTCTCAAGGTGCTCCGAGATACCTACCGAAGCCATCTTTGCATTAATCCCATCTAATCTTCGATATAATCTGTCTTTCATATAGGATATATTGCCGAAAACCTCTTTATTCCATAACCTCAGATCCTTAGTAAATTGTTTAACAGATCCGCACCAGTCATCGTCCACCCCCCAGTGAGAATGAACAAAATTATTGAAATCATCATGCATAACCCAGGGAGCGAAAAATCTAAAAGGCCTTCGATTCTTTGCCGTAAGAACATGAGATTCAGTATTAACCAACACCAGACAATGATCGGATTTATATTTTGGCAAATATGTTACTGTGGCATTAGGATTATTTCTAAACCAGCAGTTATTAACCAAGGCTCTGTCTATTCTGCTCTGGCTATTCAGATTCCCCCAAGTAAATTGAGGTCCATTAAAACCAATATCAAGTAACTCGCTATTCAGAAGCCAATTCCGAAAAGACCTATCAATACCATTAGTCTTCCTGTGATTCTTACTCCAGCGTTCCTCGGGATGAGAAACAGCATTAAAATCACCAATCACAACCCAGCCTCCCATAGTCAATTGCCGAATACCCTCAAGAGTCTGCCACAGATGACGTCTAATAACCATATTTGGGTGCCCATACACCACAGTTAGAGACCACTCATCCCTGGTACCTTTATTAACCACCCCATGAACAAATTGATCCCCTGAAGAAGTAACAGAGAAATTTAAAGTAGAATCCCAAAACAACCACATACCTCTACTAAAATCACGAGCTTCAACCACGTGCATATTCATCCATCCCAACTTCCTAGCAATGAGCTTAGCTTTAACACCTGGCTGTCTAGGCTCCAGCAGGGCAAATAAATTAACACTATGTCTGGCAACAACATCACTAAGTAACCTTCGAAAAGAGGCACCACCGGCACCTCGAGTATTCCAAGTCATAATAATCATTAAAAAAATAATAAAATAAGAGAAGAACACAAACAACCCAGGCATTATTGAGACAAATGTCCCTCCTGAACATCCTCAATCCCATGCATCACCACATCATCAACACCTCCAAGTGGACTAATTCGAGGTACAACGGTCTCTTCTCCTTTTGCTCCTGGGTCAATAGGATTGGAGGCTTCTAGACGAATAGCGGAGGAATTGGAATCTAATTTTATAACATTCTTCTTTCTTCCTGACCCCACTTCCCCACTTAAATTACACGACGTTCTAGCTTCTTGTGTTTTCTCCATACTCAATATTTCTTGGGAAGCTCCCTCCTCAATCCCTTTCTTTTTAGCTACTAGAATCCCACGTGTTTTATTCAAACCGAGATCCTCCTCCCATATTTCTAGAAGGTAAATCACGCCTAGGCTCACGACTATAATTGCCATTCCTTGCATTCGAGTTTCATTGCTCCCTTCTCCGACTTGGCGCCACCATCCACTCCCCATACATTCCAGTAGTTATTTCGGATGATAAGGACGATGGTGTTATAGCTGTAGAATTCGACGTGTTATCCGTGCATGCTGACTTTGACTTATTTGTTACTTGATTATTTGGGCAATATTCAGTATCATGACCATACCGCCCACATGAGAAGCAAATCAAATGCAGACCCTCATAAACAATCTTCTTATCTTTCCCATTAATCATTATGGATGGAAGTAAAGGTGCATTTAAATCAATCTCAACACATAAACGGGCAAAACGCCCTTTGGTTTGCCTAAGGGTATTATTATCCACTTTTAGAACCCTTCCTATTTGGTTACCTACCACATATAAAATACCCTTATCATAAAAATCAACAGGGAATTTAGGAATTCTTACCCATACTGCAATTTTGGAAACCTCACCAGAGTCGGGATCAAACTCTGGCTTCCATGGCTGCACTGCTAGGTAATGATCCATGTATAACCAAGGGCCTCCTGTTAACGCAAAATCATAGTCCTCCGTATTGCTCATACAAACCAGAAAATACCCGGAGCCTATTTCAATAGTTTCAACCTGCCCTCTACATCCCCATAATTGTTGCAGTTTTCGACCTAATTGATCCTCCCGCACCATTCTGCCAAGTAATCTAACAAACAACGACGTTGACCATTTTCGTGCTAGCTTCATTCTAAACTCCGGAGACACAATGATATTTGGACCCTTCTTCGTTATCTCCACCTCAATTCTGGACTTCCATCCGTCCCCTTTCCACCATTCTTCTTCTTCATCTGACCATTCCTCCCTTGTCTGATCTTCGACACATGCCTCCTTGTACGATCTTTTTAGTGCTTCCGGTATAATTGTTTCTTCTTCAATATCCTTATCCCTCATCCAGTTCTCAACCCGTGGGGCTAATGATTGCTTACCTGTGAACTCTTCATTATCATCACGAATTTTCTTTGAATTACGCTCGAAGGCATCACTTTTCTTCATTATCGGCACCGAAGCCAATCTTTCAGGACTACGTTCCCTCTCACATTCAATCATGTCTAGCAGCTCCAAAGCCGTCCAGACAATAAAAAAGTACAATCCTACACAAACTTTAAAAAAAACAAAACAAAACAAAAACAAAAAAAAATGAAAAAGAAAAAAAAAACTCTTATATTCTTACCTCTGCCGACAGCTCCCTCAACGGTAACTGACGAAAAGGAAACTCAGATCACAACGCAGATCCGTCGACTAGAGGAGATCATATGAGAAACACGAAAATTGTAGAATCAGATCCTCCACCTGAAGCTTGAGATCCGACTGTTGGTGACAATCGCAGGAAACGTTGCAGTTCGCGCAGACAGTCAAATGGTGAGCACCAAGCAAAACAGGAATGAGATCATTCGTCTTCCAGCTCAACCATGATCTCTACAGCAAGCTTCAATCGTACCTCACAGACGCGGCCAGCAAACAGAAATGTTGATTAGAGGAGGAAGACGACGCCTACAGTCCTTGACACCGGCGACGCAAAGAGAACGAAGAGCGACGACGGCGTACTGGAACCCAAGCGTGGGTGCTTTTGAATCTCGGACAAAGCGAGAATGATATACCAAAATCACAGCGTCTCAGATCTGCAGCAGCGACGTGGAGCAGCAGTGAAGCATACCAACGTCTCAGATCTGGAACTGGAAGACCGTTGCAGAGATCGGCAATTGTTCACAATCGCTTTATGTTGCTCATAAATAGACACACATAGACACGCACACATATATAGATAGTACGTGGCATATATGCGATGCTAGGATTAGACGTAGTAACTTTTAGTTTCAGGCTTATGTTTAAATATTAATTATAACTATAATATAATGATCGATTATATCAATGTGTAAACAGCTTACATAAATTGATAGAGTCACAGTTGGCCTTTTAAGACAGCCAAACAACACATTAATGTGATAACCATGCATGTCTTGATCAATGTTTCTTAATTATATAATTAAATACTTCCTCTATTTCATTTTATAAAAAACAACCGTCACATATACCTCATTTCTTTTTATAAAAAACATTCAGAAAATGCTTTAGTTTTTACTTTTTGTTTTAACATTTTCCCCTTATTTAACTACCCATATTTAATGTCAATATAATAAATTTTCACAAACCTCAAAGACCTATTATTTCTACCATATTTATTTTCTTATTCTCTCTCTTTTATAATCCTCCTTATTATAATAATTTCTTTATTATATCTCTTATTATCTATGTCATCATAAATAAGAATATTTTAGTCAATAAAGGTTATACAATTTGGACATATTTATTGTTCTTAACTGACACTTCGAACCACAAGATTCAATTAAACGTTTCTTTTTATAAGAGACGGAAGGAGCAATTAAGGATTACTAATATATATTTATAAGGACTTAATTATTACCTGGCTATAACTATTGTCCAAAAATAATACTCCCTCCGGTCCTATTTATAAGCAACTTTCTCTCTCATGGGCCTGATCCTTTTTATAAGCAATTTTCACTTTATGCCTGAAAATATAAGTTTCTTTTTCCTATTTTATTCTTATTAAATACATATATTTATAATTAATTATCACACACACTAAGAGTTATCTCTCATACTTTTTATCCATTCTCTCTCCTGTACTCTTTTAATAAATAAGGGCATATATAGAAAAAATATGACATTTTTGACATACTTATTGCTTTTAACTATCAGTTCGTTTTGTGCAATCAAGAGGAAAGTTGCTTATAAATAGAATCGGAAGGAGTAACAACAAATAATCTCTGGCGAAGTTTAACTTAGGGAGAATGACAAAAAAATACCACTTGAACTTCAAAAACTCCAGTTAGTCCGTTGATAAAGATTTACATTGTCAATCCCATTACCATTCTTGTCAGTGGGATTTTGAAGTTCAAATGGTATTTTTCTGTCATTCTCCCTTTAACTTAATGTTAAATATAAATAATATGAAATGGTTTGAGCTTATTAATGGTTTTTGTTATATTGACTGGCCTAGCTCATTGCCTCGTTGTATGAACACCCTATAGCTTAACAAGGATAACACTAAACCAGGGTCCTGAAATTATGCTCAAAATTCTCAATTATGGCTTGACTTTATATGAAAAAAAGCGTTCTTCTAGGTTAAAATTTGAAATTTAATGATCAATAGAGTGTGTATACACTACCACATTCTTAATATAAGACATATCTGACTAATTTAGAAAGATTAAAGAAGTTAAATAAATTACTTTAAAATATTTATATTTATTATTTTTCTCTAATCTAATTTACGTAACTTATAAAATGATATATATTATAATAATATACATAAGTATTTCAGAGAAATCATGTGACATATGCTAGAATTAAGTAATTTATTTAACTTCTGCAATATCTTCAAATTAGTCAACTGATTTTTATATTAAAAAATAGAGGTAGTACGGTATATATTTATACAATATAAGATTTATAACAATTAAAATTACATTATTTATAAGTGATAAATAATATTGTATATCTTAAATACTTCATGTAAGCGTGTGTTTGGCATAAAAAAAAAGCGATTATAAGGTCAAACCAAGGTTTTAGGGTGGTACCAGCCAAACACCCTCAAAAATCAAATAATCCCGTTTTTCATAAAAAAGAAGCTATTATCTCAGAAGCTATTTCTACACACTTTTGAACTCTGATTATTACCGTTGGGACAATAATTATCACAGTGACCTTGTACTTTTCTCTTCCCTCTTTTCCTTTTCGCGTGGTCCAACCATTCTCGTCTTCTCCATTTTCTGAAATCGGCATTCTCCTCTGTTTCCTTCTCCGTTTCCTTGACCAGTCGGCGTTCTTGTCTTCGAACTGTGTGTGTGTGTGGATCGCAGCTGCACCTTGTCGTTCCCATTCTCTTTCCGTTTCGCGTCGACCTTCATTCTCATCTTCTCCGTTTTCTCGATCGGCATATCCTTGTGGTTCCCATTCTCTTTCAGATCGGAAAAGCTTCGATCTGAAACACATTCCCTTCTCTCGCGGTGAACGGAAAGCGGTGACGGAAAATCGCTTGCAAAATCAAAGGAAAATCTCTTGAGAAATATTGCCTGCGACTTCGGCGATCCAGATCTAGCCGGCGACTTCGGTGCAGATTCCTTTGTCTGTGGTGGTTCTGAGGTTTGACTCTAGGTACGCATATGCATATCTGATTTGTGGTGGTAGCTCATAGTTCCGTTTGTGTGTCATTTTCCTCTGCGTCTGTGGTTTGCTTCTGTTCTGTGCTTATGGTGCTGACGCTATAGATTTGTGGTGATGATGCTCTGGTTTTGGTTTTGGTTTTGGTTATGGTGTTGTTCTGTGCTTATGGTGCTTCTGTCTGTGGTTTGCTTCTGTTCACAGTACGTCTATTGGCTATTGTTAATAGCTCCTAAAAACTCAAGGCTTTATTGTTAATTGTATGCTGAATCGGCTATTGGCAGTTTTTCTGATAAACTATTGTTTGGTGATTTTTGTTTTTCTTATTTACGGGGTCTTCCCGTTGAGTTGTCACAAACTTGTAGTTTTGTGAGTTGTCAAGAATCTCAAGATCATTGTGGTTTCTGTTCGACGTTAAAGTAAACGTGAGAGCGAGAGTTACATGATCAATTGAATACTAGCACCGTTGTTTTGTATCTATTTTTATGGGCAAGTATTTATGTTCATCTTGGAGCATCTTTTAGACAGAATCTTTCAATGCTAGGACTGGCAGAACAAGTTCGTGGTGCTTGTATCTGTGTGTAATTATTTGTGTTCTTGCTGCAGGTATTGTTTACTGTGTTGATTATGCCTATTTCTTTCTTTCTTCGTGAACCCTGTGAAGTCAAAGTGTTATTCTTTTGTTCTTATTTTCCTATAACATTGAGATATTTGTTACGTTGTTTTTGACATCTAATATTGCTTTGTTGGTCTATCATTTGACGGTGCTTAATTTGGTGGTCATGGTTTGACGTTATCGGTCACTTTGAAGTATATCCTTTCAATAATGCTACAGTTTTGTACTTCAATTGCTTGTTACATGCAATTAAACTAAATATATACATGCTTTTGCCCTTAAATGTGATTGTATTCCTTGAAAGAACTTCAAAGAATTAAAAATGATACTCATATTAGGGATTGCACAAGAAACTATTGAAAAGGATGTATATCCTTTCGGCACCCCTCTCCCATCTTTTTTTCTTCATATTTTATTTGAGACAAATGATGTTGTTTTTACTTATTATAGGTTTTATTTTACAAACTTATAGTTTCTGTAAGCAAATGATGCGGGTAAAGTTCATATTTGTATTAATGTTACATGATTGCTTGTAGAGAGGAGAGAATTAGGAATTATTTGATCGTCTGATTTAGTTAGTCAAATAATGCAGTAATTTTGATAAAAAAGACCCTCAACATTACACCTTACGTAATTCCATTGAGATATTTTTGAATGTGGGTATGAAATTGTTTTTTCCTTGTCCATTTCTGCTTCCTTGTCCATTTCATGTATTAATTGTCAACTTAGCAGCATAATGAGTAAGGTGAAAGCATCCTGGGATGTCAAGAGCACAAAAATTTTCATTGACTTGTGCATAGAACAAGTTGAGAAAGGAAAAATAAAAAACACTAGCTTCGAAAAGAAGGGGTGGAAAGAGATATCTGAAGGCTTTATTGCAAGGACAGGCAGATTATACGACAAGGGGCAGTTCAAAAACAAATACGATGCCCTTCGAAAGGAGTGGCAACTGTGGGATCGGTTGTTAAATGAAACAGGAGTTGGATGGGACGATTGGAAGAAGACTATTGTGGCTGACGATGATTGGTGGGAGAAGAAGCTATTAGTTAGTGATTCACTTATGCGAACGGCCATTTTTATTTCCATAACATCATGCTTTTATGAACTTGTGTAATGAATTTGGCGATTCACATACAGGAAGTTCCCGGTTATGATAAATTCAGAAATAATGGCCTCAAATTCCAAGAGGAATTAACCCGCCTGTTTTCATCTGTGGCGGCCACGGGAACAAATAATTGGGCACCTTCCTCCATGTCTCTCCCAAACCCTACCGAGACCACCCCTGATGTCGAAATAGAAGAAGGGTCAGGAGACAATGATGAGGTGTTAGGGACAACGACTGGATTGAGTGGGGAGTTCAATGCAATCAATTTCAATAATACCAGTGGAGGCAGTGGAGGGAATAATGACAGAGGAAAGGGAATAAGTGGTGGAGAGAAAACAAGTAGTGGTGGTAGACCGACAAGCTCACTGGGGGTGAGGAAGAGGGGTGCCCCAATGAAAAAGAAAGGGCCTGCATCGAGTAAAATTGCCGACGCCCTGACTAGGATAGCTGATGCCACTGACATTGATGTGGAACTTGCAGGAAGGATGGAAGCAGAGGCCCGTGCAGCAAGGATGGCTGCAGAAGCCCGGGCGAATGAGTTTTCAATATCGGGAGTCATGAATCATCTGAATCAAGTCACTGAAATAACCAATGATGAAGACTTCTATATGCGCTGTGCACGCCTCCTTATGAGGGATTCAGCTGCAAGGGAAATGTACGTGGCAATGAAGGAAATGAAGGATACACTTGTTAAGTTTCTTTGGAATGAATGCTATGGATACTATTGATGTGTATTAAGAACGTTGTTGCTATGTGCTTAATGACTGTTATATTTACGTTTCTATTGATCAAGTCACTTTATACGTAATGTAATGTTATTTATTCATCAATGACATGTGTGTGCATCTTATTAATGTATAGTTGTGGTCGTTTTTGTTTTATATAAGTTAATGTATGTGTGTACAGGTAAAGGCAGATATGGAGAATACTATGAAATTTATTGCAAAGAATAGAAAACGGCGATTACGGAGAATCCGAAAAGTGGCCGCATATGTTGGTGCATATGCTCAGCAATTTTTATGTAAACAACCGCGGCACACCAGTGAGTTTACAGGTGCCGTATGGGTGTGTGATGTGTTACGCGGCAATTCTGCCCGTTGTTATGACATGTTTAGAATGGAACTGAATGTCTTTCATGAATTCTGCTTTGAAATGCAACGACATGGTCTGAGGGAAACTCGAAATGTGGGTATACATGAAATGGTGGCGATTTTTTTGCATACAGTTGGACATGCGGCATTGAGTAGACTGGTACAAGAAAGATTTATGCGCTCTGAAGATACAATTCATATGGCGATACATGCCGTCTTACAGGCATGTTGTAGTCTAGCAATGTCTAACATCAAACCGCTGGATCCTACATTTCAGAGCGTTCACAGTAAGATAAGCCAAAGTAATAGATACTGGCCTTTTTTTAAAAATGCGATTGGTGCAATTGATGGCACACAATTCCATGTAAAGTCAGAGCAAGGGACAAAACAAAATATATTGGAGGAAAAGGATTTCCATCGCAAAATGTGATGGCGGTTTGTGATTGGGACATGTGTTTTATCTTTGTACTGGTTGGATGGGAAGGTACGGCACATGATTCTCGCATATTTCATCATGCCCTGACAACTCCGTCAATGAATTTTTCACATCCGCCTACAGGTATTCTTATATTTTTGTACAATGTAATTATTTTTATACAGGTATTCTCGCACATGATTCTCTCATATTTCATCATCCCCTGACAACCCGACACAGAATGTATTGGTATTAAACTTATTCTTTCATGCAGATAAATATTATTTGGTGGATGCCAGCTACCCTACCCCAACTGGATATCTGGGTCCATACAGACGCGAGCGTTACCATCTCCCTGACTTTCGGAGGTCATCTAGGCTTGAAAATGACAATGAAAGGTTCAATTACTTGCATTCAAGTCTCAGGTGCACAATAGAAAGAACATTTGGGGTTTGGAAGAACAAGTTCGCAATCTTACAGACAATGCGTAGCTATAGTTTTCCCACACAGGTTAAAATTGTTTGTGCGACAATGGCCATACACAATTTCATCAGAAGAACTTCTATTTCTGATCCTGACTTCCGCCACCATGAACGAGAGGATAGTTTGTTTGATGTCGATGGCCCTGACGCTATAGACTCTTCAACAATACCTTCATTACTTGCATCTTCATTTGACATGGCTTCTCTTCGTGATTCGATAAGAGATCAGATCATTTATTATACGCAAGAGCATTAGTCATGTGAATGTTTTCGTATTTGTTCGTACTCTCTTTTTGACAATATGTTAAATGGTATTTTATCCATATTTTCACTTACTCTGTTGTTGACATTTACTCGGAATTTGTACTTTGGTGTTATGTAGAAAAGATTTCTGATTTTAGCAAATTTTTAATAAACTTATATATATATATATATCTCTTTAGAGACTAGGCAGGAGTGGTAAAAAAAACAGAAATTAAAGACACGGACACACTTGCAAAAATCAAAACCATTCCAAAGAATTTAATGAAGAATAATACAGTGGGTTTGGCAAGAGATAACCCAGGTTGTGAAAGGAGATGAAAATTAATATAGTGTACGCCTTCAATATGTACGTTTGATATGATTTTTTAATTTACTACATAATTGACTAATGTTATAATTTTATAATTTTTGCATCTATTTTTTTATATTACATAATTGACAAATGTTATAATTAAAAAAATTTTGGACAAATTTATTTCATTTATTGTAATTATTATGCAATTTAATGTCAAATAATACTTAAAATATAATCTTATCCTTTATATGTAATTATCATAAAAGTTAATGTCCTTTTTAATCATTTGACCATGAAAAAAGCTATTCTGATAAAATCATCCAAACACTCTCATTTTATCAAAATCACTTTTTCCCATAATCTATTTTCTTATAATCTATTCTCCAAAAGTTATTCTCTCCAGAATCTATTCTCCAAAAGCTAATAAGAACACACCCTAAAACATAGGTTCACAGTTTGGTTTAATTCAATATAGATGCATAGTTGTGTTAATAAAAATAGTAAAAAATCCATAATATGTTTATTGCCTTAAAAAATAATTCATTGTATATGGTATTGTTTGTTTAAAAAATATGCTCTTGCAATTTTGCTGGGGAAAATAATAATAATAATATGCTCTTGCAATTTGAAATTGAATGCCGCATCCCGGAGAGTGGACACCATGCATGACTGTCCAAGTGTCCAACTTGTCAGGTAATTTTTTATTGGAAGAAAAGGAATGAGTCAGTTCCGTATGTTTCCGTCTAATGACATTTGAATATTGGTTTTATTTATAAGTTTTTTTTAATTATAAAATTTGGTTCTATTTATAAATTCAGTTTTAAGGTAATAAATGAGATTCTGATAATTTTATCCTTATTTATTGTATCAATAAAAAAATAATTTAAAAATAGATGGCTAGAGTATATGTTTGGTCCTTTAAATTTACATTAAGTATCAGTTTAGTCTCTTAAGTTTGTAAAGTGTATTTTCAGTCCCTAAATGCTAACACCGTTAACTTTCACTAACGGAAATGCTGACTCAGAGATAAAATTCTAAAAAAAAATATTATTTTAATATAATAATTTTATATTTTACAATTAAAATATAACAAAAATTGAAAATGCCCTTCTCTTCTACCCTGCGCAACAATGGCTTGGAATCAAGATCGAAGTAATTCGACAAAGGGTCCAACATATATGGATGTGTTTGTGCTGAGGCTGGGGTTAGAACCAGTGAAGGGATGATGTGGATAGGTGGGTTGTTCAAGAAGGCGGAGATGTATTCGACGCATGAATTGTAATCTTCGTCACCGCCTTTGGAGAATTGCATACTCCCGCTATTACCCAAATCCATGAGAGAGCAGAAAATGGAGTAAAGGTGGGTGGGAGATGTGTGGGTGCTAAATAGAGGCCTTTGTGAGTTAATTGCACATGGTCATTTAAGGGGAGGTTCCAAAATGAGGCATGGAGAGAAGAGAAAAAGAAAAGGATAAGATATTGACTATTAAGAGGGAGAAGCCATTGTCGCGTAGGGTAGAAATTTAGAGGAGAAGGGTATTTTCAATTTTTTGTTATTTTAATTTTAGAATATAAAAATATTAAATTATCCAAATTTAAATATTTTTTATGCATTTTATCATTGACTCATCATTTTCCGTTAGTGAAAATTGACGATGTTAGCATTTAAGGACTAAAAATACACTTTATAAACTTAAAGGACTAGACTGATACTTGATGTTAACTTAAAGGATTAAATGTATACTTTAGCCAAAATAGACAGAGAAAAAAGAGTTAAAAAGTATTCATTCATAAATAAGGACATCATTAAAAATTTATATCATAATCATTGAATTAACTAACTCTTATTGGTATATGAGATTTGATTAAATGGGAATTATAAATAAAATAAGAGAGGTATTAATTAATTAATTAATTAAACAAACTTTGGTAGCCTTTTGGTGACCTGAAAGGCTGAAACCATAATTTTGCGTTTTCATTTATTTCGCTATTCTTCAGGGAAAGGGCCATCCAATGGCAATCTAGCTGACCTTCCCATGTCTCATATATAATATTTAGCTATTATTATATATTGTTAAATAAACGCAGTAGCAATGATTATTTTTAATAGTTTATCCAAAAAAATGTATTTAAATTGTCTTAATAAAGATTGTAGCAAAAAATAACATAATATATATGTGTATTACTCCTTAAGTAATTGATATAAGACGTATTTGAGGAGATTAAATAAGCTAAATAAATTACTTAATTATAAATGTGACATATTCTCTTTAAAACATTTTTGTGCGACGTTAAATTATAGTCTCTCCTGTTCTTAATATAAGAAATATTAGAGGAGTTGATATTGACCCTCAATATAAGATATAGTTTTCTTATTTGCCAATATTTTCTTAATTTATCCCTATTGATACTCCATCAATAATAACCAAGGAGGAGAGCGATTAAGGGAATTAAGAAAGATGGTTGGAGGTGTTTTAGAAATTACGTGTCATATTAACTAACTTAATTAACATAATTAATTTAATCAAATTATGTAACTATATTTTATAATAAAGATAAGGGGGAGTATATAGATAAGTATTTAAGTTAGGCAAATTAGTTTAAAAAAATGATAAGTATAAGAGATAAAATGCAAAAAAAATCTTATATTTAAAACCGAAATTCACATTCAAACTAGATCTTATATTTATAATCGAATAAATAATATTTTTTTATTAAGTTCAGTCTGCATTTACATTTTTATTAAATTATATAAGGATTCATTCTATTTACCCACTGCACCTATATAACTCTGAAAATGGACATCAGAACATGCCTAGGTCCCATATATTAAACTAATTCTCCATTCCTAAGTTCATGATTATCATTATAACCAATGCCATTTTTCTTTCAAATTATCATATTTAAACCTTTTTTGAATAAAATTTAATTGAAATAAAATACTTATTAATAAACTCCAGTACAACTAGGGGAAAAAAACTCTAGTACAGCAAGATGTGTGGATTTTCTAATGTACAAAAAATCGGACCGGGTACTCAACTGGTTTAAGAAGTAGTTTAAGGGTTAATGGTAAAGATACGGGACAACTCAAAGTCAAATAAATCATAAATAAAATAATATACTTTCATTAAAAATATGTCTAATTAACTTTTTTTCAATTAGTCATATAGGATTTCACGCTAATATCATATTTTTAGAATAAGAACAGTACAACTTCAGAATAATAATAACTTATAATTTTCTAAAATTAAAATAAATGTTAGTTTATTTTATTTTAGTTCAATCTCTTTTTATTTAATTTTTTTCCTTTCTTTTTTTTTTCACCGTGGTTCAAGGTGCAAAAATACACATGATAATTTACTTGAAATGCGTCTAACACTAAATACTTTTTAAAGATATAAAAATAACCATTAATTTCAAAAATGGGGGTAAAAGTCACAGGACCGTTAAATCCTACTTGACAGTGTTGGTTTTGGGGGTGAGGCTCACACTATTGTATTGAAAATATCAAAATGCCCCTAACTTAAACCCTTTCCACCTTTATTAAATTATTAAAATACCCTCTGTAAGAGGTGGGGAAATCCCTCCTCACAAGAAATGGAAAACCTACACCATCAAAAAAATGCTTCCTTGCAAGCAAAATCATACTCGGACAATCATTAAAGTATAACAATAAAGCTCATTCATCAAATTAGTCTTAGTTCATCCCAATCAAACCCAGATTCGTCAAGAGCTTAGAAAAACAGCTAAACATTTGCTCTTTGCGACAAATATCACGTGAAACAGTACCAGGTTGGCGTCGGATTCGAACGGAGCTTGGCCTAAGAAAGAATGGTGATGGAGCCAACAACGGCATCGCCATGGCAAGACCATCGAAGGGGAAGTAGCAAGTTTTTGGAACAAAATGCCATCACCATTTTGAGGAAGAAGAATGATTAAAAAAGTCGAATCAAAAGGCAATATTTTGGAACCATAATATAGATATGTGATGGGACCATAAATCGGAAAATATTATTGAGATTCATACCCACACAAACCATTAACAAGGATGAGAACCCTCAATCAAAACCAGGAAGAGAAAGGCATGAGCTGGGTTAGTCCGAGAAGGAAGAAGATGTCTAGCATTCGTTGTACTTGCCATCGGTAGTAGGGTGTGTTTGGTTTGAGAGGAGGGGATAGGAGGGGAGGGAGGGAAGGAAAGGGGTTAAATTACCTTGTTGGATTGAAGATATTTAAATTTTAGGCGGGAACCCAAAATTTAAAAGAAATGAGAGGGTAAATTTTGGGTGAGAATCCAAAATTTAAAAGAATGAGAGGGTAAATTTTGGGTTTCTCTCATCCAAAATTGTAATTTACCACCCCTCTTCCCCTTCCCTTTCCCCTTCCCTCCCTTCCACTCCCCTCAAACCAAACACACCCTTAAGACAATACGTGAGAGAGGATTTGGGTCAGTCCAAGCTTCATCCTGGAATCAAAACCCACTAAGAGAAAGGCACGATATTCGTCGGTAGTCTGAAATAGTAAGTGAGAGAGGATTTGGGTCACATGAGAGGTAGAGGTTGAAGATGTCATCACTCACTATCATAGATCAAGCCTTCACGTTGCCGCCAAAAAGCCTTCACTATGCTCGTCGTTGTTGATCTCTCTATCATTGCTACCGGAGACAATGAACGAGAGAGGATCTAGGTCGCCGGAGAAGGAATAAGATGCTAAGCCTTCATTTTGCTTGATTTTTCGCCGTCATGGCTCTCTGGTCCTTCTTGGTGTGTTTCAGATGAAGAATCAAAGGTTGAGAGGGGAGTTTTTTTTAGTTAGGGGGCATTTTAGTGTTTTCAAAACAATAGTGTGGACCTTACCCAAAAATTAACATAAGGATTTAACGATATTGTGACTTTTACCTTTGTTTTCAAAGTTCATAGTTACTTTTACCCCTCCAAATATCATTTGGTGTTGGACGCACTTTCTAGTAAAGTATCATGTGTATTTGTACACCTTAACCCTATATTTTTCCCTAATGTGAAGTTTATGCTCTTGAGAACAGCAAGCCAGTAAGCCACGTCCTTAGCGGGGAAGTTTTCTTTTTTCTTTTTGGTTATCAACAGAGAAGATAATTTTGAATTGTCTAAAGTAAAACCTAAGCTTGGAAAAAACAAAAAAAATGTAAAACTTAAGTAGTGGGGGTACCGTTCCTTTACTGGGTTTCTTGGCTTCTTCTTCTTTTAGTTTTGGACTAAACTCAGAGCATGCCATTTTTACCCCTAGACGTTGTCTCAGACATCAGCCGTGACTTGCTACTTCCTTCTCTTGCCTCTTCTTCTACTGTAGTGCTCATTGTATGGATCAAGGAGGACATCGTTTTATTCCTAGGTTTACCTTTCTTCAGTCGATTAATGATACACCTCTCTTTCTCCTTGAACCTCCCTCATCCATCGTCCATCTTTTAGGATAATTTTTTTAAACAAGTCTTGACTCGAGCAACCCACCCTACTCGGCGGGTTGCCCTGAGTCAATACTAATTTGTTCGTGTAAGAATTATTAGGCATATCTAGAGTGCGACCGTTAATCTTTTGCACCCACGCTAATCGAATCTCAGTTGCGGAAGCGATTACGATGCACAGCAAATACAGCACGATAAGAAGAAGAAGAGATAAATATAGTAGAGGGAATGATGAGTCAGTTTGGTAGAGTTTCTGTATGTTGTTTCAAGTATCTAACAACTGAATCCCCTATGTCTATTTATAGTGCTTTACGCACCCCTTCCTCTCCATTGATGTATCCTTCCATCAGAGAGACAAGATATCCTTTTGATTGAGAGACATTTTGTATCAGTGAAATAATACCACTTGTAGGGTCATATTCTATTGGTTAACTAATATGACTCATAATAGTTTAGGAAATATTGTATATATCAACCCAAGCATTTATATTATTTATACTTTGACCCCAATCCTATTGGCTTTGGGCCTAATCCACCAAGGGTGAACTAGGCTATTTTCCAACATCTCCCACTCACATTGGGTGGATTAGATATGTCTCTTTTTCTTCCTTCTTTCATATTAGGTGCTTTGCTGTGACTACATAAGCATGACATCTGCATATAGGTGTATGTACTAGAAATCTCTTTTATAGAGACCAGCACAAGACAGCCTTCATTATGTAGCTTGATTTTAATATTGTGCCTTAAATATCCTAGATTCACTTATATACACTTTCACATGGCTAATCTAATCCCTTTTGAGTTAGTATAAAACTCAGATTACCTTTCTAGTATGCATAGTATCCACACTTATGAAATTATCAAAAAATAATACCATAAAGGACATGTCTCAGACACTAACATATTTGTGTATATTTCAAGTAATATTCCTTTCGCCCAGATATCACTTCAATATACATCAGCTGCTTTCTTAACATAATACCATAGATCACATCTATCATGATCGTAGGACATATGCTAAAGTAGCAGACACTAAAGCACACCCCTATGATATCGTCAAAGTCAAAGGATACATTGGAAGAATTAGAAACTTCCTTGAACTCACACAACAATTAAGCAGGGATCTTCTTACTTGCTTCCTATTTACGATTCTTTAGCACATGATGTATAAATCACATGCTACAGTGTTACTCTTACACCATAAGAGCGCACGTCATTTTGCATTCAGTTGTTAACACTGTACAAACTTGAGTCTAGACACTCCCAGCATCTAAACCCAAATTCTTCCTTTCTACTTAGACATCAATGTTGAAGAATTTATTATCTGGCTACAGGCATCATGGAAGTGGATGTCTATGATTCAATCCATGCTTATATTCATGTTTATGGATCTCATCTTGACACGCTACAATGTTGTCAAGGCGACATAGTTTGTGTTTCTTCTCACCATATCAGCATTCTAGCCACTTTACTGGTGAACACAATTGTCTCATCTTTGCACACCCCTTTTGAATGTCAAAGGCGGTTGCTCGTGTCAACACCCGTTTCCATTTCGATAATCAAAGAGTAATAACGACGAAATTCAATGGGCATATAGAAAGTATAATTATACTGATAACAATATTCATTTACAATCCCAACGTCGTTCGTTTACCATGCCACTATTGTTCGTCGACGGAAACAAAATACAGCGGAAGTTTTAATATTTACAAATTATCCAAAATATTAAGGCATAGACTAAGGCATAACCACGTTCATATCCTCGCCTCGAGACACGTGCCATTCACTTTTCGGCGTCAACATCTTTGCCCTTTGGTCCACTGGTACTTGCTAAGGTATTTGTTTAAAAATAGGGTGAGATTCCGAAAAATCCCCGTAGAGACATAATATCATTCATAGAAAATGCAAAAAGTAAATATGTCATGCGCCAAGGTATGCACAAATTAATGAACAACATAAACACATCATCATCATCATGTATACATGAGTAGGGCCCAGCCCCATAATCTACACCGGTTGGACTTCTGCCAACTCCCAGTGTAAGTGCACCTCTGGCACTAACAGCCTCTCTCTAGGCAAATCATGTTATTAATAAAGTGCATTTACAAAACAATGGCATCCACACAATCACATAACTTATGGCATAATGTATGAAGGATAATGTCCCTACCTCAAAGCTTTGATATCCCCTATTTAATCGTGTCTCGAAAAGCGTGCTGTCCCGACGTCCGACTCGGTCCTAAAATATTAAATGTACCAGAAATAGGTCATAACCTATCCAAGTATCATTTTAGACTATTCCATAGTGTTTATTGTGGTTATCTTAGTCTATGGTGAAAATTTACAAAAATGCCCCCGGGAACCCGGCCCGGCCCCGCCGTACCCGGCCCGATGGCACGTTTTCCCAAAATTTTGACTAGGGCTATTCTGACTTTTTTTCGCCCAAGGAATCCATTTCCGGCCTCGAAATTGCCAAATTCATGGTCAAATTACGAAAATACCCTTGACAGCCCCTATTTAGTGATTTCAGTGGCATTTTCGTAAATATGCTTTTTCGGCCTCTACCGAAAAAATGTCCAACTGTAACCCCACCTATTTTTGCCCACTGAGTCCAATGGAACCATTTATTTCATGAAAATCCAACTCCTACTACCAGATCTGGTTTGGCCGAAATATTGGTCACAATTTGGAAAAATGGAGTTTTGTGTTTTAGCTTCTAAAACTTGTACTTTTTCACTTCTAACCCTTGATTAACTCATTTAAACACTTCTTAATCATGATTCAAAGAAATTTGGGCAGCATAACCCCTTAAGATTAGGACTTTCCAAATTTACAAACTTAACAATATAACCAAATCCAACCATAATCATCAACAACAACCACATCTAACATAATCTTAGGATTTGTGAAATTACCTTCTTGAGTTCTTTTTCTTCCTCTAGAAGTTCTCCACTCTCTTTCTCTTTGGCTCAAGGTTTGCTTGCTAATCCATGGAATTTATGGAAAGGAAGGGATTAGAGAAGAGATTCATGGAAGATTAGAAGAAGAAACCTTTAAGAAATATCAACTTACCTTAGCTCTTGCTTCTTTTGCTCTCTAAATCTCCAAGAGCTCCCAAACTCACACTCTCTCTCTTTCTTTGTTGTTTGGATGTGAGAATGATCAAGAAAGATGAAGCATGGGCTTCATAAAATATCTCACCTCTTATCTTCATATTTCATCTTAACCCTTGATCTCATCAATGGTTGAGATTGCAACACCTTTCCTTACACCATACCTCCTTTCATGATGACTTGCTTTAGGCCATACTCCCTCCACTTTATGCCATCCTTTGTGATCATGAGTGTACTTGGCCTTATCCACTTCCAACTTGTGCTTATTTACTCCAAACTTGTGTCATAAGTCTCATTGTAATTGAACCAATTCCCTTCAATTAACAATTGGGTTTTCTACAATTATCTCATTCCTTTGGTCAACATAATATATTTTATTGCAATTTAAACATGTGCTCCAACTTTAGCAATTATAATTTAATCTCTTGGCTTTAGATGAAGCCACTTGGCATATTAATTTCATTAATCAATTTCTAACACTTTTCATTTTCAATTTTCGGAATAATGCCAATTCTGGCAGATTTTCTGCCTTAACTTTGAAAAATCATAACTAATTTTGTAGACATCGTTTCGAGTCGATTCCAAAGCCTATGGAACCCTTATTGAGTCTAGTTTCAAGGAAAAATATGGAATTTTACTGGAAATGATCATATTATTCCCAGATTTTCAATATTTGACCGCTGCTCCAGAAACTTTCCAGATTTTCTGGATTAACTTCAAAAATTCATATATTTTTGTACATAGCTTCAATTGAGTCATATGACCTATCAAATTAAAGCTTAGGATGTCTACTTTCACCTTGTAAAATTTCATAATTTTTGGTCATCATTTGGTCTTCCAAAACTATATGACAATCTCACTGCCTCGCAGGCGATTTCACTGAAAATACTATTCAACCTTCAATTTTCAATATTTAATTCTTTTGGCCTTAAATATTCACCATTTCATTGAATATATATAATAATTATAATATATTCTTGGTGAATAAAATTTGGGATGTTACAGCTCGTGTGAGAGAGACAACCTCACAAGCCTGTATGACATACTAGACATTGTATACTTTCACAAAGACATATACACTAATGATGATAAGTTCTTCAATTAATCATAAATGTAATACATAAAGTTTGAAATTTTACATTTTATGTACACTACATGCCCTTACATGTTTTTCAAATATTTCCTTAGCAATTGGTTTGGTCAGGGGATCAGCGACCATACTCTTGGTCAAAATATGTTGTGTAGTAATAATTTTCTGTGCTATATAATCTCTTACAAAATTGTACTTAATGTCTATATGCTTGGTCTTACTATGATACTTGGGATCTTTAGTATAGGCTATGGCTGCAGTGTTATCACAATAGATTAATACTAGATTGGTACTCTCATTGCCAAATCCAAAATGTTCAATAAACCTCTTCAACCATAAAGCCTTTTGTGCTGCTGTTGTGCATGCTACTAACTCGGCTTCTATAGAATGTAAAGCAATACATGTATGCTTCTTACTACTCCAACATATGGCGCCATTATTCAGTAAGAAAGTATAACCTGAAATCAATCTTCGCTCTTCCTCATCTCCTCCTAAATTAGCATCGGAGTATCCAACTAGGAGTAGCTCGCTTCCTTCTTAGCATAGTGCTTAGTCAAATGTGCCTTTTAAGTATCTTATGATTCTTTTAACTGCTTTCCAGTGACTCTCACCTGGGTTGGACTGGAACCTACTCACCAATCCTACCGTAAAACAGATATTTGGCCTTGTGCACATCATTGCGTATATTAAACTACCTGCAGCACTAGCATAGGGTACTTTCCTCATTTTCTTCCGATCTGACTCAGTTTTGGGACACATATTATGGCTTAAGGTTACGCCAGAAGCCACTGGGGTATCCAAGGAATTGCAGTTGCTCATGTTAAATCATTCGAAAATCTTTTTAATGTAATTTTCTTATGAAATATATAGGATTCTTTTTGAACGACCTTCACCCATGTCTTTTATTTCAAAATTCGATAAAAGCCATTCTTTAATAGCTATAACTAAATTCAGATTATTTCTACCCCATAGTATATCATCTACATACCTCAAACCGTTTGATGTAGACACAATAGTCCTCTTTAATCATTTGGAAATCATAAGAGATTATTGCTTTATGAAACCTCAATTACCTCGTCTAGATGATTGCTTCAAACCATAAATAGATCTTTTAAGTTTACAAAATTTATTCTCTTTTCCTTTTTCAATGAAACCTAATGGTTGTTCCATATAGATTTTCTCATCCAGATCACCATTTAGAAATGCGGTTTTAACATCCATTTGATGTAATTCCAAGTCTAAAATGTTTACTATTACTAGAATGATTCTTGTAGAATTAAATCTTACGACGGGTGAGAAGGTATCTTCATAATCTATACCTTCTTGCTGTGTGTACCCCTTGACAACTAATTGTGCCTTATACTTATCAATTGACCCATATACTTTTCTTTTAATTTTGAGAACCCACTTGTTCCTAACGGCTTTTCTCCCTTTCGGTAGATCAACTAATTCCCAAACTTTATTCTTTCTTATTGAGTTCATTTCTTCTTCCATTGCCTTTTTCTATTCATCTTTAACAAGACTCGATAAGGCTTCTAGTATCAAACGTGGTTCATCATACCCATTAGGAGTAACAATAAGTGTTTCACTTTTTATTTGAAAGCGTCTTTTAGGTATATTTTTCCTGTTACTCTTTCTTGTAAGAGCTTCTTGTCTTTGTCTTTTCTTTTGTCTAGGTCTTTGCGTTGACCTTTCTAAGCTCCCACTTAGATTGACATTTTGGGATGATTCAAGCATACCAACATGTTCTATACTTGTTTATTCCTGTGTCTTATAAAGAGATATGTCAACACCCATTTTCATTTCAATAATCGAAAAGTAATAAAGACGGAATTCAATGGGCATACAGAAAAGTACAATTATACTGATAAAAATATTTGTTTACAATCCCAACATCATTTGTCAACGAAAAATAGAAAATACAGCGAAAACTTAATATTTACAAATTATCCAAAATATTAAGGCATAAACTAAGGTATAACTACGTTCATATCCTCGCCTCGAGACACGTGCCACTCACTTTATGGTGTGTACATCTTTTCCCTTAGAACCATTGGTACCTGCTAAGGTGTTTATTAAAAATAGGGTGAGATTCCGTAGAGCCCCAGTAGAAACTTGCTATCGTTCAAAGAGAATGCGAAAAGTAAATATGATATATGCCATGTATGCACCAATTAATGAACATTATAAACATATCATTTGCATGTATACATGAGTAGGGCCCAGCCCCACTATTCTATACCGGTTGGGTTTTCACTAACTCCAGTGTAAGTGCCTTTAACACTTCTGGTAGAGCCGGAAAAACGGGCCGAGCCCGTCGGGCCGGGTTGTAAATTGGAGCCTTAAAAGGAAGTCGGGCCTAAAAGGGCCGGCCCTGTAGGGCTTCGGGCTTAAAAGGGCCGGCCCTGGAGGGCCTCGGGCCGGCCCTTTAGGCCCGTTTATTTTTTATTTTTTTTATTTGGAAAGGAACCATGTTACATTTTTGAATTACCTTATTGAATCTATATGTCATTCTATCCTTATATTGTATAGAGTATGATTTTTGAGTATATTATTTTGTCTAATTGAATCATATTGTGATTTTTGAGTATGATTTTTGGGTATATTGTTCTGCCTATTTAGACTAAAATCATATTATATACTATTCTGCCTGATAAAGTATGATTTTTGATGGAGGTTGTGATTATTTGATTACTTGAACCTGCTGCTCAAAGTGAAACACAATCAAATGTCCTTGAAATTGATGATAGTGGCAAAGAAGGTGAAAATGATAGTCGTCATACTCATGTTGTTTAGAGGTTAGAGTATTTAGCTTCCTGCCTTCTTATACTTTGGCCTTTGTGTGAGTTATTTATGAACATGATTTTACCTTTGATTATACATTAGTAACTGTGTTTGTTTGTTGCAAGAGACGTGTTATTTAAACCTTAATATTGACAACATTTATGTATTAAATTAGAACTTTAATCGTTGTTATTTACTAATTATATTTCTTTGGGGAAAATATGCAGAAAAATAGTTAAATATTGTGAAAAGGATTTTCTGGCCCTGCGGGCCGGCCCTGGTGTTACGAGTATAGATGATCAATTAAATAGTGCAAGTGTACACTGTCGTAATCAAGTAATATAGAAGTGAGTAGAGTATCGTTCCCACGAGGATTGATCACTAAGTACCAAAATGGGTAATTTTAATTCTATTTAGTCGATCGATAAATCGGTGATTGAGAGTACAAATAAAAGAAAAATAATTAAATATGAGTGCAGATGATATGAAAACAAATATGAGAAAAAAAATCCTAGAGATTAGATTTCACTTAACAAATTCCGGATTGAATCACTTATCTATTCTAGCTCAATTTATTCCACATGATTGATAGTCGAGTTTCCCTAATTTAATTACTAGCCTCTTCCAAGGTCAAGCAATTCTATAATTAATTGCTAATCCAATATATTCCTATATGAATTTAAGCAATTAATTATGCATTAAGATTTATGGAACTCAATAAGACTACACAACTCATATGAATATATTCCTATTTCATATGCAAGTCATGGTTTTAATTATAGAATCTACACACATGCATCTCCTTCCGGTCTCAACATGCATATTGTAATCATTCAAAAGGTGGCCAATCAAATGAAAGCATTAAGAACAATAATTAAAACTCAATCATGAAGGAGAAATTAAAACTAGATTTAATAAGTTAAGATTCAATCCGTCATTAGTAAGCTACATCATCACCCTAGGAAAATGAAAATTTAGCTCATGATAAAATTAAAAACAAAATAAAAATAAATTGACATTATATAAAACTAGAATGAAATCTTCATAAATACTGCATAAACTTGAATATTAAATTCTCAAACATAAATATACAACAAAAAATATACATGAAAAAACTGGAGAAATCTAGCCGTCCATTTAGGAGGTAAAACCTTCCATGTAGGCAGCATGCAAAAAGTAATACAATACTAAGCCTTCCATGTAGGAGGCATAAAAAAAATAATACAATACATAAAATTAAAAATAAAAAATAACACAATTTATTTAGAACTGTTAGAGAAAATATCTCTCCCTGTCAGAGAAGGATCTCTGACTGTCAGAGAAAATTCTCCACACCCACTCCTCGAATCTGCCAAATTCTCCACGCCTGACCATTGTATTTATAGGCAGCTTCGCGTCACTTTTTCCACGGTGCTACAGTGATTTCGCCTTCTTTTCACGCATTGCTACAGTAGTGAACAGTAACCTGTCGGTTGGTTTACGCGTTTTTTCCGTGTTGCTACAGTGATTCCATCCGCTACAGTCACCTCCATCCGCTACAGTAACGTCCTGCTACAGTGATTCCGTCATGAATAGTGACCCGACGCTACAGTACTGACATTTTTTATATTTTTCTTTATTTTTTAAATACTATTTATTTTACACCCAAAATATATTATAGTAAGCTCAAATATCGTCCATAAAATCATCATATAAGGGAAAATAAATATGCAAATATTTTACTTATCACCTGGCCTTGATGCTCTCGGACCGGGCCTTGAAAAACTGCAATTTTCCTGACCCCGAACCCTTTAGGGCCGGCCCTGTTAGGCCCTGGCCCGTCAAGGGCCGGCCCTGATTCCCAGCTCTAACTTCTGGCCCCTCTCTGGGCAAATCGTGTTGATTAATAAAGCACATTTACAAACATTGACATTCACACAATCATATAACTATGGCATAATGTATGAAGGATAATGTCCCTACCTCAATGCTTTATAATCCTCTATTTAACGGTGTCTCGTAAAGCGTGTCGTTCTGGCTCTCGACTTGGTTCTAAAATATTAAATGTACAAGAAATAGGTCATAGCCTATCCAAGTATCATTTTAGACTCTTCCATAGTGTTTCTTGTGGTTATATTAGTCTATGGTGAAAATTTACTAAAATGCCCCCGGGACCCCGGCCCGGCCCCGCTGTACCCGGCCCAATGGCACGTTTTCCCAAAATTTTGACTAAAGCTATTCTAACATATTTTTACCCAAAGAATCCATTTCCGAGCTCGAAATTACTAAATTCACTATCAAATTACGAAAATACCCTTGAAAGCCCCTATTTAGTGATTTCAGTGGCATTTTCGTAATTATGCTTTTTGGCCTCTACCAAAAAAGTGTCTAACTGTAACCCCACCTATTTTTGCCCACTGAGTCCAATGGAACCATTTATTTCATGAAAATCCAACTCCTAGTACCAGTTCTAGTTCTAGCCAAAATTATTAGGGAAAAATGGAAAAAATGAGGTTTTGTGTTTTAGCTCCCAAAACTTGTACTTTTTCACTTCTCTAATCCTTGATTAACTCATTTAAACACTTCTTAACCATGATTTAAAGGATTTTGGGTAGTATAACCCCTTAGGGTTATGACTTTTCTAATTTTACAACTCAACCCAAAAATCACAAAACCAAACAACAATCACCAACAACAACTTCAATACACTAAAAAATTGAGATTTTGGAGATTAGCTCTTGATCCTTGATATTTCTCTCTCTAGGACGTCCTCTCTCTCTCTCCTCAACCTTGAAGAATAGATTGCTAAACCATGATTCCCATGAAGAACAAAAGATTAGGGGATGAACTACATAATATAGGAAGCTTATTCATTTGAAAACAAGCTCTTACCTTAGCTCTCGCTTCCTTTTGCTCTCTAAATCACCAAGAACTCCCAAGCTCACACTCTCTCTCTTTTCTCTTTGCTTTATGCTTGAAGTGTATGAAGGGAAGGGAAAAGAACATGTTTTATTAATTTCCTCATCTTTCCTCCTAGCCATTGATATAATCAAGGGTCAAGATTACACCACCTTGCATGCACACCATTCCTCCTCCCATACCTCCCACTTTACCCTCGTCTTTATGCCATACCTTCTCATTATGACCACCATGCACATGTCTTCACTTAGAGTGCACTCCACCTTTGTCATAATTGAAAGATTCATGTATTAAACATTTTTTTTCTTTTTCTTTCATGCATGGACAAAAATAATGAGAGGGAGGGAAGAGAAAAATTGTTTTGCTCAATTCTACAATTAACATAATTGATTTTATGTCTAATTCCCCTTAATTTCTCAATTATTGATTTATTCCACCAAGAATAATCTCGTTATGCATTTTCTTTTATTTTCCTTGATTAATTGAAATTAACTCCAATTAATTGGAAAATAATTAATCTTAGGCTAAATTGGAAAAATTATGATTTTGATATCCCTTTGTAATTTAATTCAATTTTTAAATTAATTTGCCCATTTCCTTATGAATATGAATATTTCAAAATTCACAAGATCCAAATTCATGAATATTCACCATTTTATTGAATTATTCAAATAATTACAATATATTTTTGGTAAATAAAATTTGGGATGTTACAAGATACAGTGCGGTCAATGTCTCCCCTATTAAGGAATTCATTTTCTAGAAATGTAGCATCTCTAAATTCAATTTCAGTCACTGTTCCATCTTCATTTTCACCTATGAAGATGTATCCTTTGGATTGTTCAGAGTAGCTTATAAAGATACATTTATTTCCTCTATGACCTAACTTGCTATACTTATGAGAATTATCATGAATATATGCAGCTGACCCATATGGTCTAAGGACACTTAGATCCGGCCTACATTTTGTCCATAACTCATAAGGTGTTGAAGTAACTGATTTTGAAAGCACACGATTAAGTATGAAGGTAGAAGTCATTAAAACATCACCCCAATATGAAATTGGTAGATTTTCCTGTGTCATAATTGACCTAACCATGTTTAGAAGCGTTCTATTTTTTCTTTCAGCAACTCCCTTCTATTGTGGAGTACCAAGGATAGTTAGTTGCCTAATTATCTCTTTTTCTTCACAGAGCTCTTTAAATTGATCAGACAAATATTCACGTCCTCTATCAGTATGTAACACTTTAACTTTATTGTCCATTTGATTTTCAACTTCATTTACGTATCGTCTAAAGCACTCAAGAGCTTCAGACTTATATGAGATCAAATAGACATAGTCGTATCATGAATAGTCATCAATAAAAGTGATAAAATACCAAGCTTCGTGCCTTGTCCTCACACTTATAGGACCACAAATATCAGAATGAATTAATTGCAATGGTTGTTCTGATCTAGTTCCCTTACCAAAAGGTTTTCTAGTTGCCTTACCTGCTAGACAACTTTCAAACAAGGACATTTCCATATTGGATATGGATTCTAACAAACCTTATTTTGCTAGTTTAATCATTTTATTTTGAATAATATGCCCCAGTCTAGCATGCCAAATAGCCATATCAACAATTGAATCAGAGGAAGTAGCAAAGCAATCATGTATATTATAATCATCAATAATATCCATTACAAAGAACTTATTTGAATGGAAAGCTAAACCATAAAATACAAAATTATAAAATATGTCTGCAACTTTATCATGAAAGTTTACATTAAACCCATAATTTACAAGATATTTTACAGAAACTAAATCTCGTCAGATGTCAAGAGCATGAAGCACTTCATGAAGGATCAAAGCCTTTCCACTACACAAAGTTAATTTGCAAGTTCCAATGCCTTTGACTTCAATCTTTGTATTGTTGCCTACATAAAGCCACTTACATCTGTCAGGCAATCGATGATATTCTACATAGGATCCTCAATCCCTCGTCACATGGTCTGTTGAACCTAAGTCCAAAATCCAAGAAGAACAGATATTCTCTGTTAGAAAAGCAATGCTAGAAACATAGGAAACATGTGAATTTACATTATTCACTAGTACCTTTTCACTCTCGTTTCGCTAAGTGCAATCCCGTGCAAAATGACCCATCTTTTGGTAGGCAAAACATTTTACCTTCTTTAAGTCATTTTTCTTCATCTTCCCGCCCTTTTTTCCTTTCTTCTTGAATTCCTTTTTGCCTTTTACAAATTTAGTCTTGTCCCTTCTTTCTATTCTTTTGGAATTTATTCCTCTTCTTGAAATCGGGTTTTGCATTAAAAGGACCTACACCCTTTGTGTAGTAGGCATGACCAGAGGACTTGTATGCCTCCAAGCGCTCATCCTCTAGTTCCAAGTATGTTTAGCAACATCATTAAAATTTTTAATGCTTTCATTATGGGTTAAATTAACCTTCATGTGCTCCCAACTAGATGGCAATGATCTTATCACTGCTTGAACTTGTTGTTCATTAGACACAGTATGCCCAACTTCCTTCAATTCTCTAATCATATTTGCTATCTCTCTCAAATGTTGTTTCATGGACGTATTTGATCTAAGCTTATACGTATCAAACTTAATAGTTAATCGTCTAAGCTTAGAGGTGGACATACCGCCAAATCTGTCTTTCAACGCTGCCCATATGGCTTGCACTATTTCATTTTTCTCTTATTCACACATGAGGTCATTTGTCATTGTGCTCAACAATGTAATTTTTGCAATGTTATTTTTCTTTTTCCAAGTCTCATAGACCTCTTGGTCCCTCCTGTGCTGGGCCGTATTCCCAGCAACAGGTTGTGCTACAACTATTGTTAGAGGTTCTATTGCCTCTTGTTCCTCCAAAATATATTGCACTTTTTGGTGCTAGATACACCAATTGTCACCATGTAATTTGTCCCCTTTATTTAACTCAGTGATAATATTCTTAGTTGCCATTTTCAATTCTATGACAAATCTATTTCATATTTAATATGCCTCTCTAAGAGAATCAAACTATTGAACATATTATCGACAATATATATATATATATATATATAGCACAACACAATATACAATGTCATGTACTTATATTATTCTTAACTAGAAAAAATAGTAATACTACTAAATTCATGATCAGGAGTATATGTTTGTATCTCCCATCACATAAAAATTAGCAACATCACTAAATATTCTGTCAAGAATTATATATAAGTACTTTTACAACTCTAACTTTTAGGACTAACAACTCCTAAAAGCTCCCACTTGTCAAAAACATATGATAATATAATGAATAATCAACTAAATCATGTTTCATTGTAATATAAATAAGACAATATTTTCTCTATAATATATGGAAACATGTTTATAACACATTTAAGTATAACAGAAAAATATTGAAACCAACAAATGAATTTTAGAGGTTTCAAAAATGGTTAAAAACATAAAAAAAATGTACTTAGAATATCACAAATATAAATATATATATATATATATATATCAATTTGTGTCTAAAATACTTATATAGCATATCATATTAAAGATCAATAATTTAGGGATTTTAAGGAACAAACTGGGTCTCATTTGAACGCTCCACGCTCTGCCACTTGCCTAGAGAAGTCATAATAATTGAAAAATAAAAAAGAAAAAAAGACACATGCTCACAGTGGCTGGTATTCGGCAGTAATCCGGCGACACGCGTCGAATCATCAGCCTCCACGCGTCGAGCACTGTCGGAATATGTCTAACACGTGTCAAATGAAGATGCCACGTGGCCTCACGCACCACGTGGCTTTTCTGCCAAAAAATGTTTTTGTTTTCAAGCCTCACTGTTTGGGCTTAACATATTAGGCCTAAAATAAAACAGAATTCTTTTTTTTTTTTGGCCCAGACACTTTTCAAACAAAAATCGTTTTTTTTAATAATACACCAAAACGATGTCGTTTTGAGGCAGGAGGTCATCTTCAACCTCCCATCAGGTCAAACCCGACCCGGAAGGAGGGAAGGGTCGGGTCCGTCGGACCCAAAACTTCTCTCCTCTATATCTCCTCCGTTTGATGTCCGTTTTTTGCATTCTTGGTGTCGTTTTCATTCGTTTTTTTTTTAGATATACGCAATGGGACTAATTTTAAATCCTAATTCTCTGATTTTATGACCCAATGCTAAAAACAAATTCTCTCGGTTTTGGTTTTCATGCTCTCTCTCTCTAAGTTCTTCAGTTTTGGGGTTCTAGGCTTATATTATACTCATTCTATGTCTATAATCATATTCCAATAATAAGACATAGAAAATAATGACAGAATGTAAGACATGCTTAATACTTATAGATTGATATTCAACCGAAAATGAAGAACTTCAATATATACTCTAACCATATATAAGGATATATATTATATCCAGAGAGAAAATTTTTTATCCTCACAAATCATTGAGAACAGAATATATATATATATATATATATACACTCACATAAATACATATATAGGATAGAAAATAAGAGAAGCATATGGAGTCATGTATAGGCCGAGAAAGAAAATTTGGATTAACACATGCTTCTTATTCACATGAGCCTCAGAATTACATTTCATACTCAATTTTGCATATTTATATGGAAAGTAAATCTCAACTCAGAAAATAATCTCATACAAATTATGGAAAAAACCTGGCTTTGATACCATGTAAGAATTATTAGGTGTATCTGGAGTGCGACCGTTAATCTTTTGTACTCACGCTAATCGTATCACAGTTGCGGAAGCGATTATGACGCACAGCAAATACACCACGATAGGAAAAAGAAGAGATAAATATAGTAAAGGGAATGAGGAGTCGGTTTGGCAGAATTTCTGTATGTTGTTTCAAGTGTCTAACAAATGAATCCCCTATGTCTATTTATAGTGCTCTGCACATCCCTTCCTCTTTATTGATGTATCCTTCCATCGGAGAGACAATATATCCTTTCGATTGAGAGACAAATTGTATCGGTGAAACAATACTACTTGTAGGGTCATATTCTATCGGTTAAATAATATGACTCATAATAGTTTAGAAAATATTACATATATCAACCCAAAATTTATATTATTTATACTTTGACCCAATACTATTGGCTTGGACTTAATCCACTAAGAGTGAACTAGGCTATTTTCCAACAGTCTGAGTCAATTTTGATATTCCTGAGCTGATGTTTCTTTCGGTTCGTGTCCAAAACTAGACTAGATTGGCGTCCTGCTCATCGGTTTTCCATTCGATTTGATCCGATTTGTTTGTACATTGGGATTTTCACATGTGCTGTGAAACAAACAAATAAATTAAAGACACTTCATGGTGATTAACGAATATATAAAAGGGCATCATCTGGGGAAAAAATCATCAAAAGTTATCAAACTTACCTTTTGATAATGAAAGCTAATCATGCTAGTTGAATTAAAAAGTAACCAGAAACAATTGTTAGTGGGGAAACAAGCTGTTGTGGTGGGTGACATCGTTATCATCGTTCTACCTAAAACACATTATTATCACCGATCAATTATCTCGTTTGTAATAGCTTATTTTTGGACAATGATTATAAATCGTGATTCACGTTATACGAGGTAAATATGTGAGAGAAGTTTTATCTCGGCTTGCGTAATAAAGACTTATTGTCCAAAAATAAGTCCAACCAAACACACACTATATGATATTTATTTTTTGTTTGTAAATAGTAGTATATCTTGTTGAGATCGTGAGCCCCTGAGCCGGTACAAAAAATATATATATATATATATATATTTTTTTTTTTGCCATCAAATATATATATATATATATATATATTTGTGTGTGTGTGTATGTGATGTGATACTTGAATCTCTTTACTTGTTTAGTAAAAGTCTTAAAGCAGCAGCCAAGACAAAGTTTGGGCCAGTCCAACTTTCGAATAATGCATGTGATCGCTTCTCTGACTTTTTGTTCATAATATTTTTTAACATATCACTTTTCAAAATAGAAGAAAACTTTACCCATTGTTTTGAAAACGCGATTGATGAAGAAATAAGCTATTGGCTCTTATTCTGAATATAATATAAAATTAATTTTTTATATAAATTAAAGAAACTAAATAAATTATTTAATTATATCATATGTTATGTATCCTTATATTATATATTAATTTATTAGTTAAACTAATTAGTTTGAAGAAAACAATAAAAATATAAATACTCTAAAGTAATTTAATTAGCTTCTTAATTTCTTTAAAAAAGTCAATTTTGTCTTATAATTAAGACATGAGGGAGTATTAAAACAATACATTCACTGTATGTTAATTATAGAGAAAAGTCCTCTCATCAAAGAAATACTTATATATTTCAGGAGTACCATGTCATCTAAACTTTATTCAATAAAAGCATAACAACTCAAATTATTTTAATCTTAGTTTGCAGGTAACTCATCTAAAAACATTCACTTTTATTTGTTTTTAAGAAAAATATGAGTTTATCATTTAGTTTTAGTTTTTTTCTTGAAATTAAGATGTGTATTTTTCTTGAAAAAAAATCAAAATGTGATTTTCTTTAGACGAGTCACCTATCAATTAGGATGAAAATGATATGATTTGTTGTATTTTTTTTGGACAAAGTATAAATGACGTGGTACTCCTGAAATATGTAAATATTTCTCCCTCATTTATACTATGACTAATTAAAATATAATAACCATCTTATTTTAATCCTACATGGCAGATAAGTCATTTGGAGAAACTCAAATTTTATGATTTTTAAAAACAAAAACTCATAGAGGGAATTGCGTTTTTTGTTTTTCTAAATTATGAAGTTTATGTTTTTTGAAATTATAGAATTTAAATTTTTCTAGATGACTCATCTGCCTTGTAGAATTAAAATAAAATGAGTTTTTGTATTTTAATTAATCAGAGTATAAATGGAGTGGGACTCCTAGAATTTGCAAGTATTTTTCAAATGTGAGGAGGAAGAGTTAACTTTATCCATTTATTTTATAACAACTAGTTGAAAATAAAAAAAAATAAAAAAATTATGAGGATGACGAAGGACTTGTGTCTCACACGCAAGAAAAGAAAAGCATGGAAATGGCTCTTCCTTACGGGGCTAAAGCATGACATCAACTAATTATGGTCAATGAGTTTTTTAATATTATAAAACTTAGAAACGCAGTATAATTTTAAATCGTGATACCTGAAAAAATTTTATTTTTTCTTACCTGAAATGAATATTTTTTTTATGATACTTATAAAAGAGGTTGTAAAAAGAATATTTTTCATATCAGATATTTTTCTGGTGGAAGCTTTTATTTTATAGGTTCGGCAATCATACTAAGAACTACATTTTTAAATAAATGCGGTTGTTGCCAGGATTCTAGGCTTGTTTAGTTACACTTAAATATTTTAAATAATTTTGTGTTGTGTTTGATAAATATCAGATAAATATGTGGGGGAAATTTTATCTTCTACCCCCCACAATTACTTTTTTTAATATACTTCTCTTCTTGTATATGGCCTAAATGATCTTGTAATTTCAATAATTTTTTTTGTAATTAAGTATACTTGACTTATAAATTCTCACATTTAATCTTATAAATAATCATATTTTACTTGTAAAGTAAGGATACAATTATCTTTTTACTCACAATTTTTAATTTTAGTTTAGTCTTTGGGGTACATTGAAATTTCAAAAGTTTTGAGGAATGTTTGATATTAAATGGTTAAAGAAGAAGGGTGTTGTGAAATTTTCCCTATATCATATTTTGACACATAATTTATAAAATTCAAAATAAGGTGTCTAATCAATAAGAATTTGACCAATAAGCCCCCAGATTATGATTTCAAATTCAACTGTGAACACGAGCGCCTTATTGATTAGTGATCAATAAGCATTCTGCAAATGTTTTTAAGCACAGAGGAATGTCCTAAATCTTAAAAAGTTTTCAAAACTCTACTTATATAAATTTTATCTATAAGAAATTTATAGTAAAATTTATTATTCATAAATAATACTCGTAACTACTGTATCTAATCCATGAATACAATAGTCTAATTTAAGCTGAGCGTGAGCGGACATTTTTTCATGGATCAACATGCATCTAACGCTTAAAAGTATTTTTTTTTTTTAATGTGTGTATAGTATTCAAAAGTATTTTATAGTTTATCCAAAATTTTCAAGTATTTCTCTAGATAGATTAAGTAATCTAAAGTATTTTATGATTCATATAATACCCCTAGAGTATTTGTTTAGTCTCTAGCACCCTAAAATTGCTATTGAAAAAATAGTTTACAATATTGGAAGCATCTTTACTTAAAGTACTTTTTGAGAGTTAATAACATGGTTAAAATTGCTCTTACAAAATACCTTATAGGCAAAATTTTTACTGAAAAATTAATACTTTAATGGTAAATTATGTTACAAAATATTTTAGGATGCTGGAAGCAAATGAAAAAGTATTTCAAGATATTTTTAAAAAAGGTTAAAATATATTTTTAGTCCTTTAAATTTATTTAAGTTATACTTTTGGTCCTATAACTTTATACATTATACTTTTGGTTCTATAATTCTAACACTGCTAATGTTGGTAACGGAAAACGTTGACACAGCAACTCAAGTGATGACGACTGTGTAAGGTTAAGTGATAACTGTGTAATTAAATGCTATTAATCTTAAGTTTAAAATATGTTTAAATTGAAAAATATCTAAAAACCTAATAAAGCAGTCAATACCAAAACCTCGATTATTGAGTTAAAAAACATTAGTTTAATAATCTAAATATCAAAACTTCAAATTCATTTGTAATGATTTGTCAATTTATTCTAATTTAATAATCTAAATATATTATATTAAAAAATTAAAACTTAAATATGCTTTGTTAGCTGTATAGTTATCAATTGAATTTGCTGCATCCGTTAGTAACATTAATGATGTTAGAAATATAGGACAAAAAGTATGTTTTATAAAATTAAGGGACTAAAAATATATTTCATGTAAAATTTAAAGAACTAAAATCTAAATATATACTTTAACATTAAAAAAAATAAAAACACCTAGAAAAATACTTTCCAAGGTGCTAAACGTATCTTAAACCTTTTTCTATTTACACAATTTAAACACACATACCTACACATATACAAGCATGTCAATGGCATGTTACCGCCACACTCAGAGTTTAAACACACATACCTACACAAAAGCTTGTTTGGAATAGTGATGGATACATTTAAAAATAATTTTTTTAATCGTGATTTACAGTATATGAGGTAAGTACATGAGAGAAGATTTATCTCAATTTACGTAAATAAACATTCTTAAAATGTGGAAAAGTGATTTCAAACAAACAATTTGAATGAGATCTAGGTAGGGGCCAGACTAATTTAAATGCAGAGCGCTTGAATTGAATTATGAAATTTCCTGTGTGTTTTGAATATTTTAATTTATTTTACTTTGTTATAATGGTTAAAATATTAGTACTCCCTCGTCTACTTAATATAAAATATATTTATCTGTACCTAAATTGATTAGATTACCAAAGCTAATTATATTAGTTAATATGATATATAATTTCTAAAACACCCGAATCATATTCTTTAATTTTCTCATTCTCTTTCCTTTTTGATTATGGTTGAGAACATCAATAAAAAATAAATTAAAAAAAGATTGATAGATATAAAAATTATGTTTTTTATTTAAAATCAACATCAATTTTTTAAATATATGTATAAGAAGAGGTAATATTTTATTATTTTTATCTACACAGAAATAATTGTGGCCTAGGACGTTTGTATTTAGTAGTTACGGGTCTTTCAAGGAGCTGTAGAAAGTCCAAGAAGGGTGAGTAGGAGTCACGTGATCTACTAGCGCGTCAACATTTTTGTCTAGAAAGTAGTAGCGGCACGCTCCACTAATTCTGATGGATCGCTGACGGATTCCATAGGCATTTTCAATTGGTGAAATTTTCCAGAATGGTGGGCCCCACCATAAATGACCTGTTAAACTACGTTGAACGGCAAATCTACCGCCACGTGTCGGTGGAACTCGATCCCATGGCCTTGGGGCCGTATAGTCCGTGCTGCTCCGTACGGGTACCGGATATCCCAAGCGAATCCAACTTCCCGATCCGACAGCCCAATTGCCACTAATGCGCAGTCCCACTTTTAAATTTGCCAAAATTTATAAGGAAATTAATAATGATTATATTTAAAAAAACTATTAAAAAATTATAAGTATCAGTTTGAATATTTGAAAATAAAAATATTAGTGATAAAATGTTTAAAAATTAAATTAATATTAAAATATATAATTATTTAAATTAACAGCTACAACTCAGTTTTTTTTTTCAAAAAAAAATTATTAGGAATGAAACTATTATTGAAATTTAAATCCATGTTCTTATTAAACATAACTTTCCTTTTCTTGATGCAACAATTACACCAATGAAATACTACACCATATTGGAATGAGGACTCGTGAATGCATTATTTTCTGTTTTTCACAAGCACTTGTCTGCATATATTCTTTGTTCTAGAAGATGAGATTTTGTGTGTTACACAAAATTTAGAAATTATATTATATTATAGTAACTGATGAAAAAAATTTTGAATTCAAAAAATTAGAGAAAATTTAAACAAAGGACCTAGAGAAAATAATATTTATTTTAAAAGGCCATAAAAATTATAATTATTTAGAGGGACCAAAAATAAATTTAAAAGTGATAAATTACCCTTAAGTAAACATCCTACATTATCTCCTACATTCATAATTAAAAAATAAATAAAATTAAAATTAAAGCAGCTCATTATCCACATGTGAAATGATAATTCTTTTTTCCAAATTTTCATATCTCACCAAGTTTCATATTCATAAATATGATTATTAATGTCCAAAAAAGTTTGGTGGTGTATGATATCAATATTTATCCATTTATATTATTAAGCTTTTGATACGATTTACATTAGGGAAAATCACTCTCAGGTCCTAAGGAAGTAAAATATTGTCAGAAAAGTCCCTAAAAATCTGAAATATCTCAAAAGTCCCTAGGGACTTTTCTGATATTATTTCCCAAAGTCAAATGACTCACATGCCCTTCTTCTATTATTTCTCTCTCTCATTTGTTTTGCGTTTTCGCTCTCAGATGTGATCTTTTTTTAGCTCCCTGCATTCTCTCTCTACAGAAATGGTGGTGATGGTGAAGGTCAAAGCTTTGAGGTGGTGAAAGATTTGTGGGATAAGATGTAAGATAGAAGGAAGAAGAAGATGGGAGGAAGGTGATGGGATTTTTTTGATCTCAAGCTTTTGCCATTTTTAAAGAAGAAAGGGATGAAGGTGATGATGATGATGATAAATAGTCCAACTTATCCCCTTTTCCAACCTCATTGTGCTGTGAAAACGCTAATATGGAAAAAAAATTAAATTGTTGTTAATTCGTACAGTAGTAGTTGTTAATATAACAATAGTAGTTGTTAATACGGAAAATGACGTTGGGTGTCATGGTGCTCTGTTTTTGGGAAAGGAAACAAAGGAAGTGATGTGTTTGAAGTGGTTGGGTGCTATGAAATCACTGATATGGAAAAAAAATAAATTGTTATTAATTCACACAGTAGTAGTTGTTAATATGAAAAATGACGTTGGGTGCCATGATGCTCTATCTTTGGGAAAGGAAACAGAGGAAGTGATGTGTTTGAAGTGGTTGGGTGCTATGAAAACACTGATATGGAAAAAAAATAAATTGTTGTTAATTCGCACAGTGGTAGTTGTTAATATAACAGTAGTAGTTGTTAATACGGAAAATGACGTTGAGTGCCATGGTGCTTTGTTTTTTGGAAAGGAAACAGAGGAAGTGGTGTGTTTGAAGTAGTAGGGTGTTATGAAAACGCTGCTATGGAAAAAAAATAAATGGTTGTTAATTCACACAGTAGTAGTTGTTAATAAGGAAAATGAGGTTGGGTGTCATGGTGCTCTGTTTTTGGGAAAGGAAACAGAGGAAGTGGTGTGTTTGAAGTGGTGGGGTGCTACAAAAACGCTGATATGAAAAAAAATAAATTGTTGTTAATTCGTACAGTAGTAGTTGTTAATATAATAGTAGTATTTGTTAATAAGAAAAAAGAGGAAGTGTTGTGTTTGACAAGTCATAAAGCATTTATTAACACCATGTTGAATGCGTTTGACAACCGGCCACACGTTTCTGATTGGAACGGAGTTTTGTAACGTTACGTATGGAAAATGTTGTGTTTATAATGCTGAAAGCGTTTATTAACAACCTGTTGCCTTCGGTTTACAACTTGACGGTGTGGCCAGTTGCTTTTGCTTTGCCATAGCGAAACAAAAGAAAAATGATGTAAAAAATGGCCTCTTCTGATCGTGTTTGTTTTTGGTATGCCACAGTGAAACAAAATCAAGATCACCTCATATCCGTTTTACAACACATAAACTGTGTATTTACAACCCGTAAAGCGTGTATTAGTAACCTTTTGAGTTATTTTCACAACGTCCCACACGCTTTACGAGTTGTAAATTGCTCAATTGGTTATACTTAACGTGAGGAAACATAGTGTCAGCGAGAAACGTGTGGGACGTTATGAAACGAACTCAAAGGATTGTTAATACATGCTTTATGAGTTGTAAAGAGCTTAATTTGTCATACTTAACGTGAGGAAACATAGTGTCAGCGAGAAACGTGCGGGACGTTGTGAAACGAACTCAAAAGGTTGTTAATACACGCTTTACGAGTTGTAAAATACACAGTTTATGCGTTGTAAAATGGATATGAGGTGATCTCGGTTTTGTTTCGCTGTAGCATACAAAAAAAAACACGGTCAAAAGAGTCCATTTTTTACATCATTTTCCTTTTGTTTCACTATGGCAAAGCAAAAGCAACTGGCCACACCGTCAAGTTGTAAACCGAACGCAACAGGTTATTAATAAACGCTTTCAGCATTATAAACACAACATTTTCCATACGTAACGTTACAAAACTCCGTTCCAATCAGAAACATGTGGCCGGTTGTCAAACGCATTCAACATGGTGTTAATAAACGCTTTATGACTTGTCAAACACACCACTTCCTCTTTTTTCTCATTAACAAATACTACTATTATATTAACAACTACTACTGTACGAATTAATAACAATTTATTTTTTTCCATATCAGCGTTTTCGTAGCACCCCACTACTTCAAACACATCACTTCCTTTGTTTCCTTTCCCAAAAACAGAGCACTATGACACCCAACCTCATTTTCCTTATTAACAATTACTACTGTTATATTAACAACTACTACTATACGAATTAACAACAATTTATTTTTTTTCCATATCAGCATTTTCATAGCACCCAACCATTTCAAACACATCACTTCCTTTGTTTCCTTTCCCAAAAACAGAGCACCATAGCACCCAACGTCATTTTTCGTATTAACAACTACTACGGTTATATTAACAACTACTATTGTGCGAATTAATAACAATTTATTTATTTTCCATATCAACATTTTCATAGCACCCAACCACTTCAAACACATCATTTCCTCTGTTTCCTTTCCCAAAAACATAGCACTATGACACCCAACGTCATTTTCCGTATAAACAACTACTACTGTTATATTAACAACTACTACTGTACGAATTAACAACAATTTAATTTTTTTTTTCCATATTAGAGTTTTCACAGCACAATGAGGTTGGAAAAGGGGGATGAGTTGGACTATTCATCATCATCATCACCTTCATTCCTTCCTTCTTTAAAAATGGCGGAAGTTTGATATCAAAAAAATTCCACCACCTTCCTTCCATCTTCTTCTTCCTTCTATCTTACATCCCATCCCACAAATCTTTCACCATTTCAAAGCTCTGGCCTTCACCTAAATCACCATCACCACCATTTCTATAGAGAGAGAACACAGGGAGATGAAAAAAAAAGATCACATCTGATAACGAAAACACAGGACAAATGAGAGAGAGAAATAATAGAAGAGGGGTATGTGGGTCATTTGACTTTGGGAAATAATATCAGAAAAGTCCCTAGGGACTTTTCTGATATTTCAGATTTCTTAGGAACTTTTTTGACAATATTTTGTTTCCTTGAGACCTGAGAGTGATTTTCCCTTTACATTATGGAGCCGATATCAATAACTCTTTTCATAAAAATGAAAAATTAAACTCATTTCATATCTTTGCATAATATAATATATTATCAAGATTCTTTTCAATGTCGTTGAAAATAAAAATAAAAATAAATTTATTTTTAATTCACATAAATTTCTTCTTAAATAAAAACAAATTGTAAAAAGTTTCCCGGAATTTTTTAATATTGCATAAATTTTTTTTTCCTAGACATATATAGCTTCTTTTTAACCAATATAATAAATTATAAGAGAACTTGAATTTTATTAAAAAAATATAATTTTTTTAAATTAAATTTTGTATCGATTTAAAAATAAAATTATAGTTTTGACAAAATTAAACAATGCATAATTTTTTTAAGAGATATCTAAAAGTTGATTAATATTTTGTATAAGTTTAAAATCAAACTTGGGAGAAAATGTAGGAAGGAATGTGGTAGATTTAGTTAGGGGTAATATAATATTTTTAATTTTATATTTTTATATTTGATCCCTTTAAATAATTATAATTTTTATGGTCCACCCTAATAAATATCGTTCTCCCAGGTCCTTCATTGTACCGCTAATTGCTGCTCACCAGCGTAAATATATGTATACACATTTGATAATTGCTCTTACTCTGAAATAAAACATGTGCATCCCTTTTCTAGCTGTATCTTTAATTATATGGAAAATTTTTCAATTTTGCCTCTTAAACAAAAGACATTTATATATGCTGTATAAGGTTGAACGGAAAATACAGCCGTTTAAAATTTTTATTTTATGCACAAATTTCAAGTAAGTTAGACAATATTATATCCAGTCAAATATAAGACACAATTAACTAATTTTAGAAAAATTAAGGAATTTATATAAGTTATTTAATGATATCATATGCTGTACATGATTAAATTATATATCAATTTATTAACTAGACAAATTAGTTGAGAGGAAAAATAATAAATATAAATACTTTAAAGTAATTTAATTAACTTTCTTAAACTCTCTAAAAATGTCAATCGGGTCTTATTTTTAAAACCAGAGGTAGTAATAATTATTTTAATAAGAAATTTTTCAGCGATTTATTTTTTTTCCAATAGTAACCAATCATCTATCTATTACTAGGAAAGAATTTGAATCTGAACAACTGAATCTCTTATCTGTGATAGAATCATTCCCCAATTCATACGCTTTACATGCTAATCTTTAAATAATTCCCATGTATTCTCAGGCCAAAAACAAAAAAAAAATTCCCACATATTCACGCAACAAAACCCAAGTGCCGCAATCACGGCACGTGACTCGTTGCCGTTTGAGCCCCTCTCTCCCTGCGGCCCAAACAACAAACAGAAACGACAACTTAGAATCATCAATTATTAAATTTATTCATTAATTAATTACTAATTTAACAATGATTTAAGGTGTAATATTAGTAATGAAGTTTTATCCAAAAGGTGTTTAACATAAATAAATTTTGAAAGAGGAAAAAACAAAAATGAACCATTCAAAATGAAAATTTAATAAAACCTTTAAATTTAACCTAACGATATTAAATTATATGAGAAAAAAACTCGTAATAACATTAGATCAGATTTAACAGTTTTATTAAATTTATACCAGTTTTAATTATTTATTATTATTTTTTACCCTTCTAAAATTTATTTATGTCATACACCATCAAACAAAATTTTATTGCTAAATTTAGACATCAAACCTTTAACAAGTAACCATTAACAATTAACAATACATATTCTCAAATGAATGGCCGAATGGGAAACCGGCACAGCCAGTTCCCCTGTACCACAGAGGGCCGAAGTGGGCCCCGCTAACCAGATTCCATTCCGATTGCAATTTCTCCATTTCATAAAATAAAAAAAAAATGTCACAAAAGGGGATTAAAGGAAGTACCATGTGTTTTTACGGAAAGTATATGCTTATCAATTAATCTTTTAAGATATTAATTTTTTTAATTTTGTGCAAAAAAAATACTCCTTCCGGTCCTAAATATAAGATAAAGTTGATTTTTTTGGAGAAATTAAGGAAGCCAATTAAATCACTTTAGAGTATTTATATTTTTAGTATATTTGAATTATATATTAGTTTATTAATCAAATTATTTAGTTTGAAGAAAAAAATATAAATATAAATATTCTAAAGTGATTTAATTGGTTCCTTAATTTCTCCAAAAAAGTCAACTTTATCTTATAATTAGGACCCAAAGAAATACTATAAAGAGACTAACATGGCAATGCTTTATTAGAGTTTGGTTCTATTTACGTTCTGATATAGAGCACCAGTTTTTTCTTTTATTTCAATATAATCAAAAAGAAAAAAAAAGAGTTTGGTTCTATTTAATATTATGTGATAAAAATATATAGATTCACTGACAAAAATGAAATAAATGTAACGGAAAACAAATTGGTGGTCGTCCAGACTGTAGACTTCATTATTTCGTTTGGTGATAACTTTATTTTTTATTTAATAGTTGTTTTATACTTTCCAAGTAGGAGACGGCAATATAAAAACATATGAACGATCAGCTCTACTCACACCTTTTGTATTGAATCTGAAGAACGCGGAGAGAGGAGGGGGGGAGAGAGAGAGAGAGAGAGGAGGTCAGTGTCTGCGCAAAGAGGGTGTGAGAGTTTCGTAGTTGTGAAGAAGACCTTCGTTTCCGAGATGTCTCTGCTTTCAGATCTCATCAACCTTAACCTCTCGGAGGTTACCGAGAAGGTGATCGCTGAGTACATATGGTATGTCTTCTTCTGTCGCTTCCTTTTCTGCATGAATTACGTGATCGTCTGTTTGTTTCGTCTTTTTCTGATCGATCACTATCTGTTCTCTGTTTTACTTTTCAAAACCGCTGGTTTCACCACGTACGTTTACTTGACCTCTGGAAAAACTTACTGGAAAATAAGATGTACGTTTCGATGATGAAGAAGAAGAACAGTGATTTAGGTTTATGTTTATGAGTTTTGATCCTTTTGAAATTCCATTAAATCGAGCTGTACGAAAAGGGGAAAGACCATTTGTTCTTCTTCATGTTTCCCCTGTTTCTTTTTGGTATGAGCTTACTCTGATCTCTTGTTTGATTTTCTATTCAGTCTACCGTTCTCCATCAATAGCTTTTTTTTTTTTTTTTTGAGGTTTCTGAGATATTTTTTGCCTCTATGTTTTCTTTTCCCATTTGCTTTTAATTGACGACAATCTCAACTAGCACGGTGATTACTTAAAACGACGCTGACTTCTTGCTCCGCTTCTCTCAACTAACTCCCTTGCTTACCTAACACGCTTTTCCTTTATTTTTTCCACCGATCACTCATTAATCTATTTCTGATCCCTTCATGATATTTTAGGATCGGTGGATCTGGTATGGATCTGAGGAGCAAAGGAAGGGTAATTTAGTAATTAAATCTCTTAACCTTCAGATGAAATTATTTTTTTATTGTTTTGGTGTACTTACGCAAATATAGAATGTTTTGGGGTTACACAGACTCTCCCAGGACCAGTTAGTGATCCTTCAAAGCTGCCCAAGTGGAATTATGATGGTTCTAGCACTGGTCAAGCTCCTGGAGATGACAGTGAAGTCATCCTATAGTAAGCATTTTTTAATTAAGTGACTTCGATTGGAATCTTGTTCCTAAAAATGAATACTTTTAAGTAAAATGACTTGGATTCTATTTCTAATATTCATTTATGTCTACCAACAGCCCACAAGCAATTTTCAAAGATCCATTCAGAAGGGGTAACAATATCTTGGTAGGTTTTGGTTTTGGCTTTTTCAACAACTTCTGCAATATTTACATTATTTTTATTTCAATGATGATTGACTTTGAATGATAGGTTATATGCGATGCACACACTCCTGCTGGAGAACCTATTCCCACAAACAAGAGACACTCTGCTGCAAAAGTATTTAGCCATCCTGATGTTGTTGCCGAAGAACCCTGGTATTATTTGTATTTTAATTTAATGGTATTATCCTTATTGACTTAATGCCTTTACCTACTCTATGTTTTTGTTTCAATTTGGAAATAGGTATGGAATTGAGCAGGAATACACCTTGTTGCAGAAAGATGTAAACTGGCCTCTTGGATGGCCTGTTGGTGGCTTTCCCGGACCTCAGGTGACAATTTTCTTCCTTTCAAGTTCTGTAGAGCCGCTTAATTTGACTTTCAAATGTTAAGTAGGAATTACTTAAATGGTAAATCTAAGTAATAGAGACCAAAACAAGTGGTAAGATCCTCATAGGATACTTAAAGAGCTCTTAGTCCATGCTAGCGCTATGTGAATAGGTGCTACTTTTACATATCACTTCGTAATATTCCTTTTCTCTGATTTAATTATATTATATTTTATATTACATTACATGTATAGAGATGATCAAGGACAAAGTAGAATTTTTATCTGCTAACTTCTCATTTCTCTCTCATTATACCAGGGACCATACTATTGTGGTGCTGGGGCAGACAAGGCTTTTGGTCGTGAAATTGTGGATGCACACTACAAGGCCTGCCTATATGCTGGCATCAACATCAGTGGAATCAATGGAGAAGTCATGCCTGGCCAAGTATATTTCAATATTTCTATTGCTCATTCGCTTATTCTTCTTTCTTGTTCAAATCCAGTCATTTTCTTACTTTTTCATTATGTTTGTGCAGTGGGAATTCCAAGTTGGTCCTGCAGTTGGTATCTCTGCTGGTGACGAATTGTGGTGTGCTCGTTACATCTTGGAGGTACTTCATGGCAACCATTTGAAAACAACAAAAAGAAATTGTTCTTCTAAGTTCCATATCCATTGGGTTACTTGACAGATTATTTATTGACTAGGTCTAAAGTTTAAGTTGTTGATCTATTCTTCTGCTATAAGTATCTCAACTAACATCTCCTTTTCTTGTTAACAGAGGATCTGTGAGATTGCTGGTGTGGTGGTTTCCTTTGACCCCAAGCCAATTCCGGTATAAAAAAAAAAAAAAAAACTCCTATTTTCAAAATATTTCGAATTTTTAAAAAATCTATGTCCTATTTTGACATTTCTCTTTTGGATTTTTACCTAACAGGGTGACTGGAATGGAGCTGGTGCTCACACAAATTACAGGTAAAAACCTTGATGCTTTATGGGAAGGATTAGTAGTAGTATGAAGTTTATTTCTCTCTTTTTTCCTCATGCATGACAAGTGTATGATAATACGCCAGTACCAAGTCCATGAGAAATGATGGAGGATTTGAAGTCATCAAGAAGGCAATCGAGAAGTTGGGCAAGAGGCACAAGGAGCACATCGCTGCTTATGGTGAAGGCAACGAACGTCGTCTCACAGGAAAGCATGAGACCGCCAACATCCAAACCTTCTTATGGGTAAGATTTATTTGTGCCTCTCTTTATAAACTAAGTTGATTTATCTATCTTTACAACAAATCAGATTTGGATGTTTTGCAATAAAACAAACAAACAAACAACAAAACCTCATCTCAAGTGGGGTTGACTACATGGATCATATGAGCATTAACTCTTCTCCTAACTATAGAAGCTACATAAAGAGTTCACTTTTGTCCTAAATATAGGACTAAATTCAATTTTACCTCCCAAATTTGTAATTTTTTCACGGAAAGTATCTCACTAGTTTGTTAAATTGGAAATTGGACAGGGTGTTGCAAACCGTGGTGCATCAATAAGAGTTGGGAGGGACACAGAGAAAGAAGGTAAGGGTTACTTTGAGGACAGGAGGCCAGCTTCTAACATGGACCCCTATGTGGTCACTTCGATGATTGCAAACACCACAATCCTCTGGAAGCCATGAAGAAGCTTCTGAGAGGGATCCATACTTCCTTGTTTACTACCATTTGCTCTCATTCTCTATCGTTAAGATGAATGTGGTCATTTTCTATTAGGTTGTCTTTTAGTGCTTGTTTATGTTAGGATGATGATGATTAGCAATCTTCTTTGTGGTTGGTTTTCTGTTTGGCTTCTTGTTGGGTACACGGAACCAAAGCAGAAGTGGTATTTGCTTCTTCCAATTCTCTCATTGTCGCTCTTAAACACTGGACCAAAGCAGAAGTGGTATTTGCTTCTTCCAATTCTCTCATTGTCACTCTTAAACGTGCTGCAATAATGTGATGTTCTTTCTTTTTTAAGGATATTATGATTAATAATAATTATGTAATGATATCGTCAAACCCATTGCATATATACCGTTCATGGGTACTTTTCTTTTCCTCCAATCCTCTGAAATTCTCAGCTAGCACATTGGTTTACTTTCATCGTATTTATTTGTTTTTATCAATCCTTGTCTTTTTCTATTTTGTTTTGTTTGGATGAGCAGAGATAATGAGAGCATAGAAAATGGGAGGTTGTTTAGTCCTTTATCTTTGAATGAACATAAGAAATATGGAAAAAAATAAGGGAAAATTGGTCAAAAGTCTCTTACTGGAAAATTGGTTACGTCCTCTCATTTTGAATGGAACCTTGTGTGCCCTTCCGTTCATGGGTACTTTTCTTTTCTTCCAATCATCTAAAAATTCACAGCTAGCACATTTGTATACTTTCATCCCATTTATTTGTTTTTATCAATACTTGTCTTTTTCTATTTTGTTTTGTTTGGATGAGCAGAGATAATGAGAGCATAGAAAATGAGAGGTTGTTCAGACCTTTATCTTTGAATGAACATAAGAAATATGGAAAAAAATTAGAAGGGAAAATTGTTCAAAAGTCTCTGGCTGGAATATTGGTTACGTCCTCTCATTTTGAATGGAACCTTGTGTGCTCTTCCTCTTCCGTTCATGGGTGCTTTTCTTTTCTTCCAATCCTCTGAAATTCCCAGCTAGCACATTTGTTTACTTTCATCCCATTTATTTGCTTTTATCAATACTTGTCTTTTTCTATTTTGTTTTGTTTGGATGAGCAGAGATAATGAGAGCATAGAAAATGGGAGGTTGTTTAGTCCTTTATCCTTGAATGTACATAAGAAATATGGAAAAAAATAAGAAGGGAAAATTGGTCAAAAGTCTCTGGCTGGAAAATTGGTTACGTCCTCGTTTTGAATGGAACCTTGTGTGCTCTTCCGTTCATGGGTACTTTTCTTTTCTTCCAATCCTCTGAAATTCCCAGCTAGCACATTCGTTTACTTTCATCCCATTTATTTGTTTTTATCAATCCTTGTCTTTTTCTATTTTGTTTGGTTTGGATGAGCATAGAAAATGGGAGGTTGTTTGGTCCTTTATCTTTGAATGAACATAAGAAATATGGAAAAAAATAAGAAGGGAAAATTGGTCAAAAGTCTCTGGCTGGAAAATTGGTTACGTCCTCTCATTTTGAATGGAACCTTGTGTGCTCTTCCGTTCATGGATACTTTTCTTTTCTTCCAATCATCTGAAAATTCCCAGCTAGCACATTTGTTTACTTTCATCCCATTTATTTGTTTTTATCAATACTTGTCTTTTTCTATTTTGTTTTGTTTGGATGAGAAGAGATAATGAGAGCATAGAAAATGGGAGGTTGTTCAGACCTTTATCTTTGAATGAACATGAGAAATATGGAAAAAAAATTAGAAGAGAAAATTGGTCAGAAGTCTCTGGTTGGAATATTGGTTACGTCCTCTCATTTTGAATGGAACCTTGTGTGCTCTTCCGTTCATGGGTGCTTTTCTTTTCTTCCAATCCTCTGAAATTCCCAGCTAGCACATTTGTTTACTTTCATCCCATTTATTTGCTTTTATCAATACTTGTCTTTCTCTATTTTGTTTTGTTTGGATGAGCAGAGATAATGAGAGCATAGAAAATGGGAGGTTGTTTAGTCCTTTATCCTTGAATGAACATACGAAATATGGAAAAAAATAATAAGGGAAAATTGGTCAAAAGTCTCTGGCTGGAAAATTGGTTACGTCCTCTCATTTTGAATGGAACCTTGTGTGCTCTTCTGTTCATGGGTGCTTTTCTTTTCTTCCAATCCTCTAAAATTCCCAACTAACACATTCGTTTACTTTCATCCCATTTATTTGTTTTTATCAATCCTTGTCTCTTTCTATTTTTTGTTTGGATGAGCAGAGAAAATGAGAGCATAGAAAATGGGAGGTTGTTTAGTCCTTTATCGTTGAATGAACATAAGAAATATGGAAAAAAATAAGAAGGGAAAATTGGTCAAAAGTCTCTGGCTGGAAAATTGGTTACGTCCTCTCATTTTGAATGGAACCTTGTGTGCTCTTCCGTTCATGGGTACTTTTCTTTTCTTCCAATCCTCTGAAATTCCCAGCTAGCACATTCGTTTACTTTCATCCCATTTATTTGTTTTTATCAATCCTTGTCTTTTTCTATTTTGTTTTGTTTGGATGAGCATAGAAAATAGGAGGTTGTTTAGTCCTTTATCTTTGAATGAACATAAGAAATATGGAAAAAAATTAGAAGGGAAAATTGGTCAAAAGTCTCTGGCTGGAAAATTGGTTACGTCCTCTCATTTTGAATGGAACTTTGTGTGCTCTTCCGTTCATGGGTGCTTTTCTTTTCTTCCAATCCTCTGAAATTCCCAGCTAGCACATTTGTTTACTTTCATCCTATTTATTTGCTTTTATCAATACTTGTCTTTTTCTAATTTGTTTTGTTTGGATGAGCAGAGATAATGAGAGCATAGAAAATGGGAGGTTGTTTAGTCTTTTATCCATGAATGAACATAAGAAATATGGAAAAAAATAAGAAGGGAAAATTGGTCAAAAGTCTCTTGCTGTAAAATTGGTTACGTCCTCTCATTTTGAATGGAACCTTGTGTGCTCTTCCATTCATGGGTACTTTTCTTTTCTTCCAATCCTCTGAAATTCCCAGCTAGTACTCGAGTGCACTTTTCACTTTGGGGTTTTAGTTGCTCTCGAGTTGTCACTTCTTGAACTTCACTCGATAGGACTCAGGCGAATATGTGTCATCACTTAGAATATGTAATTGCACGCACTCTTTTGATAGACAGCTGAGGACTTAAGTTGCTTATTTACTTAATTTGTATTGTTGATTTGAGGAACTCATTTTGAGGCCATCTTTGAAGAAATTTTTGAAAATCACGTTAAGTTTAGGGTTAATTAGATATGGTGTTACATGATATGAAAATTTTGATATGAGAATTGTGACATAGAGTTTGTGATATGAAACTTTCGACATGAGATTTTGTGAATTATACTTATAATACTTTGTTATATAAATTGTTTCACTTTGCACCTCATGAGCATATAGTAGCATATGTAATAGGTTGGATAGTTGGTTATTAAGACTTTTGTTTCACCATGTTGGTCTTTACAGTTTTTAGGTGATAGTTCCAAGGATGGGACTTGGGGAGAGCTCCTAAAGCTTGATATTGTGATATCTTTATGTAGCCTCTTGTGTTTATTTATGTGTTGAAATGATGTATACTGCCACTCATAGGGCTCATTTTGGATACTCTGATTAATTATATACTTGTGATTAACTGCGCTAGCTAATGAGTTTGTAGAGAGCCATAGGCTTTTGGAGATTTCGTTAAACGATGTTGTAGATCTACAAATGCATATTTTGATATTTCTTGATGTTCGAAATGTGTTTAATATATGTCAAAGATGGTTTAATTAGTTGTGCTTATGGCTGAATGAGATATTATGGGTTCATGAAGTTCAAGGTCCAATTGTTGTGACCATCTGTGATAAAGAGTTTCGGTTGTGAAATCATTAGAAATGAGTTTTATTATCCATGATAGCTCTTAAATGTTTAGTTTGTCTCTTTTTTATCATGGATAACTTCATTTTGGAAGAGAATCTTTTGATAACAATATTTGATGTTTGAAAAATAAATATAAGAATTTTTCTATTATGGTAAACCTTCGGGTTTAACTTTCTTTTGTCACTATAGTACTGTTATTATCCTATGTTTTGATTTAAGAGTATGGATAATTGAATGTTAAGGAAAGGATTTTACAAAAGGTAGCTTGCATATAGAGAATGTATGTTTTTTTTTTGACCTGATGTATATAGAAAATGAATTTGCATATTTGGAATTTGCACATTAGGAATGGTGACTTGAATATAAGGAATGTAATTGCATACTAAGAAATGAGTGTTTTCATTAAGGGGTGGGGGTAATATGGTCAGTTCATATATTGTCTTATTTCTCCTAAAGACCTTAATACTTCAAGTTTCATTCCCCAAATAAATTTCTTAAAAAAACATCACATTATAAAATTATTATTATAACATTAAATAATAAAAATAAATCAACTTAAAATATTAAATTCATTCATCGTTGTCCTATAAATTATTTAAATTAAATTTTATTATTTATGCAAAAATTGGGTGAAAATACCCATTTAAAAATTTTATTGCGCCTTTGATGTAATAGGCAATATTCCATAAATGTGGCAATAAAAATGAAATAAGTAGTAACTGCTAGCTATTTGTTAGGGTAGCTACATCATCAAATATCTTCCCAATTGCTCCTGCCCTCGAGCCCTCACCTAGCAAAAAATGTGAGAAGTAACAGGATGAGACTACTGTCTCAGTAACACAATCACTACCCATCGTACTTATCGGCACCACCCGTGGGGGCGAGGTGGGACTAACATACAAACATGTCAAGCAGATATATTAGGTAGAAAGGGAAGCAGATATAATAAGTAAGATGGCAAGCAAATATACTAATCAAGAGCATGATCATATCCATTCATATTCTTAGAGAATATTTACTAGCTACACAACATACCGTTTCATAAAATGTCATTATCAATGATTACTCTTTATCTTTCATTAACCCCTAACTATCCTTATATTCTCCTTATTTCCTTTGACTGAACCCATGGGCTAAATGCTTTCTATGTTACTGGGTTACTCTCACAAGCTCTCCGTAAGTGTGATGTAGACCAGCCAAAGTACTACAAAGCACACAAGGGACGATGGGTTCCTCCAGTAGGGTTATTGCCAGCGGGAATACTGCCCCAGCCTCAAGAATACTACCTAAAAGCCTTGTAGTGTTGTATCAAGGAATGTTGCCCTGTAAAATATATGCCAGCTAGTGGTGCACAATACTCAAACTAGTGGGCTGCCATGTGGTATTCAGCTTTTATCAATCATATTCCATGCACTAACTTCACCATTTATATCACATTATTCTCAAAGGGTTTTTATATTCACATACTCATGCATTCCAGTTCATAACATAGAATCACCATGTTCCAACACAGACATATATTCTTTATCTAGTTAATCAACAATATAGGAATAATACAAAATCTCAATGCATCACATAAATAACACATATTCGTCAAGTCCTTCCTCAGAAACAAATCGCACCACCAGTAGTTCAATTGCCCATACAGGGTCACTTCTGAGGCATGAATCACAAAGATACCAAAAACAGTTTTGTTTATGAATCCAGACCTATAGTTGTCTCTAATGATTTCACAAATCAATCTATCCAGTCCTATGATTCGCACAAAGGTCCCACAAGGCATTATTGGTCATAGAATAACAAAGTTCATACAAGTTCTACTCATTCTAGGCTTGTGGAGTTTTTTAGAAAAACCCACAAGCAACACTGACAATAAGATAGATAGGACCACATTACCCAATATACTTTGTAATATCCCAAATTTTTGGGATTGAAGGCCAGAGAATAAGCCTGAATTAAGTAGACTGCTAAGCCCTGGTTTAGTAGATGTCCCAAATCTATTCTCTAATATTTCTGATATCTTTGGGGCATTTAGAAAATAAAATGGTGAATTTTGAAGAAAGTGATTATACTTCCAGTGAAATTTTCTGTGAGGAAGTGAGCTTGTCATGTGGTTTTTGAAGACCAAATGATGATAAAAAATTATGAAATTTTACAAGGTGAAAGTAGACATCCTAAGCTTTAATTTGATAGGTCATATGAATCATTTGAAGCTATATACAAAAATATATGAATTTTTGAAGTTAGTCCAGAAAATCTGGAAAGTCTCTAGAGTAGTGGTCAAAAAAAATGAATTCTAGGAATGATATGTTTCCAACTAGCTAAAGACCATATTTTTTTCTTGAAACTAGACTCAACAAGGGTTCTATAGCTTTTGGAATCACTCCGAAACGATGTCTACAAAATTAGTTATGATTTTTCAAAATTATGGCAGAAAATCTGCCAGAATTGGCATTATTCCGAAAATTGAAAATAAAATGTGTTAGCAATTGTGTAAATTGTGGAATTAAAGATGCCAAGTGTCATTATCATATGAAGAAGGGAGTATGTTATGATTTATGAAGATAAGCACATGTCCAATTGCATTAAAATAATGCTACATGAACATAGCAATCATGATTGATGATAGTAAGGATTATCTTGAGTGTAAGGTTAAAGTAACTTGAATGCATGGTTGAGTTAGGTAGAGGAAAATTTATTTGGTTAGAAGAGCAAGAGGGGGACGGTTTTATGCTAACCGAAAGGGGGAGAAAGTTAGTTCAAAGCCAACTAGAAGCCTAATGGAGTAAGTATGACATAATGTGAAGGAGGTATAGGTTGTAACAAGTGTCACCATCATATGCCCTGATGAAATCAAATGGTGTAGGGTGAAGGGAGATGTTTATGAAGAAATTTTCCTTCCTCTTCCCTTTTTCATTTTCATCCAACACAAGAAGAGAGAGAGAGAGAGAGAGAGAGAGAGAGAGCTCTCAAGTTCTAGAGAGAAGGAAGAAGAAGAAGTTTAAGGTAAGTGTGATTTCTTAAGAGTTTTCTTGTGATTTTGCTTAGAAACCTTCTCTAAACCTTCCTTCTTCATGGAATCTATGATTTTGAAGACACATATTGAGCTCAAGGAGAGAGAGAGGAGACGCCTAGAGAGAGAGGATTCAAGATCTCAAGAGGTAACCTCACAAACCTTTGATCTAAACTAGTATGGTGTTGTTATTGAGGTTTGTGTTTGGTTTTAGTGATTTTTGGTTGAGTTGTAAATTTGGAAAGTCCTAATCCTAAGGGGTTATGATGCCCAAATTTCTTTGAATCATGGTTAGAATATGTTTAAATGAGTTAATAAGGGATTAGAAGTGAAAAGGTACAAGCTTTGGAAGCTAAGACACAAAAGAGCAATTTTACTTTTTTCTTGACCAATGTTTCGGCCAAGACCAGATATCGGGGAAGGAGCTGGATTTTCATGAAAAATATGGTTCCAATGGATTCAGTAGGTAAAAATAGGTGGGGTTACAGTTTGTCATTTTTTCGGAAAAGGCCGAAAAAGCATAATTACGAAAACACCCCTAAAACCCTAAATCGGGGCTGTCAACGGTATTTTCATAATTTGACACTGAATTTGGTGATTTCAAGCCCGGAAATGAACTCCTTGGACGAAAATATGTCAGAGTAGTCTGGGTCAAAATTTTGGGAAAAGTATGGTCAAACCGGGTAAGGCCGGGCCAGGTCGGGTTCTCGGGGGCATTTTGGTCATTTTTCAATATAGACTCATATAACCCCCAGAAACACTATGTAAGTGTCTAAACTGTACATTTAACATTTTAGGATTGAATAGAGACATGTTATTCAAGGATAGGGAAGGGCGGTTAAGGTAGGGAACTTACCTCTCATACATGTATTTAATATTTGTATTGGTGTATTGATGCATGTTATTGCTTTTCTTGATTATGTGAAACGTATATGAATAATTGAAGCACTGATTCTGTTTATGCTATGGCCATACGTATGTTGTTTAAAACATTGAGCACGCATATATGTTATTATGTGAACATGAGTTATGTAATGCATGTATTGCCCCAAATTTTGATTAAGGCTAATGACAATTATTGTGGATGATTATGAATTAATTGGAATAATTATATGTTTTGTGGCAATTTAATTAATATGCCATAGTTAGTGAGAAATTGAAAGAATGGAATTATTGGCCATAAGTTAGTAATTAAGGGAAAATTAATTACTAGCTAAGAGAAAAAAATGAAATATGTAACAAAATGGCTAATGGAGTAGTTAAAATAACTAATTAGTTACTTATTTGAGGAGAGCCAATGGGATGGTGACATGTGTCAAGTGTAGAAGAAGAGAGAGTAAAGGGAAAAGTCAAATTAAATTTTTAATTATTTCTCTCTCCTATCTTTCCCTCATTTTTGCTGATGTGCAAGGCTAGAGGGAGTATCATCATTTGCATCATCCTCTTCATCTCTCATCTTTCTCTCTCATGCGTGCAGCCATTGTTGGTCAAGGAAGAAGAAGAAAAGCTGGAATTTGAGGTAAGTTAATGATCTCTAATGGAGAAACTCTCTTCTCTAAAGTTGATCCTTGGAGTAAGAGCTTCATTTTGATGTTTATAGTATGCCTATTGGTGTTGATTTATGCTCACACAAAATTTTGGAGGTTGGTGAATTAAGAACTCTCGTTGGCAAAGTGAAAGAGGTAAGTGAGACTAATCTATCTATCTAAGTTTTATGCCAAATGGTTTAGTTTGAAATTTCTGGAAATTTTGGGCCTTTAATTCGAAAAGGATGACCACTGAGCTTTTGGCATAGTAATGGTATGTTGGGAATGTATATGGATAGATAGGATTGATTAGGAATTGAATGATTGAGTTTAGTGATTTTGGAAAATTGGTGATTTGTGTTGCCCAAAATCAAAGCATGATAATGGAGTAGGATTTGGATAATTCTGATGATTCCATTGAATTCCTTGGATGTTTTTGTGTAAGAGTAGCTTTGGTAGAAGTTTTGGGTCTATTGGGATCAATTGGGCAAATGTTAGAAATGTGGTCAGTTTTGCTGCATTTTCTGGTTTCTAATAAAATCATTCGAGTAAGGGATGAACATCACTCGGGTGAGGGTGAGTTCACTCAAGTGCGTTAGTGTGTTCTTCCTTTCTGCTCTCTGTGTTCTTGTTGCACTTCTGTGGTCAAAAGCAAGTATTGCCTCACTTGGGAGTGTGGTGGGACATCACTCGAGTGAGCTTCCTATCACTTGAGTGCAGGTGTATTTAACACCAAGGACTTGCCTCTCGGGTTGTCACTCGCGGTTATGGTGCAAGAGTGTGCCTTCTCACTCACGAGTATATGGTATTCACTCGAGTGCCATGGGCTGTGCTCGAGTCCTCCTGATCTCTGAAAAGTTCTTGTGCTCTCGGGTGTATACTCGCTGATCTTCACTCTCTAGTACGCGAGTGTAGACCGTACCACCACTCGAGTGAGGTCTCATTCACTCGAATATCCGTACAATATTAGTCGAGTGAGGCCACCTTCACTCGAGTGTTTCAATGAAAAAAAATCAGTTATGTGCTTTCAAAAAGGGGATCTTTGGGGATAGTCTTCCAACCCTTTAGAGCTATTGATAGAGTGGTATATGGGTATTAAAAGAGCAATAATGATAACCAAACTAAGTGTTAAGAATTCATTGAGAATTGGAATAAAGAATTGACACTTCGTCCTTAATTGTGAATCATAGGATACGATATTTGCCCTACCCGGAAGAGACCGGCGCCAGGACACGCATGGAAGGATCAAGGTAGTGACTCTTCTCTCATGTTGTGTGTAATGTTTTGGTATGCATGACTGGTCATCAAGTTTTGTGAATTGTACGTGCCATGGTCCATTACAGCGTGAGCACTTCAGCATGAGCTGTTTAGGGATTGACGCTGATCATCTCTAACTCGGTCGTTGAACTGCTATTGTAATCGACATGGATCTTTGTGAATCCAACCCGTGGGATGGCGTGTTGTGAATCCAGCCATGGGCTGTGTTATTTATCTTGCCTATATGTCTTGCGTATAAAATACTTTATATAAATCCCAGCTGTGGTGAAATATATTGTGTGAACTGTTGTAGTGCAATACAGCGTGAGCAAATGTAAGGGTGACATAAGTCATACCTGCCCTTGCCGCTGTAATTGCTATGTGTGTATAATGATTTACTTTCATGCCTTATGGTTGTACCTACTATGAGTGATTTGTTATTACGGAGATTCTTTAGAATCTCACTCTCCTAAAAACACAAATTTTAGACAGGGCTGAAGGATTCAAAGGAAAGCAGGCGACGAAGAGTGGATAGAGCTCTTGGCTAGGAGTTTTATTTTGGAATACATAAGTATTTCACACATCGCCAATAAGGATGTTCAACATCCAAACCATCAAAATGCAAATCAGTTCACATAAAGTTCACATCACAGTGTTAAATCAAATCCTCAAAATATTTCAAACAAAATAAAATAAAATGTGAAAGTCTTAGGGTCATGGCAATAAAAATGACATAACATGAGCTCGAGGAGCACAAAAGAGCCTTTAAGGCTCACTTTATAGGTATCTTCCCTTGTTCTCTACTAGAACAGTCACCTGAAAAGTGTTACTATATAGGGATGAGATTTCACGTCTCAGTAACTACTGAAAATTTCTACCGTACACAAGCAAATCACATATGATAAAAAGAAGGAACTGATTACATATATATTTATATATACCATAAGCCTCATACAAGACAAAAACAAGTTTAATCATCATCATGTCAATCTAAATTTTCATCAAAACATATAATATACAATTATGCACTATGCAATATGTAAGATGCAACCTTCCTTATATCACCGTCCATCCTTATTCCGCTGACTGGAGCCATAGGCTAACACATAGTCCAACGGAAACCTATCCATTTGACTGGATTGTCCCAAGCTCACCAATTCTTAAGATATACCCGGCCAAAGGTGTAGAGCTTAAGTCTGGACTATGGCTCCCCTCCTTAAAAGAACACAACTAAGGAGGTGTCACATGTCCCACAGCTTCAATGCAATCTCGGCCAAAGAAAAACATGAAAGAAAGGGCCCTGACAAGTGCCATCCACTGTGCACCGAGTGATGGCATACCACATGGTAAAAGATCTCAACATACAAATTCTTCCTTACTCCAACCCATCACAAATGCAACCGCCATGACAAGGTAAAATAAATCATCAATAAATATAATATCATTAAAAGACAAGGTAAAATAAATCATGTTTCGATGCGTATTAAATATCATCACATATTCAAGCATACCTAAAAGGAAACAATAATCCAACAATACATTAATTATAATTAATTTATTTACTATGTGAATAAAGTGAGTTATAAAGAATTCTACTTGTAATATTACTTACTTGAGAATTTACAATACATATACATATACATATAATTCAGTCTATTTTTTTAATAAAAGATAGTCATTCATAATCAGACATAATTCACAAGTATATGGAAGAATATTCAGAGTTACCTGTTACTTCCTAGCTAGCTTACAGGTAATCACAAAAGAGTTACTCCAAAGCTCTCAATGCGAGTCTACAACATCACACGCATAAAAATCTATTAATAAACTAATTAAAACTACTCTAAAACTTTACAATTTCCCTCTAAACTTGTACCCGCATAGACCCAACTATTTTTTTATCGGGGTACCATATTATTTGTATAGAAATCTCCATATAAAACAAAAGATTTAAAATCTGTTAGCATGAAAATAAAATGCCTTTATAATTGGCTTCATGAGATGTATGTTCATATAAATAATATATACAAATATATATATATATATATATATATGGTTGGAAAACGACAATCTAGCAAAATTGGTAGAGAAAAAGACAATAGTTGGAGTGAAGATTGAAGGAACAAGTACAAGAACACTGTACACACATATATATTATAATATTAAAATCTGGATGCAAGAAATGGAGAATGATATGAAGGCCACAGGAGAGATAAAATAATGGTGTCTGAGAGCTTTACATATAGAATTTAATTTCATATATTTTCTTTGTGGGAGGTACAAACAAAAAAAGGGGTTCATAACAAATATAAATGAATATATACACAATACAAACACCCAAAGGATAAAAAGGTGCTTTAAGAAATCTAGGAAAACGCATGTATATATTAGATGCAAATGGTACAAGAAATAATTTTTTTTAACATGTGTATGTATATATGTGAATGTGTCTTAGTGTACAAGAGAAAAAGAAAAATTTCTTGCGGTGGGTGTTGAAGAGATAAATAAAATGATAATATATTTATAGCCACAAACATGGGGAAATCCCTCCTATGTACATGAAGAACAGATGAAAATACCATCAGACATGACATGCTACAATACTGTATGGTAGAGAAATGAAGAAAAAGGTAAGAAAGGTGAGAATTATGACAACACAATGTGCTGTAGAAATCAAAACAAGGGAAGTCTGGTAAAAGGGGAAATCGCAACAGAGAAGAATACTCACCAAGAAAACCGTGGCGCCGCGCTGAGAGGTGAGAGAATAGGTGAAGTAAGGAAAAATATGTCTTATATAGGAGTAACTTTAGGGTTTTGATTCCTATTAAAATAATATTTTTTTAAAAAAATATAATAATTAAATAATAGTAGCTGTAATATTATGACATCATTTTTCTTATTATCTATTCTAATAATCATATATATAGGTATATATATTTATATACACATGCACATATATTTAGAATAATTATTTTAAGGAGGTATTTTATTTATATTATTTTTATTTTAGTATAGAATAATATTCAGAACTTGATGTTTCTTTTAAATTATTAATTTATTATCTATTCTAATAATCATATATATAGGTATATATATTTATATACACATGCACATATATTTAGAATAATTATTTTAAGGAGGTATTTTATTTATATTATTTTTATTTTAGTATAGAATAATATTTAGAACTTGATGTTTATTTTAAATTATTAATTTATTATATACTCGTGACTAATTAAAACTTAAACTATAACTAACTCTAAAATGCTAATAAAAATTAGGATGTTACACCCTTGTTATAGGAAATTCTATAGGCAATTGTGCCTTATAGACCCTTAATTAGTCGATGGAACTCGAGTGTGTCGGGAATTTATGCTGTACTCTGATATGTATGAATGAAATCAACCTGTATATACCATTTATGTATTGAAGTGTGAATATAAGACCATTGTGAACAGGTTTTATAAAAGTTTTTGTAAACCCTGATTTTGGGAAGTTTAATTTTGAATAAGTCCCAAATCATCTGACGATCTCTAATTCCATATAATTACATTTTTTTCAAACTAATCTCGGCATAGATTGTGAAGGGGGTTACAATGCAAGCATGCCATACATTAAGAATTTATCTTGCATGCATATTGGTATTATTTTTCTATTGAGATTCTCTCGAATCTCATCCTCCCTTACTAACAATTTAGACAGGTAAAGATAGAAGCTATGCTAAGAGCAGCGAAAAGAAATGTATGAGGGGAATGATGTGGTGGAACAAAGACTGAAAGATGTCTCCGTTTTCCCTGGGACGGGTTGAGACACCCATGTAGCGCTGTGAGGCTATATTAATTGTAATTATCAAGTACAAATATCTATGGGGAATTTCCGTAATCGTGCATATAATATCAATATATTTTTGCTATTCCTATGTTACCCACCGAACTGCGTATCGTTTTTCGTAAATACTCTGAAATATGTGAAAATAAGATAAGGGTGTGACAGACTTTAAGTTCCAACCAAGGAAAATCCTTATCCCAAAGCTTAGAGTAACATGAAACTTAATTAATGCAAAGTCTTTTAGCAATACTAGATGTTTATAATTTCTCCTCTATCGAGTTGCTCAGAATTTCCTACGAGTAGGAAGCATTATATTAGAACTATATTAGATTTGAGAATTGGGATCATCGGAGTATTATACTAGCCTTGTCTAGCATTTTTATGATCTTAATTTGGGATTTTAACCTTTAAAACCTCTAGAAAACCCCTAAATTTACGACATAATTCTTATTTCTCAAATAACAGATTCAATGAGTGATAAAGTACTCTTACCCTAGCCATCAAACCAAAGATCCTGCTATTGGTTTTGCCAAACATGGTGTCTCGAACAAGCTCACAAAATTTCCTGACGATCCAATGGTGGACTTAGTAAAAAACATTGATTCTTTCCTCTAGGATTTGTTCTCCATGTTCCAGAAATTGATTTCCAACTATTGAAATTGACGGATTAGATGTCTTAGATGGGTTGACCTAATTTTAGCCTGATCCAACAATAAACGAATACACAAATGACATTTTGCCGAGGTTGTCTCAATTGTATGCAAAATAGAAAAGTTGTACCTTGAATCTATCTCACTACTCCTATAAATAGGCTCTAAAAACTCTCTTTTATCCTTATTTAGTCGATGTGGGACTTCCTAGTCTCTTTTATTTTATTATTTATTTACTTATACACACATAATTAAAATTAAAATTAAATACTCCCATTTAAACTCTACTAACTTTATTATTTTATTTTTTCTAAAAAAGTTCAATAATAATAATAATTACTTAATTGTATATATTTTTATTAGACTTTATTTAACTTTAATGTTTTAATTTATTTTAGATCCATCTTCCTTATTTAAACCATTATTAACTAAATTATATTTACCACTAAATGTTTCCTTTATAAGATTATCTAAGTCTTATGAATGAAAATTTGGGATGTTACATATCGCAATTCTCATATCACAATTTTTTGTATCACAATTACCATATCACAATTCCTGTATCACAATTCTCATATCAAAATTTTCATATCACAATTTTCCGTATCACAATTACCATATCACAATTACCATATCATAATTCCCATATCACAAATTGCTGTATCACAACATATCACAATTTTCATATCACAACATATCACAATTCCCAAGTTGCCTTCCATCAATTCAACCAAACCGCCTTATTTCCGCCGACTAGACCTATGAGCTAAGTTATTATCCATGTTACTGACCACTCAAAAGCTCACTAGTCATGTGATGTGGACAAGCCAAAATCACAATTTAGGATGTTACATATCGCAATTCTCATATCACAATTTTTCGTATCACAATTACCATATCACAATTCCCGCATCACAATTCTCATATCACAATTTTCATTTCAAAATTTTCATATCACAATTTTCCGTATCACAATTACCATATCACAAATTTCTGTATCACAACATATCACAATTTTCGTATCACAACATATCACAACTCTCAAGTTGCCTCCCATCAATCCAACCAAACCGCCTTATTTCCGCCGACTAGACCCATGAGCTAAGTTATTCTCCATGTTATTGGCCACTCAAAAGCTTACTGGTTATGTGATGAGGACCAGCCAAAATCCATAGAGCACATACCCAGACCATGGGTCTTTCCCCCTCATTGAACTAGTGGAGTGTTGCAACCCCTCATTGAACGAGTGGGCCAATCCTTCATTAAGCTAGTGGGACAATCCCTCATTGAACTAGTGTGATGTTGCAACCCCTCATTGAATCAGTGGGGTAGTCCCTCATTGAATTAGTGGGATAATAGAAAGTCAACTATCATGCACCAATAGAAGCTGTACCACGTGGTAGAATAAACTTATCCATCTCATCCCAATCCAATTATCACCATAATTATCAATAAATAGATTAATGGAAATTTTCCGAGATTTTCACATTCATACAATACTAATCAAATCATCTTCACAAACATGTAATAATATCTCAATTCTCACCTCATATATATATATATATATATATATATCACAATTAGGTTCTAAAAGGCAAATTTCTATCAAAATACTCATCAACATCATGATAACTTTCTCGATCTCAATAAACATTTCAAAGTAATCATTGAAGTCTCTAATCAATATCAATATATCATTTTTATTCTCATATTCATTTCACAAAATACTCACAAATAACATACCAACCCATATAATAAGTGAAAAGTGGTTATCTTTCGCCAAAGCTAAGTTTGCCTCAATAATGCAAACTCCAAGCTTAACACCAATAATTCACAATTTAATCTACACAATCAACATCACCACACATTAGTTTACTAACTAATTAAGTGGTAAAAATAATGACTTAGGGACTCAATCCCCTCTAGAGTTCCCAATTCCACTCTAGGCCACACTTAGTCATCCTAACAAGAGGTTTCTATTAGCTCAACAATTCAAGTAAACCAATTAACAACTTTAATTACTCAAATCATTCAAAAATCCCAATTTCATAACTTGGGATTTCCCTTCAAAATAGTTATCACTCATAATCAAGCTTAGGAAACAACCTAAACCGATTAAACCTTTAATCTAACTCATATTAACATAACCCAATCACAAAACCTTATTTTCAAATGCCACATTATCATAACTTAGTAAAAATCAACCTTTAGAGTCAAACCCTAGCTCAAAAATCCATATAACCTCAAATCAAACAGAACTAAACTGATTAAACTCTTTATTTAATCCAAACAACTCATTTAAACCCAAAATAATTAGTGAAATCATCACCTATTTCGAAAATTTCAAGAACCCTAGGATTTCAAAATTCCTAAATCTGAAAATCTAATAAAAGATGAGTAGAAATGAGTTAGAAACACTTATCCAAGTATATTGAGGCTTAGGAATGCTTCCTCAACTCAAAAATGTCAAAACTCTATCAGAGAAATTGATCCCAACCTCAAAAACTCTAATTTTTTGAATGTTGTCTGCGACAATACTAATTATAAAATAATACACTGGCCTTGGTGAGTGCATTACTCACCCTGGCAAGTGGCACAAAATGCGTCTTTGTGTTATCGGCCTCGGTAAGTGAGTTTACTTGCAGCGGCAAGTGGCATAAAGGGAAAATGCCCGATTTCGAAAATTCATAACTAATTCCACAAATATCCAAAAATTAAAAATTAGTATTTTGTGGAAAGCTTAAGATGTCTACTTCCTAATGTATGAAGAATCATTAAAAAAATATTAACCTTTGCTCCTCGAAAGTTCCTGATTTCCAAAACTGTTCATAAAGGCCTAAAAATATGGCTTCTAATTATCATTTTTAGTGTTTCTAATAAGCCTCAAATGCCCAAATTTGACTAATTAATTCCTCAACCTCTTTGATAATAAACTCTTAATTATGTCCCAACCTCAGTATTAAAAATTGAGATGTTACACCTTCCATATCGTACAAATTCCCTAATATGCGAATACCTTTCGAGTCACCATTCAAAATATGTAAGTCACCTTCTTTAATATGCAGGCATTCCTAATATGCAAGTCACTTTCCATTTTGTGCAAATTCCCTTGTATTAGGGAATTCACAAATATGCGAGATATCTTTCATATTATGCAACTTTAAAGCTACACAAAGAGAATTTGCATATAATAAAATATGACTTGCATACCAGGAAAGATGATATGGACATTTGGAAATGTTAATGTTAAGGTAACTTGCAACAGTATTCACAAAGGTGGGTGTATTGATCAAGGGAGGTGAGTGTCATTCCATGCACTTTTTTTTGGGGATCCAATTCCATACACTATGTTAGTTCTCCTAAAGACTTTTTTTTTTGGGTCAATTCTCCTAAAGACTTTAGTACTCAAGTCCATCCCCTGATAAATTTCAAAGGGCCCGTTTGATTCAGTGCAAATCAGAGGAGGGAAATGGAAAATGGGTATTTTCGGTCCGGCGGTAGCTGTTTGGTTCCCATTTTCTCAGGAAAATGTTTTCTAGTGGCAGGGCATCTTCCTTTATTCACGCTAGAAAATGGGTTCCACAAAAAATGGTGGGAACCTATTTTCTAGCGTGCTAACAAAATGCAAGAAGACTAACTTATCCCTTTTCATTGCCGGTGGAGAGGAAGAGAGTGACGCCGGAAAGTATCATCGTGATTGATGGTGGAGGAAGAAGAAGCCGATGATGGCCTCTTTGCAGTCGTAACTGTAGATCCGTCAGTGCGGAGGAGGAAGAAGAAGTCGACGGTGATGATGATGAGGAGAGGTTGATGGAGGGGGAAGAAGAAGCCGACGGTGGCCTCTTTGCCACCGTCATTGTAGCTCCATCAGTAATGGAGGAGGAAGAAGAAGTTGACAATGGTGATGATGCGGAGAGGGTGACAGAGGTGGAAGAAGTCGACTGATGGGGATGTGATGCGATTTGGCGAGATTTAGGGTTGATGAAATTAATGAATAATAATAATAATAGTCTTTTGCCCATTTTCCTATCTCATTTTCTTTCAACTAAACAAAAATTTTCGTATCAACATAATTTCTTTTCTAGTATAAACCGAATGTATTGAAGGCAAAACCATTCCTTTCCATTCTTATATTTTCTATTTCATTCCTTTCCAACCCTTTCTTTGATCCAAATGGGCTCTAAATGGGCATATATGCCCAATTTTTCCATGTGTTTTTGCCAACTATATGCTTGTTTGGGATCGTGTTTGGGACCTTTAAAAGTATTTATTCACTTAAATCGAAATAAAAATCCTTTCACATCCCTACCTTATATATCATATTTACAGGTCTGGTTTCTCTTATTATCCCTTTTCTCATTATCTCTCATAATCTCTAGATCATATCCATCCAATCAATTTAAAAAGATAAAAAATGAGCCACGTTATCAAGTTATCACTCCTTTAACTTTTCTCTCCTCTTTCCAATCAACAGTCTAGATGGGCTCCTTTTCCCAATCAATGGTTCAGATGGGCTCATGAGGGATGATGAGAAAATGAGAGGATTTGCTTCCCATATTTACTATTGAAAAGCTATTTTTTTAAGAATCGCTATTCCTAAAAAAGGAACAGTGTTAAATCTTGGAAATTGAGGGTCTGTTTGGCAAAGCGATAGGCATCAATGAACGCACGTTTAGAGCAAAAAAAGCCCGATGGCCATTTTTTCACTATTTGGCAAAGTGATCCTTTTCATTGTACTTTTAATATTACTGTAGCTTTTTTCAAAAACTGATTTGCATAGCTTTTCCATTCCCTCCAGCAGCGTTTTCATCATCTTCAAATCGGAGAGAACCAGAGGGAGGCTGAATGCTTGAACCAGCAAGAGAAAAGAAGGAGGGGACGCATTCACGGGCTGGATTTCTCACGAGCAGTAACGATAAACTAGAGGAGAGGCACTGGTGAAGAACGCCATGGATCTGTAGCGAGGGAGGTGGAGCTTCACTGTTCAGTCGTCATCTTCTTCATCTCAGAACTAAAGAGAGTGAGCGACTGGGAATCACGGCAGAGCTCAATGACCAAATAGAAAAGGAAGACGGGTTTCACGATCTAAAGAGAGCCGTGTTTTTCATTATTCTTCAACATCTCTATCTTCTGTGTTGAGCGAGAAGAAAATCAGAGAGATATCATGAGATCAGAGGAGGTGTTACTGTTCCTTCTTCACTTCAATAACCGGATCAGTGGACTTCCTTCCTCTTGCGTTTTGTGATTTTTTTTATTACGTAGTAGCACGGGATCGAACCCGTAAGGGGGGAGGGGGAGTGGTCTAAGGCCACTTAGGTGACCACTACAGATGAATCATATTCGTGACATAATCATAGATCAACTTGTTAACGGTAGATGATTCTATCATGATCCACTTCATGTATGTATTGTAATATAAATATAAATTTATCCATTTTTAGTGAAGTACTTTGGTGTATATTTTTTTAAATTATAATTTCAGTTTTTTTAATCAAATTTTGTTTATGTTTTCTCACTTCAAGTATATATATATACAGACCTGAGCAGTAAATAATTTTCTTGCAGACAATAATTTAAAAAGACACAAACATACTTGCAAAAATCAAAATATTTACTAGAAAAGAATGAAGAAAACCAGAATAATTTTGACTGAACATAACCCAGGTTATGAAATGAATCATATGTATGTAGTATTCAATAGCATCCATGCCTTTTTCAGTCATTTTGTATCTAAACAGACTTTTCAAACTCTAATTCAAACAGGTTCAAGGTTAAAAAAAAAAAGTCATTTCTGCTACCGCTAATCCAAACACAAATCACACTTATATTTTCACTTTTAATCCTTACTTACTTTTCTAGAAGTCAGATGAAAATAAAATCACTTCTCCACTTATCCAAACAGGCACTGAAGTTAAGACCCTGAAGTGTGGAGGCCAACTCCATTAATGCCTTATACCATTTCTTCACCAAGAACTGCAACTAACTTAAATACTGACGCCTCTCTTGTTCAAAACCCTAAACCCTAATTGCTTGCTCTCATAGTGCATTCCCGCCCGTAATTCTCTGTCCAAATATAATACTAACATGAATTGAAATAAGTAAATCCATCAGTGCCTGTAATTCTGTATCTATCCCTCATCTTTCTTGCTGGAAGAATGTCTCTGCGACTGGTAGCATCAAATTTACTCAAAAAGTTTCGCTTTCCTCCTCACAATGCTTCTTCTACTTCTGTACTAATCTCTAATACGTTGCCCATCTCACTTCCTGGTTCGTTACTAATCACACTATTAATATTTTATTCTTCACGTACTTTTGTTTCTCCGAGTATCGCTGCTACTGTTGTTTGAAGATACTGATAAAACCCAATACTCATAAAATTACTGAAGTTCTTCTAATCAATGTGAAAGGTCTAACGAATGTCAGATATGGTTCCGAATTGTAGTTGTAATCTCAATTTTTTTAACTTTGTTTCAATATTTTTATTACAATCGTCGAGTCATAGTGACGAAGTAACAAACAATTTAGTGCAAAACGCGAAGAATGAAATCAATTTGAGATTGCCTCGATTGCCTGGTTTGTCACCGCTCTGCTTAATTTTAGAATGGCATAGTGCTTCTGGGGTCGTTGTTCAATTGATTTTGTGAGTTTGTGTGAGTGAAAATACACATTAAAACTCGTACTTTGGAATCTGGATATAGGCTCGAATAAATTTCTCAATCAATTCGTCTATCTTAGATGGCATCACATAGGACGATTAGTAGAGTTTCTGGCAAAATGATGAACATGTGTCCTGTAATAGCGTATTGATGATTTACCGTTTCTTGAATCTTAAACTTTTTGAATTTGCTTTATCCTATATAGATCAGGTATTAGTCGTTCAAAAGGGATAATAATGTCTTTTTCTAATTGTCCCGCACAGCGATGACGACTACTTATTGTTGTTTTTTTATCATTTGGTGTTGTATCAGGCAAAAGTATTACTTTTCATTGGCATCGAACTGGTGCACACGGGTGGAAGACGGGCTCTAGGGGTCCTTTCCCATGGATGGTGATATATGGACATCTTGGTATGTTTTTGAAATTAACACAAAAATTTGTTTTGTTCTTTTCAGCTTGTAATTTTGCTGTATTTTATTCTAAAATCTGCATTATGTTACTTATTCATCCTTTTAATTCTCCTTCCATGCTTAAATTCATAAAAATGCAAGGACTGCGCGTACTATTGGAGGCCAAGTCTTGCAACCTGATATCTAAATTAAATTTTGTAGCAAGTCAGAAAAAGCTATATTTAAGACCTCAGGGAAACTGTTCATGCAGTTAGAAAATTTATCTAATTTCTATAAATGCTTTATATTTTAAACATATTGATCATGAGGTATCTCATCTTTTTACCTTGTAACACCCGTCCTTTCCCAAGAAATTCTGTATTCTATCTATAGAAGATTCAAGAAAATAATCACACTACCTTATAGCATTGCACATGGTAGTCTTTTTGTTCCACATGGAGATAACCTTTCCTTGATAGTAATATAGCATAGTTGGATGCCGGTTTTCCTTTTAAATGGAGAAGAAATTTGCTGCTGGGAATGTAAAATAACATCACGATTGAAAATTAGCTTGTTCACCGTCGGCTATTTTTCCTAAATCAAATTTTTCGGGTTACTTTTCCCAGATAGCATTGAATATAATACTTATTGCTCATTGCCTCTGTCTACTTGTTATCTGCCTACCTGTTATGGTATAAAGCGGAGTGGGGAACCCACCCTCAAAAGGCGCCTCATAAGGGGGAAGAACCACACCACTTATATACCCCAACAAGCAGCCTAAGCCACTCGATGTGGGACTGGGTCATTACTCCGTCCCATAATAGTGGCCCTCCCCGGAAGAGCCGGCGTCCACGCCGGGCAGAAGTTGCCGCTGGGAGAGCCAGCGGAGCCACCCGGGCAGAGGCCGGTGCCAGCTCTGATACCATCTGTTATAATTCTGGAATTAATTGCCCAGAATCGAAGTGAAATAGGTAGAAGGAGAAGGAAAGATGAATTAGATGAAGAGAAACAGAATAATCGAACAGAAGAGAGAGAACAGAGAAGAGAAGAACAGAGATTCTGAGAGGGAAAGAGAGGGACACGTGGTTGCTGAACATATGCTTTATTATCTGAGTCAACAACAACAATAATAGTGACAATAGCTCATATATATAGAGCCGAGGGATTCAGGGGCAGATCTGCACTTAACTAATTCAGGGGCAGATCTGCACTTAACGAATCCTAATCCTATCTAATTAGCTAGGGAACACAATTTAGGGATTAGGGATTCACAATTACAATCTTTACAAATTCATATCACTGCCATATTTCTTGTTTCTATAATTTTATTAGCTTTTAGTGCATATGCACTATAGTAATGGCTGGCATTCCATCTGGATCAATATTATGTTAATCAAACTGGCTGAGGCACTGTTTCATGGTTCAAATAGTTTGGATTGATTACTCTGATCTCTGTGCAGCATTAATTATTGGCATTAATGCCAACCCTGTGTTTGCAAAAGATGCATCAACAGAAGCAGCTTTTGATAGTGACACTGAAAAGGATGACATAACTGGATTGCAAAAAATTGAGGATGGCTCTGTAGTATCAAATATACACACATCGAAATGGAGGGTCTTTACTGATAAAGGGAGAGAATTTTTTCTTCAGGCAAGCAGGTTTCCTTTTGCTATGTTTCACTTTTCTTCAGTTATATCTTTTGCATTCCAAAGTTTGTTTTATGTCGACTGTCTGTCAGGGAAAAATAGATGAAGCTGAAAAGCTCTTCCTTTCTGCAGTACAAGAAGCTAGAGAAGGTTTTGGCCAGAGAGACCCACATGTTGCATCTGCATGCAACAATCTGGTCAGTTTATCATTAAGATGGTTTACACGTGATAATTATTTTCTTCCTAATTATTTGTGAGAAATTTGCAGTAAATCATTTAGGAATCCTCCTAGAGAATTTTGTTCTTAGAAACTATCATTTGGTTGTTATCTTATTTTTTTAAAGCTGACAAACGTCTTCACTTTAATTGAAGTTGTAAGAACTGTTTTCTAAATCATTGAGGAATCTTCCTGGAGAGTTTTCTTTACTGACCCTCTTTGAGTTGCTGTCTTTACTATTATTTATTTTCATTTTTAATCTTGTTCTTTTTTTTTTTCATAATTAGAAAAAATTTGTGATGCCTCTCAAGGGTTTCTTATCCGTTATAAGTGAGAATATTCTACCATATATTCCCATACACATGGTATTTATTTATTTTTGGCCTGAGATTTGGTGAATTAGATCTGTGCTTGCATTTCTTTAAGAAATCTTGGTGCATGGTCATACTTCATATAGGCAGAATAATTAAAATGCCGAGACAGATTGTGACATTAGCAGTTGATGCATGACTTAAAGCAGTCAATTTTTAAAGACATTAGATGATGTGATTGGTAGAAGTGTATGGAAAGTTTCAACTTTTGGCAAAACTCATTCCTCTCTATCATTTCGAGGGACTCATTTTGGTTGATTATGCTTGGTCTAATTACCTCTATTTGGTATTACCTCATAATGATTGCTTCAGTTGCCTAAAGAGAGAAAATTCTGTAGTAATACAACTCAATTGTTACTATGATTCTCATTTCAGGCTGAGTTGTACAGAGTCAAGAAGGCTTTTGACAAAGCAGAGCCACTGTATTTAGAAGCTATCAGCATATTGGAGGAATCGTTTGGACTTGAAGATATACGGTAAAGTGCATTTTCTGTAAAACCATCATAATTATTGTTTTTGATCAATTAGGAGTAATAACTTGTTTATGGCTGCGGGCAGGGTGTGACTGTTTCCCATTTCCATGAAGTTAATAGCCTTAAGGCTTATGCCACCACACAATGGAAAAAACATCATACAGAATTCATAGTTGAAATAATAATTATATGAATTTTCTTTTCTACCTCTCTTCTCTGCGTAACAGGTCTCTTTGTTAGTTATTTACAGTTTACGCTAGAGGATTCTAGATTATCTTGGAATTTCCTCACTTTCATGAACCTCATTACTATAGGTGAAGGTTCCCCCTTAAAGCAACCATTTGCAATTGAAGGGAACCATAGCAATTTTTCAACAAAAGTAAGGTGGAGAGAGACCCTTGAGAATGTGCAATGTTATCCAACAAAATACACCTGTAGTGTATACTATAAATTGTTAGACCATATATTGTTTGAAAATCATAGTATGTCGAGATGCTGTATGAATTGCTCCATCTTCGTGCGTCTTGAACACTTCTTGAATTGGGTTATTGTATTTAGATCATTTCATTCCCGGCATCACCTCTTTGACAAAACGCCAAAATTAATTCCCAATCAATGTCTATATGGAAGTTAAAAAAATCCTTCTAAGTCAGACTCTGAAGCTTAAGAAGGTCTTCATTTATTTAATTGAGATCTATCTTGTCTTCAGTTTGTGCTTCTCTAATTGCTCACACTAGCAAATGAAACTGTGATTTTGCAGAGTGGGAGCTGCTGCTCATAACCTTGGGCAGTTCTTCCTTGGACAGCGGAAGTTGGAAGAAGCTCATGTTTACTACTCGGTAAATTGTTATGTCTTTAGAGCTTAACTATCTTGGCGACATGTGCACTAATTCTTAAAAATCCTGTAATCACCAAGAGGTCTAATGATTAATCCTTAGCCTAATGAAACTCCTACAACTTTATTGAATGTGCACATAGCACCCTTTACTTTCATTTGTAGCGATAAACCTCTTGTGGTTATTGTGTTTGCTGAAAGAACAAAATTCATGTGCTTTTCACATGACAAATTGATTGATAGGGTTAGGGGTTGACTGGTATTAAGGTTGAATCTGATAGCAATCCAAATCGCTATGCGTTGATTTATTCCAGGAAAAATAAGCGTCTTAGGATTAATTAGGAAGTAATTAGCAATATTTATTATTTTTAATAATTTCAGCAATATTATTTTGGATATTATTTTAGATATTTCAAAATAAGTGGAATATCCACAAGTAGGATTTTAGATATTCTTTAGTATTTTAGATTTAGATATTATTTTAGTATTTTTGATATTATTTAGATTTCCTAGTTTGAATTTTGAATTAGAATTTGATCTCTCTGTACTTCTATAAATTGGCCCTTTGCCTACTCAATAAAGCATCGAATATTTTCAGAGTTACTAAAATTTGGAGATCCTCCTGGGCTATATTAGAGAGATTAGTGAGATACTTGCTATCCCTCTATTATAGAGTTTATTCATTATATTTTCTGCATTGCCATTCGAATTCACTATCGGGATTTAACAATTTGGCATCAGAGCCTCACAGTCCGCCATGGGAAAGACTCGTTCTTCACAAACGACGCAACCGTCCGACGCGAACCCATCGTTCGACGCGACACAGCCGCCCGAGACCCACCCGTTCGAAACCTCCTCCGATCATCTCGCCACTATCGCTGCTCGACTCGCAGCCATTGACGAGTTGAAGGCACAGGTTAGAGCGCTCGAAATCTCATCTGCTTGACCCAACTGAAACAGAGGAAGGTCGCGCCACTCCACCGATGACAGCGACGATGATTCTGAAACGTCATGACGCCATTCCCGCGCCCCATATACCAAAATCGAATTTCCTAAGTTTGAAGGGGGCGACCCGCGTGGCTGGTTTCTGAAGGCTGAGAAGTTCTTTCGATATTATGACACCGCAGAAGACGACAAGGTTGATGTAGCAGCCATTTATTTAGAAGGTGATGCTCTAGATTTATTTTCATGGTTAAATTCGCAGCGGGCAATACTATACTGGGATGATTTGGTTAAGGCATTCCAAGAACACTTTGGGCCACCGGAATATCTTAATCCCGATGAAAATCTGTGTAGCATCAAGCAAACTGGTTCTGTTCAAGACTATCGGAAGGAATGGGCAAAGAAGGTGGCGCTGGTTGCAAATTGGCCAGAACACTGCCTTCTCGGCGTCTTCATGAACGGCCTCAAGGAAGAACTGCGTTCACACGTACAGATTCAGAAACCACGTAGTGTTTACAGAGCCGCTAGCCTCGCCTTAGAATTTGAGAAACAATTATCAATTGCTCGCGGTAATAAGTTTGGCCCTTCAAACCGAAGCTTCACTACGTCATCGTCAACCACAGGGAAATATCTTGCGCTGAATTATTCCTCTTCATCATTCCCTTCCGCAGGACGTATATCGGCTGTAGATCCTGAACACCAAAGGCGACGCGACAAAGGCTTGTGTTTCCGGTGTGCAGAGCCTTTCCGACCAGGACATAGATGTAGCACCTCATTCTCATTAATGGAGGTGGACGACAATGGCAACCCCCTTCCTGAGTCTCTTGACCCAATAGTTGAATCTGAACTAGAGGAAACAGAGGAGATTGAGGTTGCTTTTAATGTTATCTTGGGCACACCTTCGGCCTCCACTATGAAGATAAAGGGTTTCCTTCATCCTAAATAGGTGCTATTGTTGGTAGATAGTGGATCCACCCACAATTTTATTTCCACTACCTTGATGCGACAACTTGGCATTCCCACCAGTACAGTATCCTCTTTTGGCGTTCAAATTGGGGATGGTTGGGTTATTCGCTGCAATCAGATTTGTAAGGATCTGGAGGTCCAACTATCAGGATTAACAATTAAACAGGGCTTCTACCCTTTCTCCTTGGCCGGGTCAGATTTAGTGTTGGGGATTAAATGGTTAGCATCACTCAACACAGTACAGGCAAATTGGAACGACATGTTCATGATCTTTTGGGTTGAAGGAAAGAAATACAAATTGCAAGGAGAATTGCCAAAGGCTGGTCCTCAGGTTTGTCTCAAGAGCTTGGAGTTTCACCAGACAGAAACAGCAAAACGTGCAGCCTTAGATGTATCAGATATCCTTCAAAACTTTTCTGCTATTTTTGAAGAGCCTACTACACTGCCACCTTCCCGTGGCCACTATCACATGATCTCTTTGCTGCCAGGGGCTTCCCCACCAAATTTGAGACCCTATCGCTACCCTTATTACAAAAAGGACGAGATTGAGTCTCAAGTTCGCTCCTTATTAGATCGAGGATTCATCCGCCCTAGTTCTAGTCCATTTGCCAGTCCCGCCTTATTGGTGAGCAAGAAGGATGGCACTTGGCGGTTGTGTGTGGATTATCGTTGTCTCAACAAAATTACGATTCCAGATAAGTACCCCATCCCTAACATTGATGAATTATTAGATGAACTGCACGGTGCTACATATTTTTCAAAGATTGATTTACGATCTGGGTTTCATCAAATCCGGATATTACCTTCCGATATTCATAAAACGGCATTTAGAACCCACTTCGGTCATTATGAATTTGTGGTCATGCCATTTGGTCTCACTAACGCCCCCGCAACATTCCAAGCTATCATGAATGACTTGTTTCGCCCTTACTTAAGGAAATTTGTGCTCGTCTTCTTTGACGACATTTTAATCTACAGTTCTTCTGCAAAAGATCATTTCCAGCATCTCAGGATTATTTTTCAGATCCTACAGCAACACTTTTTCTTCGCCAACGCTAAAAAGTGTTTTCTGGGACAAACGAGGGTTGACTACTTAGGACACATTGTTACTAGTAATGGCGTGGAAGTTGTCCCTGAGAAGATTAAGGCCGTCGCTCATTGGCCTACTCCACAATCAGTAAAAGACTTGTGCGGTTTTTTAGGACTCACTGGCTATTATCGGAGGTTTGTAAAAAACTATGGCCTCATTGCGCGACCTCTAACCGATTTAACAAAGAAGGGTGCCTTTCAGTGGTCGGATGCAGCTCAAACAGCTTTTGAGGAACTTAAAATAGCTCTCACTACCACTCCGGTCCTTCACTTATCGGACTTTCGACAACCTTTTACGGTGGAATGTGACGCTTCTGGGAACGGTATTGGGGCTGTACTAATGCAAAATAACCATCCTGTAGCATATTTTAGCAAATGATTCTCCTTCTCAAATCGTTACAAATCAGCTTATGACAGGGAGTTACTTGCCTTGGTCCTTTCACTACTAAAATGGCATCACTACTTATTGGGTAACCATTTTTTCGTACAAACCGACCATCACAGCCTGAAGCACTTGTTAGACCAAAAGATTGTGACTACTTCCCAACAACGACTCCTGGTCAAACTCCTTCCTTTTGATTTCACCATTTGTTATAAACCAGGGCGAGAGAATGTAGCCGCTGACTCTTTGTCTCGACGGCCCCAGCAGGCAGAGCTTTTACACATGGTCATTCCTATGGCCTACGACCTAGATCAGCTTCCGCAAGCACTACTGCAGGACCTTGACACAAGGGCAAAGATAGAGGAGTTACAGACCCACCCTGATCAACACTCTCCTTTTCACTTTGTGAATGATCGGTTATTCTACAAGACACGTTTAGTCATACCCAATGTTGTCTCACTCAGAGAAAAATTGATGGCCGAAGCTCATGAAACGCCAACCGGGGGGCATGGAGGGTACCTCAAGACCCTGCGACGGTTAAATGACCAACTGTACTGGCACGGGATGAAACACGATGTCAAGCGCTATATCCAACGTTGTCACACTTGTCAGCAGAACAAATATCAAACATTAGCACCGGCAGGACTCTTGCAGCCGCTTCCTATTCCAGAGCTCATTTGGGAGGACATTTCTCTTGATTTTATTATAGGGCTCCCTAAGTCCAAAGGTTTTGATGTGATTTTCGTGGTGGTGGATCGTCTCAGTAAATACAGCCACTTCATTGCCCTTACTCACCCTTATACCGCTAAAGCTGTCGCTGCCACTTTTTGCCAGGAAATTGTTCGCCTTCACGGCATACTATGGTCTATTGTCTCTGATAGAGACCCTCTTTTTCTCAGTCACTTCTGGCAGGAGTTATTTCGTTTAAGTCAAACCTGCTTAAACATGAGCACCTCCTACCACCCACAATCCGATGGGCAAACTGAGGTCGTCAATCGATGCCTCGAGACTTACTTACGTTGCTTTGCACATGACCAACCTAAACAATGGAGTAAATTTCTTTGCTGGGCAGAATTTTCTTTCAACACTGGGTTCCATGTGGCTGCTAATACTTCTCCATTTAAATTGGTTTATGGTCGTGATCCCCCGCCTCTCCTCCCTTATGTCAAAGGTGAAACAAGGGTTGCTGACTTAGAAGAACAACTGGAGACGCGTGATGCCATGTTACGAGTTTTAAAAGGGAACCTCCTTAAAGCTCAACACCGGATGAAGCTCCATGCCGGTCAACATCGCCGGGACCTTGAGTTTAAACCAGGGGACGCTGTTTGGTTACGCATTCAACCATATCGACAACGATCGTTGGCGCGATCGAAGTTTCAGAAACTATCTCCACGTTTCTTCGGACCCTTTACGGTGGCCAGACGTATTGGCAAGGTCGCCTATGAACTAGCCCTCCCGTCGACTGCCAAAATCCATCCTGTCTTTCATGTTTCCCTTCTCCGTCCTGCCTATGGCCAGCAAGCTCCTACTCCTCCTCCTCCTCTTCCTCTCTCAGCTGATATGGAGCTCATCCTACACCCTTCCAAGGTATTGCAGCATCGCTGGACACCAGATCACAGATTGGACATACTTGTGGCATGGGAGAACCGCCCTTTGGAGGAAGTTACTTGGGAGGAATATGATCTCGTTGCCGAACAATTTCCTCAATTTCGCCTTGAGGACAAGTCGACTTTCCAAGGGGGAAGATATGATAGCAATCCAAATCGCTATGGGTTGATTTATTCCAGGAAAAATAAGCGTCTTAGGATTAATTAGGAAGTAATTAGCAATATTTATTATTTTTAATAATTTCAGCAATATTATTTTGGATATTATTTTAGATATTTCAAAATAAGTGGAATATCCACAAGTAGGATTTTAGATATTCTTTAGTATTTTAGATTTAGATATTATTTTAGTATTTTTGATATTATTTAGATTTCCTAGTTTGAATTTTGAATTAGAATTTGATCTCTCTGTACTTCTATAAATTGGCCCTTTGCCTACTCAATAAAACATCGAATATTTTCAGAGAGTTACTAAAATTTGGAGATCCTCCTAGGCTATATCAGAGAGATTAGTGAGATACTTGCTATCCCTCTATTATAGAGTTTATTCATTATATTTTCTGCATTGCCATTCGAATTCACTATCGGGATTTAACAGAATCTTTGTCAGGATAAGAGCAAGGATATTAAACTCTTAATCTAATAAGGCTAGGAGAATCTCCATAAGTGCAAGACAAACAAACTTTGTACTCAGTTAAGTCAATCTGATACGGATAAATGTAACAGGCAGCTAACATCAAGACAACTGACAGCACAACTGAAGGCACAAATAGCAAACTCCTAGGAATTTGACAACACATAAAGGAAGTTACTCCCTTTTATATTGCTGATAAAACTGCCCCCAATTACCTGGTTGGTTTCTAATTTAGATATGTTCTTCCTCCTACTGTAGGTGATAAATAATAACAGTCAATATCCTATCGCAAATGAACCCTTCTTTTGATCCATTGTTGTTAAGGAGATTCCCTACAATGATCCATGATCAACGACCAAAACATGAGATCCTGAAGACTATTTTATCTCTTAACAGCCACGAAAATCCTAGCATTTTGTTCAACTCATCATACATTGGGATTTGTGTGTGTCTATGCAGATGCGATAGAGCAATTGTTAGTGGTAATTGTGCTTGAGTATTTCTGCGTTGATTCCTGTGCAGTAGCTTCTGTCATTTGGGTTTCTGGAAGATTTAAAAAAAATAAAAATAAAAAAGAGCTATGTGAAGATTGATTTCTGTAAAAACTTTACGTAGGAGAATAATATGGACAAGTAAGATTATAGAGGTGAACAAAGGATTTGATGAAGGAAATATATTTCACTTACTTTTCTCATGACCATATTATGAGACCCATTATCCATTCTCAGAGCAATGTTGTCATGATCAATATCTGTTGATAGCTCATCTATTTATTGTCATTTGTTTGCTTCAGTCGTAGTGATCACATTTTTTCCTTCTCCCTTTTTTGACTCAATTCTCCTTCCTCCTGCTTTTGATTTTGACAGATGGCTTTCAAGGTGTGGACCTACTGTACTCATTCACACATGATTTTCCTCTCATCAGCAAACATTTATCATATTCACGTTAGCTGCTTCTTCTAATCGTTTCACAATTCATATTATATCTGAACTTGCGTTTTTTTTTGAGCAATACTCAGATAAAAAGGCGGGTTTTGGGATATAACCATCCAGACTGTTCTGATACAATGTATCATCTAGGAGTGGTAATAATTCATCCTTTTACTATACCATTCTTTCTTTTTGGTTTTATTATATACAAGACTACGATAGATATTCTATTGACAAGAAATCTAGATTTACATGTTGGAGTTAGAAAATTATCTGAAAATTATTTATCACGAATGTCAATGTGAAGGTTGCATTTGGACAAGTTAATTCTGTATTGCTGATTACAAAAATATGTATGGATTTGAGATTTTTATATCATACATGATTACATAATCCAAAATTTGGCATACTTCATATAGAATTTCTAATATTATGAATCACCATTTTCCAATTTATTATTCTGTTCCATGATAAACACCATTTTCCAATCTTCACCATATGATTGTAACATTAAATGAATTGAAGATAAGAATAACATGTGATAGATGGAGTTCAAGAGTCATCCTCCACTTCAGTTTCCCATGGATTAGGTTCGAAACCTCAACAATTGCCTAAAAATCTGGCTAACTATTTATGGTACTGATGACATGCATCATTTCCAGAATTTTGAAACTTGAAATATATGATTTAGTGGTTTTGAGTGGTGAGTTTTAAGAAGTAAGGCTCTATGCATCTCCTTGATGGATCTGATATTCATCTTCATTTGGGTGTCTCAATAGCTTGGTCTAAATTGAATAGCTTTTTTAGATAGCTTTATTTTCTTCAATGCATTCTGGAATTCGAGCTTGATTGGATTTTAAGTTGCTACAGAATTGAGTGTTCAGGTGCTGTATCTTCAAGGAAAGGAAGGGGATGCTGAGGCCTTTATTCAGGACTCCATAAGAATGCTAGAGGTGCATCTTTTTTGTGCCTGAAATAAGCCAAATAGGTGCTTTTGTGATTTTGAATTGTTATCTTCATGGGACAAATTGTTTATCCGTGTAGGAAGGTGGTGAAGGGGAGTCCATTACATGCATTAGAAGACTTCGATACCTTTCTCAGGTTGTCTTTTTTGTTTTGATGATAGACTTTGTTGATCATGGTTGATTCTTATTGTTCATGGATAATAAAGATGATAATTTGAGTATTTGAATTTTCTGAAATTTATAGGGGCCAAGCAAGCTAAGCCGTTTTTTTGGTTTGGTGGTGGCGATGTGTGTGTGACGTGTGGGAGGGGTGGGGATAGACTAGTAATCATTAAAAGAAAGGTTCCGGGGAAGTAACCATATGACCTAAAAATGATAGAATCCAAGAAATCTGAAAGTATATTTTTCATGCTGTACCTAAAAGACAGTCAGACACAGGACAAGATGATGACTATATTGGATAGAGTGAAAAAGGTTCTCCTTGTGAGTGGCAGAAATTAGAAACCTATCAATCCAACGCATACATATGTCAATGAACCCACTGATTTGATCTCACATAGAAGATAAAGGGCGGCCCAACGCACAAGGCTCCCACCGGGTGGGGTCTGTGAAGGACTAGATGTACGTAGTCTTACCCCCACAAAGAGGCTGTTTCCAAAATTTGCACCTGTGACCTCGAAGTCACACGACAGCAACCTTACTGTTGTACCAAGCCTCACCCTCACGTAGAAGATAGATCCAACAAAATATTGACTTGCACATTAATCATCAAATGCAGTCATTTCTGGGCTAGCATTAATACAGCCCAACCTCTTCTCCATGAATCTGATACATTTCATTCTCTCCTAAGCCTACGAGGCACATCACACATCCTATCGATTAGGTCCCACGCAATCCTTTCTTGGGAGAAACATTCACTTGAATCCACATCATCACACACACCCATGTCTGGTTTCTAGTAGTTCTCCTCGCAATTCTGTTCCAGATTTTCAGGCTATAATTCCTTCTAGGTCTAATTTTCGGACTCATTAAGTTTTTGCTACTTATGTTCTAGATATATATGAAATCAAATCGACATGCTGAAGCTGAGATGATTCAGAGAAGGATTCTACATAAAATGGAACTATCAAAGGTTATTTATTGGAACCCATTTCTCTCTCTCTGTTTAATTTACGTATTGCTCTGACTGACATGCTCATTTACTTTTAGCATTTGAAACTTGTTTTATCAAATCAAAGTTATATGTCTCTAGAAAGTTGATTATACTTGACAAACATTTATAAGAGTTGAATTTCTTAGGTAATAATCTAGATTGAAGGATCCTTGGAACTATTGTTATGTATTAATGGTCAGTAAAGGTATTATGACAGCCAAAACAACAAATGGGCTCTATATGGTGACCCTTGGCAGACCTACTCTGATTTTATTTTCATTTACCACTTGCTATCTCCTACAATCAGTTGTTATCACCTTGCTTGGCTTGATAAATTATGTTGCATTGCAAGTAACAGTTATCTCTTGAGATTTTTGTCTTGTAAAAAATGTGACGTGGTTTGTGGAAGGCAGGGGTGGAATTCTCTTGAAACTATCGCTGCAGCTGAGAGTTTGGCTCTGATTCTGCAAGCATCTAATAATTTAAAAGATTCACAAGAGCTTCTTGAAAGGTAATTTGTTATATTGTTGTGGCCTCAGAAATTTTGCTTTGACTTATCAGTTGATATCCTTTTGCTTTCCTTACAGATGTCTTAATGCCCGGAAAGCCATACTTCACCATGACCATATTCAGGTTTGTATTATTATTTAGATACTACCTTTGGTCCTAAATATAAGAACTAGGCAAGGGATTTACTTTAGTCCAAAATATAAGACCTCGATCCATTGTGTTCGCCAAGTTTATAATTTTCTCCCCAAAGTGTTCCTATTGATTGCACATAGGAATAAGAATTTCCATTAAGGGTCGTTACAATACGTATGATTAGAAAGGATATTTTAGGCAAACCAACCCATATTTGTTACAAATAACTAACTTAACTAATTTCTTTAATATTTGCAAATTAGTTATCTAACTCTTATATTAAGGATCGGATGGAATATTATGAAATGTGATTTTAAAGAACTGATCAACCTAAATTTAAAACCTATGAATCAGTTTATTTTCTTGGGAATGATTATTTTCCCAACTTGCCCCCTCATGTTTAAGTCCACAAGGTAGTGGCAGGAGTTCTTTTTCTGTGACAACTTGGATTTTAATTCTCTAAGATGCCTTCAAGATTAAATCCTGATTGACTGAGGCAACTTAATTATGACATGCGGTTGTTTTATGAAAATAGCAGTCTACTGCAAACCATTGAAATATTTCATATAATAGGTTTTGTGGATGTTCTGATACCCTGTATTTTCAAATATTTGGATGATATTGGATTTTGATAGTTTTCTTTTTACGAGAGTTGAGATCCCTGCTCAATTTGTTTAATATTCTACTCGTAATGAACAATTAGTTTATGCTTGTTATTTTGTAATCTTGTTTACATTTACCAAAATACAAAAGCCTTACTTTTTTTCCCCACGTTCAGATTGGTGCTAACCTGCTTCATCTAGCAAGGGGAGTGGTGCTCAACAGCAGCCAACTACAGAAGTGGGATGCTTCTGGTGAAGCTGAGCTTGATAGGGCAAAGGATCAATTGAATGATTCCATAAGGTTTATTTTAGCTGGTCACATATAGCTCTTGCATGACTAAATTTTGACATCAAAATTTAGTTGTCACAGGTTTTCCCATTGCCAATTAGCCTTTCCTTCCAGATTTGCCATCATGTTACTTTCTTGTTGATGCCCTTTTTTATGTATATTTTTGTCCATGCTTCCTAGCGAGGTTCATGCCCACAATGTTCAGTCTCGACTTTACATCATGTAGATTTGGTTGGAACACTTCAGAAGAGCCAAAACATTCTCACCTGACCAGACTTAGTTTGTATGCAAGGCAGAATTTTTTCTTCATGCCTTAGAAATGTTACATAATTAGAAATGCGAGGGAGCATTCAGAGACAAGAGACTAAAAAAGACAATAATAATGTGTTGCCCGGACAGACTTTTAGACATCCAGAAAGTCCACAGGTTTCCATCATGAAAAATGAAGAATAAACAGAAGCCAATCTTTTGTCTATGGTTTAGGTTTGTGTTTGGTTTGTTCTCTCAAGGAAACATGTTAGATGTTCATAAGCTCCTGATTAGTCTTTCACTTCTCAACTTTCATATGTGAAGTCCAGGGTCGTCCTTTGTTTGTCTTGTTCCTTCACTTGATGTGTATGGTATGGGCGTTGTGAGGTTTTTCCCCCATGAACTTGCGACATCGAACATTTTCAGGGCATATAGAAAGAAAACCTAGGCTAAGATCTTTATAGGTCTTCCATGCAGTAGTTTGGCATCTCTTCCTGCTCTATAATATTTTTGGTTGAAAAACCAATTATCCAAGCAATGACAGGTCTCTCTTATTCAGTTTGGTTTTGGTTTTATTATGCTAACTTTTAGCAGGATTCTCTAATAGCTGTCCCAAAATAATCTTTAGTGAATAGAGCACCTTTCTTTTGCATGCATTTTTGCAAATTATTGATAGGCTGTTATAAATTCAATCTCAGGATTGCATGTCAAGTTTTAAATAAATTACTGAAACAAAAAGTCAACACAAAAGATTACAGTTCACTAGGACGTACTACAAAGGAAAGACAAGCGGCATTAATCATACTGGTTAGTTTTTTATTTTCATAATTCCTCATCTTTATGCATGCTTGCATGTTTGCAAACAGAAGTTAAATATCTGGTACTGTTGTGAAGGCTTCTGTCCTGAAAAGTGTTCTTATTTGAAGGTCATACATTCACTTTGGTCCCTATGCTCGTAAATTTAGTTAACTAGTAGCTGCATAGCATATCATAATGATGTTACCTGTATATGTGATTTCTGGTATTGATATAATGATGGGAAACACTATTTGGTAATGTATAGATCATTGTGAGAAGTGGTATGATTTAGCATGATATTGTTTTTCAAATTTTTAACTGGGTTATACCAGTTGTAGTGAAAAACATAGCCTAAAGTTGAGTGGCCAGTTGTATGCGCACCCACCCAATAACTTCTTTCATGGTTATCATTTGTTTGAGAAGTAATACGCCCTGACCTTGTGATGAGGCTCATAACGTTTAAACTGCAGATAACATGATTATTCATGTTTTCTGGTTATCTGATCGAATGTGTAATATGTAGAGGAGATGAATGAAGACATAGCATTTCTTATTATTTTTTGTTATCAGACTTTCATGGAGGAAATGGTTTTCTTTGCTTAAACAGGCACATTTTTGCCGGTAACATTGATTTTTGGTTGCTTGATTTTTTTGGTATCTGCTTTGATTAAATTGTGACTATTAAGAGAGTGGGGCAGCTGCCCTTTAGCAGGGTGTTTTTGTTAGCGCGGTCATGTTTTCTTCTAGTTTCTTTGGTTTATATATGTACTGAGGGGATGAATTATTCTCCTTCGGGAATTTATTCCATCTACAAAGATTTTTTTAATAGATTTTACTTGTTATTTTTTGCAGTTGCAATCACTCAGTACTTTGGCGTCATTGGAGTTAGCTAAGCAAGAATTGCTGGGACCTCAGGTTAGAACACTATACTTTGTGGTATCCGACTATTTTGCTTCAGAAGTAATAGCTTGTGTAATATGTAATGTTGATCACATGCTTCAAATCCTTCTATGACCGCACAAGGAAAAACATTGGATGCTGCAGTATCCAAAGGAGTTGTTTGTTTGTTCTTCTTCCTTTGCTTTAATTCATCTGTAAGCACAATTTGATTTATGTTTAACAGTTATGCAAGATATAGATTGATGTGCATGAATAGAATATGAACACAAGATTTTAAATCATTGCCTGCTTTTGATTTTTGGGAGATCTATAGCATTCATCCCTCTGGAATAGCTGTTGCTATAAACCTTTTTAACTTGTAAGGCTTGTAATCGTGTACTGTTTACGGAATATGTTCATGTTAAAACAGGAAGAGCATATGAATCTTGGAGCTCGGAAGGCACTTGTTCAATGTGTTTCCGCTTATAGGGAGGTAAAATTTAACCCCATTGCATGAAAAAAATTTGAATACTTTACCTGTAAACAGCTTGGGGATAACTATAGATTGCTCGTGCTATACGCTACTAAGTGTTGTATCCGAAATTTTCTGGGAAATTTTGAAGATTTATGTGCACGTCCTTTCATTTTTTACATGTTTACAGTATGTATCAGAGAAGTCAGTTGCTGATTCCCCTGAAATAAAGAAAGAGTACCTTTCATGTTTAAAGCGTGCTCAAAACTTGCTTGGTGGTAAATTTGCTGAGGAGCCAACCAATTAAGGGGATTCCTGGAGCTGAACCAAACATCTTGAATACAAATTTTTTGGTTGGTAGACAAAAGTGGCCAAGCTGAATAGACATATGCTCGCTCTGTTAGAAAGAGATGCATGCCTGAATCCTGATGCGGGCCACGCTAAATTAAATGAAAATAATCTTGTTGTGGCATCCTCCATTGTCATCTAAATCTGGGAACCATGTACTGCTACATTGGTAGTGGGCTTGGATTGCTCCTTGTTTATTTTGTCCAGGAAATAGTGTTTGTTCCTCAAAAAATCCAATGTTGAAATTCTTATGTAATCGAGCTCCAATAAATTATTCCTTGTGAAACACTTGGATGCACTTTTCTTCCTTTTATAGAGTTGATTTGAGATTTGAGTTCTTGGTCTTTTTATGGTCTGAATTGTAGAGAGACGTCGAGGGCCATCTATAACCAGATGCTTCTACAGAACAGAGCAAACAATAAATTTTTTTTTTAAATAAAAAATGTTGATCATACTTACAAGTTACATCCTGCCATGAGTTGTCTTTTATGTAGCATCCTTTTTTTTTTTGGTACAAATGTTGCATCCTATTTCATTGAAGAATTTTATGCCGAATATCTGACGAAATCTTATTCAGGCCTAACTATTTTACGAAACCACAAGATTTTTTTAAAATAATATATAGGGTAATCACACAAGAATATGATTTTTTTTTTTTGGAAACGCAAATGAGTTTTTATATTATTTTAGATCCATTTCAACAGTTTAATTTAAATATTTTAAAAGGTCAGTTAGGACCCTAAAAAACGCAATGGCATCATGTGGATGTGAAATCTTGAGGACCTTTTGTAACCACAGTGACGACAATGCCACTTTGCCATATGAGAGTGACGATTGGTTGTTGAAGCGTAAAATCTCTTGTAATGCAGACAAGTCACAACAAATGTATACATTTTACCAGAACAAAGCAGATGATCCAATTAGCTAGGACCATAATTTACCCCCACACGTCGTGAATCCTCAAGTGGTCCCTAAACCTGCATTTTCAAAATGAATGATGCTCTTAAATTCTGACAACTCCACGGAAACTAAGAAGTTGAAGACAGCCAAGAAAGTCACACACGCCTCCACATCCTCCTCTTCACAAATAATCAAACACTACTTTTCCTCCAACTTGTTCTACCTTTTCTATATTGCAATTGCGTGCAGCTTGGCTTTCCCACAAAACTCTTCTTCTTCTTCTTCTTCTCTCCCTCCTCGTCATATCCTCACTGTTGCCAAACTCGCCTTCATTCATTCATTCATGTCTTCCAAGCTGTTCAGAAATAGAATGAAGCATAAGGATGAAACGAGGAGTGATAATGTGTTGGCCCTTGAGAAGGCAGCTGCACGGGCATGGTACCAACATGGTTCTGGCTCTGATGGAAAAACTAGTATGAGAGAGTCTCATGTTCCAAGAATTCATCAACGCGATCACAGGCCTTCTCGTTACAAGTTAGAAGCCATAAAAATGGCTTCTTCTTCTTCTACTTCACAGGAAACCAAGGAAGAAGAAGGACTATCATGCCCAGTTCACCACACCAACAAGTTATTACCTCTTCTTGATGCGTATGAAGTACGTAGTATTTTGACGAGACTCGACAGTTTCATGTCAGAATCAAGTGATGACAAGCTTGATAATGGCTATGGTTCTGCAAATGGAGGCCAAAGGATGACGAAGAAGAAGGTGGGAAAAGGGATATGGGAAAGGCCAAGAGTTAGAATGTTATGCAGTCCAAGGAAAGATGACGTGGTGGATGAAACTAAGAGTCTCTAAGGAAAGTCATCAGCTATCTGCGGCCAAGTGTTCAATGCCAAGAGCTAATGGTGGCCGTGTCATGTGAAAATACTTGTACACCCCAACATTTTAACTTTTCATCTGAGAATAATAGTTTTAGGTTGTTACACGTCAATAAACAAGTTCTTTTTAATAGATTATCTCTCTTTTTTAGGTTTCTAAAGAAATCCCCACTCTTATTATCCAACTGGGTTGATGAGTTGGCAGGCCATAATTGGGTGGAGGGATTTAATTGTTAGACCAACTTGAAAATTTAATATTATCATAAAAGTTGTATTATTTAAAAATATTTCAACCAAAGACTTAGAAAATCCCTACTTTTGGAGGGGATGAGAGAGAGGAGATTAAAAATTGTTTAACCAAACCAAGGGATGAGAATTCAAGAATTTTTTCCCATTCTTACCCCTCAAAAAACCCCGTACCACACACAATGTGCACAAAAAAGCTATATAAATCTGGAGATTGCATGAGTATTGGACTTTTAAGCATTTAATGAATGTACATACATACGTATAAATTCATCGTAGTGATCATGTGTCAAATGTTTTGGCCCTTCAATTCAAAAGCAGTGACGTGCGTGAAGTAAACCCACACACACATTATCATCATCATCAATTAATTCAGGTTGTTGGGTTTCAGTTATATGTTACATATATATAATAATTTCCTTTTGGTTAAATTGATTGTTTAACTATCATATGATATGTTTTGTAAAAAAAAAAAAAACTATCATATGATATGAAATTGCGAATATGATTGATCCATTCAAATTGAGATCTTTAACTTTTACCTTACATGTTTTTGTTTTTTTCCTTAAAACTAATTAGTTTGACTAATAAACTATTCCCTCCGGTCCTAAATATAAGATAGAGTTGACTTTTTTTGAAGAGATTAAGGAAGTTAAATAAGTTATTTAATTATATCATATGTTGTGTATCTTTAGATTATATATTAGTTTATTAGTTAAACTAATTAGTTTTGAGAAAAAAATAAAAATAAAAATATTCTAAAGTAATTTAATTTGCTTCCTTAATCTCTCCAAAAAAAGTCAACTTTATCTTATATTTAGGACCGGAGGGAGTAATATATAATCTAAAGATACACAACATATGATATAATTAAGTAACTTATTTAGCTTCTTTAATCTCTCCAAAAAAAGTCAACTTTATCTGATATTTAGAACCGGAGAGAGTAATAAAATAGAAGACTCAAATAAGTAACTTAATAATTTTTTATTAACTTGTGAATATAATGATTTGGTTTATATTTTTAATTAAAAGTACAAACAATGTAACACTTTGAAACAAGTTTTTGGCTAACTAGAATTGATAATAAGTCACCACTTATGACCAAAATTATTTTCTCAAGATGGATTCCACAGTGAAGATGGGGCGCACTGTGGTTTTGGGCTATTGGACGCAATGGAGGTGATCCACTTAACTTATTTTAAAAAAAAAATTTATAAAATATATAGCTTCCCTGAAATCTGAAGGGATTCGTAATGTTTTTCCTTGGGCCAAAGCCTGGAGTGATTCGTGATGAACAAATAGAGTTGTGGCTTGAGTAACATTGGAAAAGTTTGGATTTTGAACGATATGATGTGATGAACAACTAGCTGAAAGTCTGAAACCGAAGACATGATCACCCAAATTCAGAAATTCTCGAAAGCCAATAACTTTTTATCTCAGTCTTTCTACCTATCAAGCTCATCGTCCTCTTACAGCTACCTTTCATCCAATTCCTGGTATATCCCAAAACGTCTCCGCAAAGACGACAATGACATTCTCTCAACCATCTCTGAAGCTATCAACAATTCCCAAACAGAGCCTCTCGATTCGTCTCTTCGAAGAATCCTCCCTTCTCTCAGAGCGCACCATGTCATTAATCTCATTAACTTCAACCCTCACTCTCTTTCCCCTTCTTCTCTCTTCTCCTTCTTCAATTGGCTCGCTTCTCGCCCCTTATTTCGCCACACTATTCAATCTTACTGCTCTATGGCTCACTTCCTCTGTACTCACCGGATGATCCCTGAAGCTCTATCGCTCACGAAATTCATTGTGTCTTGGAAAGGCAAGGACTCTGCTTCTTTATTGTTTGCTTCTGTTCTTCAAACAAGAGGTACCCTCAAATCCAATATTGTATTTGATGTTTTAATTCATGCTTATATGGATTCTGGATTTGTTGCGGATGCCATTCAGTGTTTTCGGTTGGCTAGGACAAATAATCTTCAAGTCCCACTTAGTTCTTTTGGTGATCTGCTTGATAAGACGATGAGGTTGAAATCAGCTGAATCTGCCTGGGCATTCTATTTGGAAATTTTGGATTCTGGGTATCCTCCAAAAGTTTATAACTTTAATGTTTTGATGCATAGGTTTTGTAAGGAAGGTAATATTAGAGGTGTCCAGTTGGTGTTTGATGAAATGGCTAAGAGACGTTTGCGTCCTACGGTTGTTAGCTTTAACACTTTGATCAATGGGTATTGTAAATCAGGAAACCTAAGTGAAGGGTTTAGGTTGAAGAGTGTCATGGAAAATGAAAAAATATTTCCAGATGTTTTCACTTTCAGTTCTTTGATCAATGGGTTGTGTAAAGAGGGCAGGTTGGATGAAGCAACTAATCTGTTTGATGAAATGCTCAAGGGAGGTTTAGTTCCAAATTATGTAACTTTCACCACGTTAATTGATGGGCAATGCAAAGATGGAAAAGTTGATTTAGCCATAAAAAATTTTCAGCTAATGATAGCTAAGGGCATCAAACCTGACTTAGTCACATACAATGCACTTATCAATGGCCATTGCAGGGTTGGAGATTTGAAAGAGGCTAGGAAGCTTCTAGATGAGATGAGTGCAAATGGATTGAAACCCGACAAGATCACTTTCACTATGCTTATGGATGGATTCTGTAAGGATGGAGATCTTGAACTGGCCTTGGAGATCAAGCAGAGAATGATTGAAGAAGGGATCAAACTCGACGATGTAGCTTTCACCGCGCTTATTTCTGGACTCTGTAAGGATGGGAGAGTTCATGATGCTGAAAAAACATTGAGGGAGATGATGAATTCAGGTTTCAAACCTGATGATGGCACATTCACTATGGTTATTGATGGCTTTTGCAAGAAGGGTGACACCAAGATGGGATTTAAGCTGCTCAAGGAAATGCAAAGGGATGGACATGTTCCAGGGGTCGTGACATATAATGTGCTTATGAATGGACTGTGCAAGCAAGGTCAAGTGAAAAATGCTAAAATGCTGTTAGATGCAATGCTTAATTTAGGGGTAGTTCCTGATGATATTACATTTAACATTTTGCTAGATGGTCATTGCAAGCATGGTAGTCCTGAAGAAATTGAGCTATTTAGAAGTGAGAAAGGGCTTATTACAGATTATGCTTCTTATACTTCACTTCTTAGTGAAGCAAGTAAAGCTTTCAAAGATCGTGCAAAGAGATGATTGCTGCTACATGTGTTATTTTCTGGAAATCCATAGTTGGTGGATAACATGGCTAACAAGTAAGTCTCCAGAGTTAACTGAAGCATCTTAATCAGCTCTTCCATATTAGCTACGTTAATAGAGGACATCTTCAAGATTTAGGTTTATTGCCCAAAAGAACTTTTCAGAAGCCAAGAGAAGCCTCTGCAGTATTACTAAATTGTTTTTCTTCTTGGAAGTTCTCTCTCAACATAACTGGAAATTGGAACTATATATATACCTCTTGTTGTTTCTGTGATGGATGATTTATAAATGGAGGTTGAGGTCTTTTTGTTAGGCTCAACTCAACCTTAACATCAAAGCTACTTGGCTGGTAATGTGAAAGTCAGAAACCAAAATATGGTATGCTGGCTGACTAGTGAGCTACTAAAAGCTAAGATACCCACATGCCCAAGTTAATTGTACAAGAAGGGCTCTGAGGGCAAATACCTAATTGCTCACTGATATGCAAAATTGGGCTAGATGCTTCTTCTTGTCTCTTGGGTGCCTTTAAGACCTGTATTGATTATTTTTCCAAGTTCAACTAATTTTTCTCAGAGAGTCCTATTTCATTATGTCGATTCTCATGTCTTCAATGTGCATATTTTGCTTTCATACTTGCCCCTAGGTTTATTAATTTTGGGCATGGGCAGAGAGAGGAATTAACCTTCGTTGATTTGTTGAAACATATTATAGAAGTGGATGATAATCTGCAATGCTCATTCTTTGAATCATTTTGGGGGTTCTCTGGTAATGCTTGGGCATGGAGGAAGATGATTTCATAAGAAGATCTGTTTTTGATCTTGATTGAATCTATTATCATTTTGCCCTTGCTATTCTACTGTGATCATGAAGTTTTCAGGTGCTCGTTTCCGTGGATTTTATCAACAAGAAAACGAGTTTCATCTCCAAGAGCATGCTTGGTAAAATGGAGAGGACTTGTGTATTTAATATGCTGAAAATTAGTGATATATAATAGTAACGTAGTCTTCTTCTGTATATTACTAACAAAAGTTTGTCTTTTCCCCAGTTGAGCAAATCATATTTATCTATTTTACATAAAAGTATACGCAAATCTTTTAAAGATGTCTCAAATTTGGTTGTGAAGATCTCGTGTTCAGCACACCCTCTAACATAGTTGTTGGGAGAAAAGTGTAACCCCCCCCCCCCCCCCCCCCCCCCAAAAAAACCCCCACACACAAATCGCTTTGCTTATGCTTATTCTCATTTTACATTTCCACATAACTTTGAATATTCAATAAATCAAATCTCTAATTTATATTTCATATATTTAAAAATATACCAACAAATTGTTATCTTATAGCTATTTTTTAAAACTAAAGTTAAAAATATTGATACAAAGGAATGAAACTTGACTGAACTTCATACATAAGGTTTATAATCAAACTTCTGATTCTAACCGCCTGTTTGAAGGATAAAAATCTCCAAAATTCATTTCAACATATGCTAATTCTTTTTTTTTTTTGGGTATGTTTCTCTTCGGAATATACGTTTCTTGATATTGGGCCAAAAATTCTAGAGCTTTCAAGTCTGGAATTGGATGCATAATAGTGGATTGAGTTTGAGCCCGTGTGTACTGGATTTTTGGATTATGTTTCTTTTGGTACAATGGGCCAATGAGCCATGTTGGATGGGTTTAAATGGTAGGTTGGTTTTTTTTTTTTTTTGCCTTCAAATGGTAGGTTGGTTTACCATGGGTTTACAGAGGCCGCATGCAATTAACTAATACAACTAACATTCCATGAATAAAAGAATTTCCATATCCATTATTCGCTCTTATTCTCTCAACTTGTCATTTTGTTAGTTCTTTAAATTTTATCTTTAGTTCTTTAAGTTTTATCTGAGGTATATTTTTTATCATTTAACTTTATAAAGTATATTTTTTGTTCTATATTTCTAACACCGTTAATGTTATTAATATAAAATGTTGGTGCAGTAAATTCAAGTAATGACTGTGCAGCTGGTAAGATATATTTAAGTTTTAATTTTTTAATATAATATATTTAGATTATTAAATTAAAATAAACCGACAAATCTCTACAATTAAAATCGAGGTTCTGATATTTATATTATTAAACTAAAACTTTTTTATGTAATGAAGACCTTGATATTGACAACTTCATTAGGTTTTTAGATATTTTTTAATTTATAAATATTTTAAATTTAAAATTGATATAATTTAATTACAAAGTCATCAATTATGTTTATACCCTCATCATTTGGGTTTGTTGTGTCAGTATTTTCCGTTAACAATATTAATGAAATTAGAATTATATGACCAAAAATATACTTTTTAAAATTAAGGGGCCAAAATTGTACCTTATATAAACTTAAAGAACTAAAAATATACTTTAACCTTTTTCAGATTGTGGCCTTTGACAATTTCAGCATTTATTTGATATTTTAAATTATGAATTAATGTATTTTCACAATCAAATAATTTTTGGTATAAAATGTAGATTTGTATGCACAATTTAAATGGGGGACCACACGTCATCTGACGGGGTCACGTAGTACGGTATTCTGCAAAATTTCCCATTGATGGATCCGGAAAAAGGAGATAGGAAAATAATATAGGGACAATTATATTTAAGTTTTCGTATAAGAGGAAAAATAAAAAAATAATTTTTGAAGTTATCAGTGAACGCTCCTTAATTTGTCAATGGATGCCCCTTAACTTATCATTAATAACTTTAAGAACCATTTCTTCTTTTTTTCTTTTATGGGACTTGAATGTAATTGCCTCAATAACAAATCGATATCTCTTGATGAGTCTATTTTCTTATTGAGGTTGAAAGGAATGGCTTCTTCTATCAAATAAAGTTAGAATTGATCTTTTTATGTTGAGGAATATATGAAATCTAGTTTCAGACAATGAAATTTAAAAAAAAAAACAGTAACTAAGAATAATTTTCCATTAATATATAAAGGTAAATTCTATATTAACTAAATGCGAAAAATATGCCTGGATTCGATATTTCGTGTAAGTAGTAACATGATCAAATAATACAAATTAGTCCTACTTGAGAATAATTTTATGAATACAGCCAAAGAGATGCCCAATTTAGGTTCTTCTTTCCAGACAAATTTGTCATCCCCAACCATTGAATTATTGCGAGCTTTCATAAAAGGTTACTTTTGGTTCTTCATATTAGTCATATACATACAAAGTAAACTACTCTTGCTGGTCATAAATATAAGAAGCATTCTATATTAATGTGATAGTTCTAACTTCTAAGGGACAAGAACCTTTCCACTTTTATTGGCCAAAAAAAAAAAAAAAAAAGAACCTTTCCACTTTTTTATTTTCATCATTAGATCAACGCTAAACGGTTGGTATTTAATATCCTATAAAAGTATTATTATAAAATCAAATAACAAAAATGTATATAATTAAATTTAAATAATCATTAAAATTAAATCTATATAGTTCATAGGGAAAATTCCAAAAAACTACACTCAAAATATACAAAGGACAAATCAGTACATCGAAATTCAGAAAAGACAAATAAGGCGGGTGTCAGAAAAAGGAGCAATATGTCATTTTGAAATTTCGGCCAAATTACCAAAATACCCTTCATGCACACTTCAGAATAACAACATGATCATCGGAATTAACACCTTCAGATTCGGTATTAACAACTGGAATTCTTCTTTGACAATTAACAAATTTCAGGATCAATAACAACACATAACTCGCCATTAACAACTCCGGATTCGATATTAACAACTCCAATTTCTTCTTTCAACACTTAACAAGTTTCAGGGCCAATAACAACACTCACCTCGCCATTAACAACTCATGATTCGCCATTAACAACTCTGATGTTGTTATTGCGACTGAGGGCTGAAGGGCATTTTGGTAATTTGGCCGAAATTTCAAAAGGACAGATTGCTCCTTTTTCTGACACCCGCCTGATTTGTCTTTTCTGAATTTCGATGTACTGATTTGTCCTTTGTATATTTTGAGTGTAGTTTTTTGGAATTTTCCCTAGTTTATATCTTACTTTTATTAAAGTACTATATATATATATATATATATATTTATAGGATATCAAATCTCAACCATTCAGAGTTAATCTAACGACAAGAATAAAAAAATAACACTATTACAATAAGGTGGATTATTGGCGCATGTTGTGTAAGAAGTGCCATAGCTTGTAGTCAATTTTTTTTTTTTAAAAATTGAAGCAGCTGTGGCGCTTCCCTAAAGAAGGGCCACAACTACAAGGGATTGGGTGGCCCTTTCTTAAATAAGTGCCACCCAATTAGGTTTATTCTTTAAAAAATAAAAATTGGAGCAGCTGTGGCGTTTCTCCAAGCAAGTACCACATCTGCAGATAGGGATTGGGTGGCACTTGGTCAATCAAGCGCCACCCAATACCACACGTGGTTAGTACAACTATTTGTTTCAAATAAATTTGCTTCTTTTTTTAGTACAGTTTTTGTTTATAAAATTTGCTTTATTTTTTTAATTCTGCTTGTGATTGGGTGGCACTTGGTCAATTAAGTGCCACCCAATACCCATGTGTTTGTATATTTTTTTTGGGTATAGAATTTGATTTTTTTTTGAATCTGATGGGATTGGGTGGCACTTGGTCAATTAACACTAATACAAAATTCCTTTTTTAGATCTCCACATTTAGATTGGTTATGGTGGATAAGGTCTAAAAAATTTGACTGATGACAGTTTCGTAATTATATAGAACTTCTAAGACCGGTTCTCCAAAAAACCGGTCTTAAAAAAATTATTTAGACCGGTTATAAATAAAACCGGTCTAAAAATATCAAAATAATTTAAAAATTAAAAATTTGAACCTTTTAAGACCGGTTTTAATAAAAACCTGTCTTAAATGTGAAAAATTAAAAAAAATATTTTTTTCCACCCTTTTAAGACCGGTTTTTATCAAAAACCGGTTTAAAAGGTGAGTTTTTTTGCTCGTATTTTTACTCCTGCGCCCAGATCTCACGCTCTATAAACCCTTTCTTCTCTTTTCGCCATTTCTCTGTGAGCTCTGTCCCTGCTTGTTCTGAACTCGTCCAATGCGTCCCGTTCCTCATTTGCTCAACTCTCCTTCGTTATTACCCACTGCCGTTGCTGTGTTCATCGTCGCTGTTCTTTGATCATTGTCACTCTCCTCCGCCGCCACCTCTATTCTCCGTAGTGATCATTCTCCTCTGCCGTGACTTTCCTTTGTCAGTACCATGAATTTGAGAACTTCATTTTAACCTCAGTCACGCCACCGTGACTTTGGGTAGAAGCTCACTCCTTGGTCTTCAATCGGGTTAGTGTTCTCTTAATTAAAGCCCTCAACTTTCAGCTTGTATTTGCTTATTCTCAACAATATTAATTCTAACAATATAGTTAGACACAAAATAATTGCAGAAAAAAGTAATTAAGGTGAAAGGGAAAACTGTGTGATGACTTTATTACTACATATACGTTTTTCTTGTTTTGGACCAAAAGTAAATAAGATGCTCTGACTTGTGATATTTGGCTTGGAGTAATACCATTCTAAGTTCTGTTTTAATTTAGTGTGATTGTTTGATTGTTAGTGTTATTGGTTTATTGAAACAATACTAGTTTCAAATGGTGCATGTTAAAATTCATTGAAATATCTAAAACTCTATGTTTGTTGTTTTTTTGTCTTTCCTTTTGCTATTGGATATAGGGTGCTATAAGTGTTGAGATATATATGGATCATAGTTGGATAAACACTAAATGAATGAGTGTTGAATATGATAATGGGGTGAGGGGTTTTTTTAGATTTCCTTAGAAGAAATGCCGATGATGGTAGTGGGAGGTTTTATTACCCTTGTGTAGTATGTTTGAATGAGAAGCGACTAAGTGTTGCAGATATATATACACATTTAATTTGTGAAGGATTTTGTAAGAGTTATATAGTATGAGTATGGTATGGTGAAGAATTAGAAATGCCAAGTTCATCTCAATAGGGGGGAGTAACCTTTGATGATAATGACATGGATACGGATGATCGGATAGAGGATATTATTCGTGATGTAGGAGAAGAGGCTTTTGAGCAATCACATACATATGGTAATATGTGCAGTGATGCTGAGACGCCGCTGTACCTGAGGTGTAAAAAATACCAATTGTTGAAAGCAGTATTGAAATTGGTAAGCTTGAAAGCATGACATAGATGGAGTGACAAGAGTTTTTCAGAAACGCTTGAGGCTTTTAAGGATATGCTTCTAGATGATAATGTGTTGCTTTCTTGATACTATGATGCTAAGAAAATACTGTGTCTACTAGGGATAAAGTATAAAAAGATCCATGCATGCCCTAATGATTGTATATTGTATAGAAAAGAGCATGAAAAGGAACAACAGTATCCGATATGTGAAACTTCGAGGTACAAATCAAATAACGCTCCTGCAAAAGTATTGTGGTATCTTCCAATCATACCAAGGTTCAAGCGCTGGTTTGCTAATGAAAACGATGCAAAAAATTTGAGATGACATGTGGATGAGAGGATATCCGATGGAAAGCTTCGACATCCGGCTGATTCTTCTCGATGGAAGAAAATCGATAAATTATTTCCTGCCTTTGGTGAAGAGCCTAGGAACCTTAGGCTTGGGCTTAGTACGGATGGCATGAATCCTTTTGGTAGTCTAAGTAGGATACATAGTTCATGGCCTATTCTGTTGGTTATTTAGAACTTATCTCCTTTATTATGCATGAAATGAAAGTACATCATGTTGTCTATGTTGATTTCGGGACCAAAACAACCCGGAAATGACATAGATGTTTACCTAGAACCCTTGATTGAAGACTTGAAAGAGTTGTGGGACGAAGGTGTTGATGTTTTTGACACGAACAAGAAGGAGGTTTTTAAAATGCGAGCCATGATCTTTTGTACTATAAATGACTTACCTACATATGGAAACTTGTCAGGATATAGTGTTAAAGGCCATAAAGCATGTCTGATTTGTGAAGAAGGATTCAACATGGAAGAAAGACAATTTATCTTGGTCATAGGAGATTTCTTAGATGAGGCCACCCGTATCATAGATTAAAGAAAGCTTTTTTTTTTTGGTAGACAAGAGTTTGAAGATGCTCCAAAGGCATTGACTAGGGAGCAAGTTTATGAAAAGGTGAAAAATATGAATGTTATCTTTAGTAAGACTACAAAGAATAGTAATTAAAAAATAAATGGAAAAAGAGGTATAGCTTCTTCAATCTTCCATATTGGTCCAATCTTGATGTGAGACACTATATTGATTTCATGCATGTGGAGAAAAACGTATGTGTTAGTATTGTTGGGACACTACTTAACATACAAGGTAGTTCTAAGGATGGCGTGAAGGCAAGATTAGATTTGCAAGAAATAGGGATAGGAGAAGACTTGCATCCAAAGCTATATGGTAAGAGAACTTTTTGTCCTCTAGCTGCTCATACTTTGTCTAAGGATGAGAAAAGAAGCTTTTGTGAGTGTTTACATGACATCAAAGTTCCTTCAGGGTATTCTTCAAATTTTAGGAAGCTTGTGTCGATAAAAGACTTGAAGTTAGTAGGGCTAAACTCTCATGATTGTCATGTCTTAATGCAACAACTACTCTCAGTAGCTATTCGAGGCATTGTCGAATATGATCTTCAACATATTTTGACTAGACTTTGTTTCCTCTTCAATGCTATTTGTAGTAAAGTCATTGAGACTGAAATATTGGATGAACTGGAAAATGAAGGATATATGATCTTGTGCCAGCTTGAGAAGCTTTTTCTTCCTTCTTTTGTTGACATCATAGTACATCTAATTGTTCATCTAGTCAGGCAGATCAAGCTGTGTGGCCCTATCTATTTACGATGGATGTACCCAATTGAAAGAACTATGAAAATCCTAAAAGGGTATGTGAAGAACCCTAACTGGCCTGAAGCATCTATTGTTCAGAAATATGTTTATGAAGAAACCATGGAGTTTTGTCAAGATTACTTGTCAAATGTAAGACACATTGGACTTCCTGAACGTCATGATGAAGAAGGCGGTAGACGCGGGACTTCAGTAAAGAGTGTGGATCCTGATGAATTGCAACAAGTCCACTTGTACATCTTGAATAATGTTGATGAAGTTCAAGATTACATTAATGCTCATAAACAAATTGTACGGAAATGAAATAGTCAAATGACTGAACAAAGGTTAATTAGGGAGCATAACAAAACTTTTGCACATTGGTTCAAACAAAAGGTTGATGGAGAAGAATGTGTTTCTGATACAATTAAATGGTTAGCACGTGCTTTTGAGGTTGATGTCATAAGTTGGACTTCATTTGTGATAAATGGTTATACGTTTTACACGAAGTCTCTTGATGATAGGAGCACCGTCCAGAACAGTGGGGTTATGTTAGTGGCTGAATCTATGCACTTCTCTAGTTCAAAAGATAAGAACCCTAGATTGACAGCAATACCTTATTATGTGATTATTGAAGAGATTTGGGTGGTTGATTATGTTAAAATTAAATTTCCCATTTTCAATTGCAAGTGAGTTGATGTCAACAATGGTGTGATGATGGATCAGTTGGGATTTACATTGGTTGATCTGATTAGTAGAAGTTTTGAAGATGAACCTTTTATTATGGCATATCAAGCGAAACAAGTGTTCTATATTACTGATTAGGAAAATAAAATGTGGTCTGTAGCTCTCCAAGGAAAAAGGGTCGTTGATATTAATCAGGAAAGTCATTCAATGAATGATCTTCTTGAGACTCCTTCTTTTTCTAGGGGTATACCAGAATTGAACGAAGAAGATGAAGTAGATAATAAACACGGCACAAGAAACAATCATCATGAAGGGATATGGGAGGATATCCCTTTATAAAATTACTTTGAAGGTTAGTTAGCTAAACTAATTATCATGAACTATATTTGAATTATGTATATTGTTATTGGTATATATAAAACTACTTTTTTTGTTGTCGTCACAGGAAAATGAAGGATATGAGGTGTCTTAGTGTAGATGCTCCGAAGCTAGCTAGTGATCATCAGCTATGGATTATTGTCTACTGCATGTATTCTGATCTTACCTAAAGTTTTGATTTCTTTTGTCAAACTGTAATATTAAAACAGGGGAATAAAAATGTTTAGCAACATACCTTAATTTTCATATTGTGCGTGATCATGTGTTGATTTTCAATGATTTATAGTTGTTGCTTTTGTGGAATATGGGGTGTAGGAAGAATGATAATGTAAGTTACAAGATTTGAAATTGTGTTTTAAAATGCTTGACAAAGTGGGAATGTGTAAGAGAGAATTGTTTATGAAGAGCGTAGGAAAATGATTTATTGTTGTTGCTTCTGTTGTATGTGGGGTAGAGGATGAATGAAGTAAGTATTACAAAATATCCAATTGAAATGCTTGATGAAAATGCTTCTGTATAAAATAGATGTTTGTTACATAATATGTAAGAGAAGAATTTATTAGGAAGTTGTTGCTACTTGCTGAGTGAAATGTCTTAACAGGGGAAATGACTTGCTAGGTAAATATTTTTAAACGGAACAATTTAAAAAAAAAAATTCAACTTTTTAGACCAGTCTAAAAAGTATTCCTTTTAGATCGGTTATTGAGACAACTGGTCTAAAAAGTTGAACTTTTAGATTGATTTTTTAGAAAACTGGTCTAAAACAATTCACTTTTTAGACTGGTTTCTTTCATAACCATTTTAAAAATAATTATTTTTAGATCGGTTGTCTCAATAACTAGTTTTAAAACAATTTTTTAAGACTGGTTCCTAAACCGGTCTAAAAAGTAGCAGACTTTTTAGACCGGTTGTATCTAGACAGCCTCCAAAACCGGTGTAACCCCCTTTACGATTAAGGTAGAGACTAATTCGTAAAAATATAATTAAGTTTGAATTAGAGACCATGTATGATTTGAGACTTAATAAAAGTAAACTTCTCAAAATCAGGGTTTTCAAAAACTTTTACAACACTTGTTCCACAATGGTCTCATACTCACATTTCAAACATAAATGGCCTGTACGCGTTGATTTCATTCATACATATCAGAGTATAATGCAAATTCCCAACACACTCGGGTTCTAAAAATCAATAAAGGGTTCTACAAGGCATAATGCCTATAATCTCTTCCCTTTACTAGGGGATTACATAAATACTATCCAATATGTACATGTAATTCGCAACAAAACATCCAAATGATTTATACATGATAAACAAATATTCCAAAAGTAAAACTCCTTGCTCGGAGCTCTAACTACTCTTCGTCACCCGCTTGCCTTTAGATCCTTCAGCCTTATCTAAAAATGTGTTTTTGGGAGAGTGAGATTCTAAGAAATCCCCGTAGTGTCAAATCACTCATAGTATGCACAACAACAAAGCATGAAAGCAAATAATCACACAACACATAGCAACTAAAACGGCAGTTACAGCGGCAAGGGCAAGTATGACTCATGTCACCCTTACGTTTGCTCATGCTGTATTGCACAATCACATGATCATATCACATATATCACCATAGCTGAGATCCATATAAAATATTTCACATATACACACAGCCATACTGGCCGGATACTCAAACAGGAATCCACGATTCCACAACGCACCCCTGGATATTACAACGGTAGGGGTAGGTGTAACCCCCTTCGTAATTATGATTCTAAATACGTATTTTAAAATGAAATAGAGACCAATAATAATCAAACTCATTTACAATCCCTTCCTTACGGAAGGGTTTTCATAAATATTTTCAAAATTTCTGCCTTACCCTGGTCTCAAATTCCACAACTCGAATATAATTACCCTGTGCAGTTACATCACATTTACATATCAGAGTGTACAACAAAATCCCGGCAACCCCCGGGTTTCATACATAAACTAAAGGTTTATAAATTCCCATTAGGGGATTACACGACTGTCTCTAAAACAATATTTATAAGATATACGGTGATCTCCCAACAAAACATGATAACCAACACCAAATTATAAATCTCCCTAAGGAGCCCTATCCGCCCTTGGTCGTCTCCTTTCCCTTGGAGCCACTTGCCCTGTCTGAAGGTTAGTCAATGGAAAGAATGAGATTTAAAAGAATCCCAATAGTAATAAATCACTCATACCACATGTAATCACAAATCATGCAAGAAAATCATCAAGTAGCATCATAGCATAAAGCACAGCACGCAGGCTGCCACATATGCATATAATCATATTATCTTATCCCCCGTATTCTACCGCCTTGAAGGCACTGTCCTCCTACCGTCAACACCGATGGGCCGCGGGTGAAGGTTTCACAAATAGCCTTTCAGCTTTCACATATAGCCTTACGGCTTTCACATAGTCTCATCCCCCGGATTTCACCGCCCTAAAGGTACGATCCTCCCACCGTCAACACCAATGGGCCGCAGGTGATAGACTCACAAACAATGATCAAACAAACGTACCATATATCACATATAGTATAAGGGAAAAGAGTTACTACATTGTTCTTTCCGATTGTGCTCTGACACAGGTGGACCACGAACAGGGCAAATATCGAATCCTACAAAATGCCCTCGGGGACCCGGCCCGGGCCCGCCGTACCTGGTCCCTTTGCACTTTTCCCGAAATTCTAATCTGGGCTATCCTAACATATTTCCGCCCAAGGAATCCATTTTCAGACACGAAATTATCAAATTCAATGTTAAGTTACAAATTTACCCTTGGCAGCCCCACTTTAAGGGTTTCAGGGGCATTTTCGTAATTATGCTTTTTCGGCCTTTTTCGAAAAAGTGACCAATTGTAAGCCCACCTAATTTTTTCTCTTGAACTCAATGGAACCATCAAATCATTGAAAATTCAACTCTAACCCCTCTAAACTAGCCTTGGCTGAAATTCTCAGTTTCCCAAGAAAAATTGGGGTTTTTTGGTTTCAGCTCCGCAGACGTGTTTCTTTCTACTCCTAATCACTTTATTAACCATTACATTAGGTTACAACTAATATTAAGACCCAATTTGGGCAGCATAACCCCTAGACCATATAATTTCCAAACTTTAAAACCAATGGCAATCCGGCGAAATTTCACCTATTAAATTGCCCGCAGCAGCCAGAATAAGCAATATACGAAAGTTTGGAAGTTACCTCAAGCTCCCACTAGCTTTTTCTCAAGGTGGCTGAAAACCAAAGCCTTAGAACAACCAAATTTGTGCTCCACAAACTTTGAAGAACATAGAAGAATAGCTTAGGAGAGGAGTTATACGCGTTAGGTAAGGATTTACCGAAGAAATCGACTTACTATACAAGTTCTCTTCTCCTTCTCTCTCTAGAATTTGTCACACCTTTTCTCTCTTGTTGCAGCTGCATGTCACGGTTTTGGGCTGATGGAGGAGGTGGATGATGATTTAATATGATATAATATTATTTTCTAATTATTTACTAAATTTCCATCAATTTCAGATTTTTACAAAATTCTGGTAGATTTTTGCCCAAACTTTGAAAAATCATAACTAATTCTAGAAAAATAAAAATGGGGTGATCCTAAAGCTAATGGAAAGCTATTTAAGTCCTCTTTATTGGAAAAATATGGATCACTGCAGTTAATAACCCAACAAATACAGAATTGCACAAAAGTCCATACTGCTCCAAAACTGATTCCAGTTTCAATCCCAAACTTTGGAAAATCATAACTCTTAGCTCACAAATTGAAATGACACAAATTATATATCCATTTTGTAGCTTGGCATGTGAAATTTAAGACTGGAAAGTTTCAGAATTGTTAAACACCATTTGCATATTTAAAACGCCTATACAAATTGACTGCCTTGTACAGAGTTTCAATGGACAGAATTTCCAACTTTTGCACAATTGTTCTCAATGGTTCCAATTTCAAAATAAACACTCTCCCCACACGAATTTTCACAAGGAAGCCATTGGAATCATTAAAACAACCAAATTCCCATCACACATTCTCCAAAAGTATTTATTCAACAATAATTACATTCACTTTTGAAGTCATTAGCCCTTAATCGCTTTTTAGGATATTACAGTAGGTGTGATAACCATCACCCCCTACGACTGCTCATGCTGGACTGCTCACGTTGTAATGCACTACGGGAGATAACACAATGGCCTCATGCCAAAGATTTACACAACAAACAATGATAAGTCATGCATACCAAGCATAATACACAACATGAGAGAAAAGTCACTACCTTGATCCTTTCGAGCGTGCTCTGGCGTCGGTCTCTCCCGAGTAGGGTAAATGTCAAATCCTATATTTATAATTAGGGACGGAGTGTCATTCTCTATACCAATACTTAAATAACTTGATATCACTTAAATTGGTTATCATTTATGCTTTTTAGGAAGCTACACATGACTCTAGCAAAAGTCTTAAAGGGTTGGAAGAACTATCCCAAAGATCCCTTTTTGGAAGCACAAAAGCTGATTTTTCACTGAGACACTCGAGTGAAGATGACCTCACTCGAGTAATAGTGTACGAACACTCGAGTCATGAAAGCAACACTCGAGTGATAGCCAAATGCTCACTCGAGTCCTAGGAAGTGCAGTGTAGAAAGTACTTACCTGAGAGCAGAAAGGAATGACAGATACCAGATATACTCACTACACTCAAGCATAAACCACCTCACTCGAGTGGAAGCCTAATGCTCACCCGAGTACCCCAAAGTGAGGTTTAGGAAGTGCTCACCTGAGAGCACAAGAAACTTTTAGAAGAGAACATCACTCGAGCATGAACCCTGGAACTCCAGTGATGGCTTGACACCCGTGAGTGCCAAGACGCACTTTTGAGAAGTTGATTGCGAGTGACAACTCGAGATGCGGGTTCACTGTGTCTCATACACCCTTACTTGAGTGGGACGAGGCTCACTCAAGTGGGAACTCTCAACACCCGCAAGTGAGACAATACTCTTGCCTTAACACACGGAAGTGCAACATGAAACTGGAAGCAGAAAGGGAAAATATACTATAGCACTCGAGTGGAACCCATCCTCACTCAAGTGATGTCATCCCGCACTCGAGTAGACCCCAGATCACTCGAGTGATGCTATCAGAAACCAGAAAACGTAGAAACTGACAACACTTTCCAGAGTTTTACCCAATTAATTCTAATGGTCCCAAACTCTCAACCAAGGCTATCCCCACATAAAATCACCCAAGGAACCCAATGGAAATATCAAAATCACCAAATTTCTATTCCATTATCATGCTTTGGTCATAGGCTACAATCAACACTAAAATTCCAAAATCTCCAAACATACCATTTCATTCTCAAATCAATCTATCTATCCAAAACACATACCAAAACACCCATTTCCATACCAACAACATGCCAAATACCTAATGACTCTCATTTTCGAATTTAAGGCCAAATATTCTAGAAATTCAAAGCTAACTCAAATGCCAGATAACTTAGATGGAAGTGTTTCTCTTACTCACCTCTATAACTATCTCAAAGAAATTTCTTGATCCTTCAAAATTCAGAATTCCTTGAGAGCTCAAATCAACACCAATGGAGAAACTAGAACCATGAAAATAAAGCTCTCAACTCAAGGAACAACTTTAGAGAAGAGAGTTTGAGCATTTGAGATCATCTACTCACCTTGAATCAAGCTTTTCTTCTTCCTTTCTTCTTTTACAATGGCGCAAGAGAGAGAGCAAGAGAGATGAGTGTTGAAGGAGATGAAATCATCACACATCCTTCCCATGCCTCTTATCAGTGAAAATGGAAGGGAAAGAGAGAGAAAGAAATGAATAAAATATGCCATTTGACTTTTCTTTCTACACTTTCTCTTCATACCAAATTTTGCCACATGTCCACTTGTCATTGGCTCTCCTCAAATAAGTAACTAATTAGTTACTCTAACCACTTTATTAGCCATTTAATTACACATCACATTTCTTTTTAGTTAGTAATTAATTTTTCCCTTAATCACTAACTTATGGTCAATGATTCCATTCTTTCAATTTTCCCACCAATTATGACATATTAATTAAAATTGCCACAAAATACGTAAAATTCCAATTTAAATTCACAAATATCCATAATAATCCTCATTAGCCCTTAGTCAAAAATTGGGGCATTACAACCGGTCTAAAATGTCATTTTTAACCAGTCTTAAAAGTGATTTTTCCACTAGTGTAAGCGTCACCTAATACCCCCATGTGGGTGACTTTGGGTGCCGCTTTCCTTAGTAAGCACCACTTAAAGCCCTAGGAAGTGGATAAAAATCCACTCACCACCAATCACAAAACATGCAACCCTACCCTAGGCCACTTTATCTTTTTATTTCCTCCCCAACTCGCGCCTCCATCATTTTCATTTGGCGCCCCACCACAAAGTTTCCAACAAGCTTCTATTCCACACTTCCACCCGTTCCCTTCCCTTTTGGCCCACAACATCCATTTGTTCCCTTTTCTTGGTCCCCACTAGCTCCATATCTAGCTCACAGTTCTTCTTCCTCTCCTCCTCTTTTGGTATTTAGTCCCCACTACAAACCTGTAAGTAATACATCCCTTTATCTTTTTTTTTTTAATTTTATTCAGAACCTATACATTTGGATCTTATGGTATCTCTGTGCACATACATGCCATTTTTCTTGTTTTTTTAATTGTTATACTCCTTTCTTGTGCTCTATACACACACATATGTGCATACATGCCCCTTTTCTTGTTTTTCTTAATTTTTGTTGTGGGCCCTGCACATGCGCACACGCGTATATGCCCTTTTTATTGTTTTTTTTTTTAAATTTTTATACTCCTTTCTTGTGCTCTGTACACACACACACACACACACAAACACACACGCCTTTTCCTTTTTGACCATCTCCTTTTCAATTGAACAAAAGAAGATAGTGACTAGTATATTCTTGTGGTAGGACCGTGAATTAAACAATGGGGGTATTTATTGAGGTGGGGCTATGAGTGGGGGGTATAATAAAGGCAAAATTGTGCCTTTTTCAAGATTCCCTTGCACCACCTTTTTCTTCACCAAGTTCCTGAAATGGACACCCCACACATTAATCAGCTTTTAGTCATGCTTGTTATTTATATATTAAACGTGTCATTTTAATCATTTGCATTAATTATATTAATTTTTTTTTTGGAAAAATTGTTTAATATGTATAAAAAATAGAGATAGTTTAGGAAAAAAATTATAAGTTTGGAAGACAAAATGGAAAAAATGTTGAAAAGCTCCTATTTAAAAATGTTATTAGTAAAAGGAATTTGATATATTTTTATACATAGAAAGTTACATTGAAGTAGTTGGTACATAAAAATTGATACTTGAATTCAGGTCTTTCTGTCTAATAAAATTTTTCTTCACCTTTTTCAAGATTCCCTTGCACCACCTTTTTCTTCACCAAGTTCCTGAAATGGACACCCCACACATTAATCAGCTTTTAGTCATGCTTGTTATTTATATATTAAACGTGTCATTTTAATCATTTGCATTAATTATATTAATTTTGTTTGAAATTTTTTTTTAATATGTATAAAAAATAGAGATAGTTTAGGAAAAAAAATTATAAGTTTGGAAGACAAAAAATGAAAAAATGTTGAAAAGCTCCTATTTAAAAATTTTATTAGTAAAAGGAATTTGATATATTTTTATACATAGAAAGTTACTTTGAAGGAGTTGGTACATAAAAATTGATACTTGAATTCAGATCTTTCTGTCTAATAAAATTTTCAAACATAGATTTTTTCAATTGAATTATTAAGACAAATAGGATTGTGGTATTATGTTTATGACTAATGCAAAACCCACCCCTAGCTCTTATAATTAAGGTTTTATTTTTAAGATGTTATATTGCCAATTTTATTTTAACATAAATCAGAGAAGATAAAAGTAATTAGTAAATGAAATATTCTAGCAACTAACCACTTTTTAAAAATAGGTTGAAGGTATAGATGGATAAAAAATGGATGTCATCTGATCGGTGTTTAAGGGAATATATAGATGGGGTCATGACAAAATATCATCTAGCAACTAACCACTTTCTTGTTGCTCTCCATAACAACAAGAAAGAGTTTATTAGATTTGCAATTGAGCATACAAAATATCATAACAAAATCTTGTGTCCCTGCTTATCTTGTTGTTATGGAGAGCAAATTAGTCTACTTGATTTGCTAGATCATTCAGTGTGTCATGGGATTGATTAAACATATACATGATAGACAAGGCATGGTGAGACAAACGACCCCTGTAGTGATCGGGTGCATACCACGGGTGGTGCTTTGATTGAATTTGACCAAAGCATGTTTGATGAAGATGATGGTCTTAAAGAAATGCTAAATGCGGTTGAAGGGGTGATTCATAACTGCCCTAAAGAATTTGACAAGTTGAAAGGTGATGTAGAGAAGCCATTATATGCTGGTAGTACTAAATATACAAGATTACTAGTAGTGAATTAAGGGTTGCCAAGGGCACAAGGGCAATTTTGTCTTTTGGCAGTGAATTTGATAAATTCGGGTCCGAAAATGGATTCCTTGGGTGAAAATATGTCAGGATGGCTCAGGATAGAATTTCGAGAAAAGTACAGCCGGACTGGGTACAGCGGGGTCGGGTCCCCGGGGGCATTTTAGTAATTTTTCATTATAGACTCATATAACCCCCAGAAACACTATAGAAGTGTCTAAATGGTGCATTTGGAATTGTAGAATTCGATATTTGCCCTGAACGTGAGCAACCTGTGCTGGAGTACACTTGGAAAGAACAAGGTAGTGACGCTTTCCCTTATACTTTATGTGATGCATTGTATGTTTGATTTATCATTGTTTTATGATGATTTTGGATGTTGTGAGGTGTGTATATGTGAATGCTAGGGAGGCAATGTGTATATGTGAATGCCAGGAAGGCAATGTGTGTTTGTAAATGTGAATGCCAGGAATGCAATGTGTGTATGTGCTATTTGATGATTTACTTGCATGTTATGTGATTACATGTTGTATGAGTGATTTGTTACTACTGAGATTCTTTTGAATCTCATTCTTTCCATTAACTAACCAACAGATAGGGCAAGCGGCTCAAAGGAGAAGCAGGCAACCAAGGGCGGATAGTTCTTTATTTTAGTTATTAGTTGGCTGTCATATCTGGGTTGGGATTACTGCACATTTGTAATTGTTATTTGGATATGGATATGTAATCCCCTGAATAGAAAGTTGTAAGGGGTAAATATACCTGTAAACCCTTTAGTTTATAATGTGAAATCCAGGGGTTGCCGGGAATTTTGCTTTACACTCTGATATATATGAATGAGATTTAGCTGTGCGAGGTAATGATATTCAAAATGTGAATATAAGACCAGATGAATTGGATTTTGAAAGTCATTTGAGAAATCCCTATCTCAAGGATGAGATTGTATAATGAGTTTTGATTATCTGTTGGTCTCTAATCCATTTTAATTACATATTTTGAATCATAATTATGGAGGACGGGTTATAGGAAGGGCCACAGGAAGTGATGTAATGCCTCAAATTGGGATTAAGGGCTAATGACTTCAAAAGTGAATGTAATTATTGTTGAATAAACACTTTTGAAGAATACAATGTGAATTGTGATCTAAATTTGTTATGATCAGTGCCCAAACCTTACATTTAAGCTTAATTGTGAGATAAAGCTTAAAATGAACCCTAAGGGTAGGGGAGGGCGCATGAATGAAGAATGGAATGATAAAATATGTTTGGTGGTGATTTGGTAAGAATTACCATAATTAGGGGCAAAATGGGAAAAAGGAAAGTTACCGACTGATTAGTTAGTTACTGAAGAGAGAACTCATTGGTAACTCAAAGATCAATGATTGAGATTCATTGGTCAAGTAAAGAAGGGAGTGGAATTAAATGTGTATGAACTCATGTGTGATAAGGAAGGGAAAGCAAGATCTTGACAAGTGTCCACATAAGAACCATAGATCAAGTCAATTTTTTCAAACATGCTTTTTCTCTTCCCTCTCAACTCTAAGGTCGGCTAAATGGGCAATTGAAGGGCCAAAAATCTATTTCTTCTTCATCATCATCTCATTCTCTCTCTTCATTCTCTATTTTCGTGTAAGCTCAAGGAGGAAAGAGAAAGGAATAGGTGAGGTTTTGACTTGTTTAATGTCCTCTTTAGCTCAAATTCTCTTCTATAATCTTGTTCATAGTGATGAGAGCTTCATTGCTATGGTTTTAGATTTTTGAAAGAAGATGTTTGAGTGCTTGAAGAAATTTAAAAGTTGAAGAATCAAAGAACTAGCTTTGGAAAGAGGAAGAGGTGAGTATTTGATGTATTTTGACATATTCATTGTGACCATTGGTTGAGTTTTGAGATTTGTGAATTTTACCCTGATTATAGTATGATTTTGAAATGAAGGAATTTCCTAGTGTAATGTGTGGAAATGGAGTCATATTGTGTCTTTGTGTTATTGGGATTGGTTTGAAACCTTGGAAGTAAAGTAGGTCATTTAGTGGTTTTGGATTGCAATATGTTTGGAACGGTGGATTGTGTCATTGTGATAGGAATTTGGTTGTTTTGGTATTTCCAATGGATTCCTTGTGAAAATTTGGTAGGGATAAGGTTGTTTGTGGATTTTGGGAGCAGGAGCCATTGGACACATTAGTTGGAAATTTGAAAAATTCTGTCATCTGCTGTGTTTTGGCTTCTGATAAGCCTCACTCGAGTGCTCTAAGATCTCACTCGAGTGCAACATCATGTTTTCTCTTTTCCTTCAGCTTTTCAGTCGTACTTCCATGCCAAAAAGCAAAGGTGCATTTCCTCACTTGTGAGTGATTTGGTACCTCACTCAAGTATGCCTCGTATCACTCGAGTGTGTGCATTTTGCACTATGAGGGGGAGTCTCGGGGTAACACTCACAGCCAATTTATCGAGAGTGTGTCTTAGCACTCGTAAGTGTTGTGCCATCACTCGAGTGCCAGAGCCAGTGCTCGAGTGCACTTCTCACTTTAGGGTTTTCTTGTGCTCTCGGGTAGTCACTTTCTGGACCATAATTTGTAGGACTCGGGTGAGTATGAGACTATCACTCGAGTGTTGATCTTTGTACTCGAGTACAGTGACTATTTTTTGTCTTTGTTGTTGCTCTCGGTCAAGCACTCGCATGAGTGAGCCGTCCTCACTCAGGTGTGAGTCATCTCATCACTCGAGTGCGTCATCCGTCACTGGAATGCATCAGTTAAAATTAGTATTTTCACCTCCAGTGGGGGGTCTTTAGTCAAGTTTTCCCAACCCTTTAGTCATGTATGTAGGCTTTTAGTGGCAACCTAAAGAGTTCAAATGATAACCAACTTTAAGTGTTATGGAAGCAAGAACTTGGAAATGAGATTAATTCATCGTCCTTGATTTTGGTTTTTAGGATTTGATATTTGCTCTGCTCGTGAGCAGACTGCGCAAGAGCACGCTCGAAAAGAACAAGGTAGTGATGATTTCCCTTATACTATATGTAATGCATTGTATGTTTGATTTATCATTATTTGTGAGACCTTCACCTGTGGCCCATCAGTGGTTCTGGTGGGAGGACCGTACCTTTGGGGTGGTAGTGGAAGCTGTAAGGCTATACCTGAAAGTCAAAAGGCTATTTGTGAATCCTTCACCTGCGGCCCATCGGTGGTTCCGGTGGGAGAACCATGCCTTCAGGGCGGTGGAGATATGGGGGATATGACTATGTGATTATGTGTATATGTGATAGCTTGTATGTTGTGTTTTGTGCTACTATGCTGCTTGATGATATCATTATATGCTTTGTGATTCGTTACTAGGATTTTTGTGAATCTCATTCTTTCCATTGACTAACCTTCAAACAGGGCAAGTGGCTTAAAAGGGAAGGAGATAACCAAGGGCTGCTAGAGCTTCCGTAAGGTCATTTGATTTTGGGATGTTGGTTATCGAATTTTGGTTGGGGGATCACTGGATATTTTGTAAATATTATTATGGATATGGTTGTGTAATCCCCTAAATGGGAATTTATAAACCCTTAGTTGATATATATGAAACCCAGGGGTTTCCGAGAATTTTGGCTGTATACTCTGATAAGTATGAATGTGATTTAACTGCACAGGGTAGTTATATTTGAAATGTGAATAGGAGACTAGGTTAAATTGATTTCAAAAGAAATTTGTAAAACCCTATCTCAAGAATGGGATTAAAAATGGAATTTTATCATTCGTTGGTCTCTCATTCATCTTAATTACGTATTTTCGAATCATAATTACTGTTTATAAGGTAGGGGGTTACAAGTGGGACTTCTTGTGGCTCTTCCTCCACAAAACGCCATAGGAGGGGCATTTCTTTTTAAAAAAATCAAGCGCCACAGCTTCTTTTAGTGGTGTCTTTATATATGACACTTCTTAAGCATCACAACTAGTTCAAATATAAGAGCCATAACTTTATTTTTTTGTAATAGTGTAAATAGAAGTGGGCAGTAAGGGAAGTGGAGATGCTCCTTTCCCAACTTCTAATGCAAATGATTGTAGATGCAAATTCAGGAAAACCAATTACATCTTTTACAAATTAATTAATAATTACTTCCTCTAGTCCTTATTATAAGGCGCCAACATTTGACACAGACCAATAAATGGAAGTTAAGTCCTTAAATTTGTCTAAAATTGATAAATGTTTCCTACTTTACCCCTACATTAATGATATGGATTTAAATGAGGCAGTTAAAAATGAGGGTATAATAGGAAAATATTAATAAATGAGTTAGTTAAAGGTAGTTAGCACCTTATAATAAGAATTAGAGGGAGAATCTAACTCCTATGTTAAGGACCACAAGGATAATTCAAAATCCTATTTTGATTTTTTAGATCAAACATGGGGTTATTAGCCCATTGGATGTTTCTTGGCCTCTTGGTGAGGAAAATACTTATTAATGTTCATTTGGAAACTTCTAAAAAGTGTTTTTAAGTATTTTTTGCAAGTTAAAATAAAATTCCTCTCACATATTTTCCTTGTAAATTATAAAAGCACTTCTAAAAAGTTAAAACTAACGGGCACTAAAAGGGAGTTTCAAAAAGGTTTACTAGTATTAGATGGGAATCTTGCTTACGTGGTTGAGATGGATGTATAAATATAGAGAGAATATAATTATATATGCATTGTTTTTTGTAAAATTATATAAGAATGTATAAACATGAAACTTGAAAACAATAGAAGAATCAGATTAAAAAAAAGAAGGTAGAAGAATGTCATCGCTGCTTTTTGGCAGACTGAATAATAATGAAGCAAGAAAGGACACTACTTTTGGCCTTTTTCTTAATTCCAAGGGCATTAAATTAAATTCTCCACTTGCGGCATCTCAAGTCATAACACGGTGAACCAATGTATGAATCCATATTGGGAGAGGTACCTATATTTAGTGCATGGTAGTGCCTCGAATAGGATGATATCTATGCTTAGCAAAAACATTAATTAGGTTTAAGAAAAAAGTTATCAACATTAAGATAATGAATAAATGTAGTCATCCAATTGCCATATTAGTTTGGCTTCTCTTTCATATGATCAGAAATCATATTACAATCCCTATATAACATATTCCTAATATCCTTGCATAAATAACACACCCCAACAGTAGTCAATCTTTTAGTTAAGGTGGTAAGAGGCCTCATTCCGTAAATTAAAGAAGAGCGGTATAAGACTCAGAAGGAGATATTCTTTATTAAATAAAACATACACACACGTTAAAGCCACTTCTAAACAAATCATATTGCATGGCTCTTTTTTTACTGGGGCCAAATATTGAATTACTGATGTAATATAATGTTCTACATATAAAATCAATTATATTTTTTTGAACAAAAATCAATTAATTTAACCTAAGGCAACAAATTAAATAAATAGACCAATAGCACAGTGCGCAAATATCAAACTCTAATTGTCACCAAAAAAATATCAAAACTCTAATTTTAGTTGTATAACTAGCATTCCATCCTTGGGATCACTATTACAGACAGGACTTTTAACATCTCTTTTTTGGCTCTTTTAACATCCAAAAATAGGGAGACATCTATGTGAGCGACATAGTTAACTATGGCAATAACGTTCATAAATAAAGGGATATCTAAAGTCTGAACTTTAGACATCCCTTTTTTAAAAAGGGACGTCTAAATTCTCTAAACGACACTTTAGAAGTCCCTTTTTAGTTTTTCTGAAAAAGGGACGTCTAAAGTGTATTTGTAGAGACTTTAGACGTCCCTTTTCTAAATTGGGACATCTAAAGTTCAGATTTTAGACGTCCTTTTTCGAAAATAGGGACTCCTAAAGCGTCGTGTAAAGACTTTAGACGTCTCTTTTTCTTTATAGAAGTTAAAAGGTTTTATTTTTTTTAAAAATGATTATTTATATTCTTAATTGCCCAACAAATTAAAACTGTAGAAACAGGATTGAAGAATGATTCATAAACCACAATATCCCTTACAAAATGGTAAGGAGCACTAGCTAATTAAATTGTTAACTCCTGCAATCTATCTTATTATGTACAATAACAACTCATACAACCTAATACTATATATGTACAATAACAACCACAAAGTGTCAAAAAGTTGTCTATTACACAACTAATAACTAAATAAATAAAAACTTTATGGATTTATATATTGAAGAAGATTCCATCCAAAATGTCTCTGATCAAATTAATGTCTTCATATAGGTAGGCATCTTCATCATAAAAAATTTGCAAATTAGAAAATAAGCTTAAATGAAATGAATCAAGCGAATGAATTAATTAGCAATTCAATTACAACACCAAAAATATTATCATTTGAGAATGAAGAAGCGATTACCTGTTCAAAATCACTTGTAATTCCACTTTGAATGACGTTATACATATAAAGTATAACATAGTATCCGCATTCAGTGCTACCAGGTTGTCAAGGGCACTATAAATCAAAAGCAAATGGTTGTTAAAATCAATAAAGATATATCTAAAATGACCGTCAATGAAAGAACTTTAATTGAAACTACTTACTTTCAGAAAAAACCACTTTGGATCTCTAAGAACTTTTCCCTCGCGTGACACACCAAGGAGTCTATATGTCTGGGAAGCACTATCATGAAAATCAAAATCAACAGAAATTAGAACTATTCATTTTTTTAAGAATCAATAAAATACAAACAAAATAACTTACTTGTTGAAGACGAGTTTTGTTTCTTTATCTGGCTTTTTATGCTAGGAATCAAACCAATAGATTGCGTTGAGGCGAGGACAAATAACACACAAACTCCAATAGTAACTATAGCAACATGTATATATTAAAATGAAGTTAGATGACAAGGTAATTATTTATTAAACATCTTAAATAGACAAAATTAAAATACGTGCCCTTAAACAATTGGTGCTAAATAATAACAAAGTTTGTTCTGTCCCATTGTGTAGTATGCATAGTGAGTCCTTGCTTCCAAAGTAATGGTATCCCTTGTGTATTTGCAGGACACAAGAATCCATATAAATCACGTCTTTCCATGTCTATACATATATGGTGGAAGCATCTATAATAGAATTAAAATAATGAATGAATTATTGAATGTACGAAACCAAAAAATCATTGCATTAATTGAAGGAAAAAATTGAAAAAAAACTTACCGGATTGCAAATTTCACCCATCCTACTTCTATTTCCTCTAACTTGTTGAACTCCTTCAGATCTTTCATGTCAATCGTGAAGGGATACTCCAATGTTAGGCCCATAATCCCTAGAGGCATGTGCAAGTCAATCTAGCGAATGCCTATGTAGAGCTATTGCAGCCGTGCCAAGAAGGGCCATTTTCTCGCATCTTCATCATCCTTTTAGAACATAAAAAACAAATTGTTAGTAAGATGTCAATAGATCTCAAGTAATAGTAAGGTAATTCCTACCATTAGAGGTGTTGCCTCCGAGCCAATAAGATTTTAAAGCCAAATGATGAAAGATCCTATCGCCTGACCTATCATGACAACCTCTACATCAAGAACAGGGATAGTTGTACCTTCTTCCCCCTCTCGAATACATGTCATAGTCACCTTACGTAAATGCTGTGGAATTTGATGATAATGGTGAGTGGTAGTTCAGTGTGAACGAGAGCATCAGTAACAACATACAATAATAGCGCATCTAAATAGAGGGTAGAAGGTTCTCTTGGCACTAGAGTGGGAGAAGGGTCGCCAAGTGGTTCCTCCAGAGGGTTGTAACTTCATTTGGTGTTGGAGAAGGTGGGGGATTCCTGAGTTGTATGCTCATCACTTACCATATTTGATTCAAACATCTTTGTCATTTCAAGACGTAGCTCTAGCAACAGCTCTTGTCGGAGCTTGTCATGAAGTTTGGCCTCAAGAGCTCTTGTTCGACTTTCACGCAAATCTTGGCCACAATCTTCCTACTAGGTTTAGCTTGTGATGAATAATGTGAGGCTCATCTAAAATACTTCGCGATACTAACTCCCCTTGTCTTTCCTCAAACACGACTAGGGTTATCTGCCTTCCCAGTAGCCGTTGACAAGATATCCATCCGTCTGCTTGGATTGAACGAACCTTGGCTACTATGATATTCCAGTTCATCCTGTAGTATACAAATTTATCAAAAATGAAAAGTAAGCACTCTTAATATGAAAATATTTATGTACTTATGCTTTAATTGCTTACAATCCTCACAACAGCCTCAATAACAACCAGACTTATGTACTTCCTACCTTTAATCCTCCCTGCTTTCCATTTTCTATGACTTGGAAGAGGAGCCGGGGCCTGGATAACAACTCTAGGATATGATTTGGCTGCTTCCTTCATTTTCTCTAACTCTTCTTCCATCATCTGCCACTCAACCTTCCGATAACCACCACGATACATGCAATGTTGGTACTTATTTCCTGCTTGCCTTTGTGTATTTACAGCACTTACTTCCTATGAAAGGAAAACAATGAAAACCGAATCAATGTTGTTAAGTATATTAAAATCAAAAGGTATATATCATGATGAAAGAAGTGAGGATTTTTCTGTAATGCAACAAATAACCTCCAGTCCTCTGGAGACAAATACGAATACTGTTGACATAGATCCTGACCCCTAAGTTCCCCTCAAATGTACCTTGCTGTAAGCTTGTTCTTGAAATCTTTCCATCATAGAAGAACCTCCCCCATCCAGTGCCTTATATTGCCATGGTATATGGGACATTGTATGTTTGTTGCAAGGTAAAACATAAGATAATTATATTTGAAGTAATAGGAACAAAGCTACGATTATCATAGATGTATTGAAACTTATATACCAAAACTTGTTGCCAAATCATGTCTTTCATTTTTGGGGGAACTAACTTCCAATTATCATAGATAATGCAAACTTTGCTTCGACCCAAATAGCTTAAATAGCTAATGAAATGGTCTTCCCCAAGACCAACTAGATTCATATTGGCATCGAAGTCTACATGCATCCTCTCCTGTTGATGTTTATGATGTGCAACCAATGCTCCCATCTTTGTGCATCCTCTAACCCTTCTTGTAATGGGTTTATCTCTAGGAATTTCATCATCCCCAATACTTTGTGATGAGTCACTAGAGTTGTCCATATTTCTGTTAACAAAAAAATCATTATCAAATAGGTAAATAAATTGCAATAACATGAATAAACTAAGCAGGAGTAAAACAAAAAGCATATAGTTCTATTTTCTAAATTAAGGTCTTATTTTATGTTGTTTCCCATATTCCTTCACCATGATCATTTCTTACAGCATATTCTTCATCATCTAGCAATTCTACTTCACTTGTTCTAGGTGGATTTGTTGTAAAAGGTGGTGTGTCGTCAAGGTTGAAGGTAGGATCACCATGCTTTTGTTTTTTACTTTAAAGTATAATGGACATTTTTTTATTCTCATGATCTGTGACATAAAGCACTTGTTTCGCCTGGCTTGCTAGAATGAAGGGCTCATCTCTATAACTAATTCTTCGAAGATCAACTGAGATAAGTCCAAATTGTTGATCTATTACCACAACATTATTGCTAACCCACTTACATTTGAATAAAGCAACTTTGAACTTGTTGTAGGTAATCTCCCATATTTCTTCTATAACTCCATAATATGTCATGGATGCTAATAGGGGGTTTTTATCTTTCAAACTAGAGAAGTGCATGACTTTAGCTTCTACCATCACCCAACTATTTTGCATGGTACTTCTATTATCTTGGTCTTTTATATAGAGAGAATACCTATTTATAGCATAACTAGTCCAAGTAATGACCTGAAATGAAGGCCCCTAAGCTAGTGTTCGCCACCACAAGTGCACGGGTCGCGCCAAGTAATAGAGTGATAAGTAAAGATCGTTCCCACGAGGATTTGAATAACAACTAGTCGAATAATAGCTTGATGTGTTTGATCAAGTTGACTCAGATAAAATATGTTGGGTTTGAGAAAAACAGATTTACAAATTGAAATAACAGCAACTCAGGAAAAACAATGACAAAGTATGCTTCTTTGAGAAATTAATCAAGTGGAGTGAATCTAGGATTGCTCTCCCCTTTTTGTATATCATGAACTCAACCTATTTCCTCTTCGATAACACTGTTTATGGGTTGTATATGTGTCAGTCTGAAGTTCAATATTCATTGGTTAAGCTCTCTCAAGTCATAACCAAGCTTATATTCTCCAATTAAATGCACAATCTCTTGCTACACTTAAGGGAAAATAATCATTAAACAACCTCCTCACTTTAACAATGCTAGGTTAATAACTATGTCTCCATGTTATCAACAAACCCTCCATTTAACTCTTTAAACTTTAGGTCTAGCATAACTCTACACACGTTCTTCAATTAGATTAACTCTCTCAAGCTTAATCTAGTTGAACATGTTATTCATAGCTAGCAATTCATGAATATCAGTGAAAACAGAGAAGAGTTAACACATATAAACCATTAGCTAAAGAAGAGGAAAAAGGGTTTGAGTTCAATCCATACAAAAGCGTTGAACAATCCTAGAATAAAAGAAACTAGCTACACATGTTTAAAAGCTTATTACAAATAACAAGAATAAAAGAAGTCATAACAGAATCACAGTGGAGAAGGGATAGAATACAGAAGTATCAAGAAATCTGAAATGAAATCTCTTCTGATCCTCAAGCCCACTTGATTCTCCTTGCTTCTAGCAATTACCAGCTCTTAGAACCTCCTTAGCCGCCTATCTCGCTCTTTCCAAAAGTGGGAACCCCCTTTCAAAACCCTGGGTTTGCCTTTTATATCATCTCAGCTGTCAAAACGCAAATCTTCATTTTCGGGGTTGGGCCGCGGCCCAAGAGTCTCTGGCCTCAGGTTGATGCTTGTGGGCCGCGGCCCAAGAGGTTGTGGGCCACGGCCCATAACTTTCTGTGCTCCTGTTTCCTTCCTGGGCCGCGGCCCATGAGTTTCTGTGCTCCTCTGGACATCCTGGGCCGCGGCCCACCACTTTCTGTGCTAGTGTGGGCATCCTGGGCCGCGACCCAACACTCTCTGGGCTCTTTTTGCTCTGTTCTGATCTTCCAGCTGGTCTTTCATTCACTGGTTGTCAGCTTCAACTTCCTTCCTCTCTTTTTCACTGCTTGCAGCTTCCTCTGAGCTAACCCTGACTTAATCTGTACCAGTTCACACAAAGAGCTTTCACACAAGGTTAGACATTCATAGCAATTAGGGAGTAATGTCCTTCACAATTTCATTTTGCTGTGCATAGCATGAGAGAAACACAATTTATCATTTTAATCCTTTCTCATGCCCACTTATGCATCCAAAGTGAAGTGAAACAATATGAAATATGAAATTCTAGTAAGAATTTCCTGAAATTAACAGCTAGCCACTCAATTGTCTCAGACACACCAATATTGTGTGAAACATTTTCCTCAAACCACTCTATGAATGTCTTGTTTTGCTCAATAGTAATCTGCACGTCATTCTTCCTTGGATTCATATTCTTCAAACTTTTTCTGTGTTCATCTATGTATGGTTGAACTTGTTCCATATTATTCAGGATGTACAAGTATGTTTACAACACCTCTTCACGAGGAATATTCTTCACTTTTAGTCCTCGTGTTCCCTTGCTTCTCCCCTCTTCATGCCGAGATTGTTCCTTCTTCCTTGATAGATAATCTTTGCAAAACTCTATTGCTTCTTCAACTACATATCTTTCAAATATTGAGGCTTCAGGTTAATAAGGATTTTTAGAATTTCCTTTTAAGATCTTCATGTATTGCTCAAAAGGGTACATCTACCTCAAGTAAATTGGATCGTAGAGCCTTACCTCCCTTACCAAATAAACTATCAAATGCACCATTATATCAAAAAATGAAGGGGGAAAATGCATCCTAGTTATGACAAAATAATATAACCATCATTTTATAGTTCATCCAACTTTTCAGTGTCAATGACTTTGTTATAGATATCATTAAAGAAAACACACGATCTTGTTACAGTGGTTCGCACTTAATCTTTCATGATATCTCTAATAGCTACTGGTAATAGTTGTTGCATTTATACATGATAGTTATGGGACTTCATACCTACTAACTTTACATTGTCTATTGAGACACACCTTTTAACACTAGAGGAATACCCTTGTGGCACCTTAGTTTTATTTAAACTCCCACACAAACTTCTTTTCTCTGCTTTTGATAGTATATGTGTTGCTGGCTCCATATATGCTTTCCTACCATCATCTCTTAGTTGTAGATCTAACTGTTCTTTTATTCCCATATCAATAAGGTCTAGTCTCACACTAATTCTATCCTTAGTCTTCTCTGGTATGTGCAAAAGCGTACTGACAAGACTATCACAAATATTTTCTCCATATGCATCACATCAATACTGTGTCTTACATCATGACTACGCCAATATGGAAGATCAAAGAAAATTGATCTCTTCTTTTATATGTTCTTCTCACCTGCAGTCTTCTAATTCTTACTGAAGGTGACATTGATACATTCCACTTGACTGTAAACTTCCTATCTGATTAATGCCTTTGGAGCCATTCCATGCTTCGGTAAGCCATTAAAATGCTTTCTTAACCTACGATACGGGTGGAACTGATGAAGAAATATCCTGTGACTAAGGTAGACATTTTTTCTTTCATGCTTAAGTTGATGGAAGTGTGTGTCTGCTTCACAGATCGGGCATGCTTTATGCCCCTTCACACTGTACCCTAACAAGTTTTTGTATGTAGGGAAGTTGTTTATTGTTGTAAAAATCATTGCATGTAGCTTGAAGGACTCCTTCTTATATGCATTAAACATATCTACGCCTTCCTCTCATAACTTCTTCAAGTCCTTAATCAAAGGCACCAAGTAGACATCAATATTGTTCCCTGGCTATTTTGGTCAAGAAATCATTATAGAAAGCACAATATACTTGTGTTTCATACATAACCAGGGAGGTAAGTTATATATTACAAGGAGAACTAGCCACGCACTATGTGTGCTAGTAAGGGTTCTATACAAATTTATGCCGTTTGTACAAAGCCCAAGCTGAAGGTTTCTCAGCTCGCTGCCAAATTAAGGGAACATTTCATCTATTTTGTTCTATTGTAGAGAGTTAGCCAAGTGCTGAAGATATTTTTTGTCAGATATTCTCTCATCAAAATGCCATCTCAACTTCTTCACTTTTGTTGCAGTCGCAGACAAATGCTTAAAATGTGGTATTATTGTAAAATACCATAAAACCTTTAAAGGTTGCCTTTTAGTTGTTCCATCACCATAACCACAATCTTTCTTCACTTTGTGTTGTGCAGTTTTATACTTAGGATACTCACTAAGACCTTTATACTCCTTTCTATATAGTACGCAGTCATTAGTGCAAGCATATATCTTTTTATACTCCATACCTATCATAGACATGATTTTCTTGGCCTCATACATACGATTTGAAATTACATTATCGTTTGGAAACATATTACACAATAATTCAAGTAGTAATGTGAAACTACTATTGGTCCACCTACAAGTCACCTTTAAGTTAACCAAATGCAATGTTGCTGTCAGCCGTGTGTACTTACTCCCAGGGTATAATGGTGTCTTTGCATCACTCCGCAAGCTGTCATAGTCATGTGATTGCGCAAATGATTCTACCTTAACATCGTGAATCATTTTCTCCTTATATCTTCATCTATGACATCCACATCTCCCTTCTTGTATGACAGACAATCTGTTACTTCCTCACTATGCCATATCCACCTTCTAGCAGAGTAAGCCAAGGCAATCCATTTTCACCATACCTCTTTATACTTTGCATGGAAAAGTTATATCACATGGTAGAGGATGCAATATAAAGCAAATTATGGAAGCCTATAAAGTTTAGAAGTAAGGGAGTGTTGGTATCTCATTTGATGTTTGTTGATGGGTTGTTATTATTTTGTGAAGCAAATGTAGGTTAGCTTTGCAATCTAAAAGATTGCTTAGATCATTTTGGTAAAATCTTAGGACGGAAGGTGAATAAGCAAAAGACCATTGTTTATTTCTCATAAAATATGCCTAGAAGAAAGCATGATGCATTATGTATAGTTTGCATGTTCCAAAGAAAGGAGGAGCTTGTGAGGTACTTGGGTGCATATATTACCAATGGGCGAACTACAAGAAATAAGTTTCAGTTCCTCATTAACAAGGTACAGGCTAAACTTAGTAATTGGAAGAAACAATGCTTATATCTAGCAAGGACATTAACTCTTGTACAATCTGTTTCGTCTAAAAGGAAACAGAGAGGGTCTAAAAGGAGTTTATTTGGGGTTCCTCTTTAGAAAAAAGAAGACTACATGCTATGAGTTAGAGCATGCTGTGTCTTGTGAAGGAATGAGGGGCTATTGCTTAAGGGACATGGAAGGTATGAATAAAGGTCTCCTCGATAAAATTGCTTGGAATTTGCTGATAAAACTTGAGAATCTTGTAGAAGTTATTTTAAGGGAGAAATATGGGAGAGGGGCTGATCTTCACAAGGACTGTATAGTGAAAAATATTGATTCAGGCTTGTGGAAGGGGTTGGCAAGTTCATAGGAGACTGTGTGGACCAGATTGTGTGGGAATGTAAAGATGGAAATAATATTAGCTTTTGGAAGGTTGTGGTTAAGTAATTATGTTCCTCTATTTCAAAAAACTGTAGGAAACCTGTAGGTAGGCTCATTAATTCTAAGGAAAAAGATATGATTAATGAGTGGGAGAGTGGGAATTCATTTTCCTAAAAGATTATCTTGGGGAACAAGAGTTATTGAAGTTAAGGGTAGTCTTAACTCTTGGTGCTGAGTTGGGGGTGGACGTAATAAGATGGAGGGTGCTGGACTAGATAAATACAATGTAACTGACATCTATAAAAAGGTAAAAGGTAAGAATAATGCTAGTGCCAATGCAATTTGAAATAAGGTGTAGAAGTGGAGAGGGCTGTGGAGGGTGCAAGTCCATCTATGGATCTGTATCCATGACAAATTGCTTATGGCTAGTAGAAAGTCAAGGTTGATTGGAGGGAGTTCGATTTGTGCTAGGTGTAATGAAGAGGAAGAAGATTTACTCCATGCTCTAAGGGATTGCAGGGTTGCAAGGGATATATCGAAGGAAGGGGTGGAGATAGTATTGATGAACAATTCTTCCATTTGCAACACAGGGAATGGATAGCAAGGAAAATAAATAAAGATAGTTCATGTGTGAGTAAATTTGCAGTTACATGTTGGTGGCAATGGCATTGGAGGAAGAAACTTTTGTTTGACGAAGGTTTTACAATCCCTTCTAGACCTGACCTTGTTATTTGCAAATATGTTTGGGAATCAGAGCACCTCACAGGGCAAAATAGTCCAATACATCAAAGGAAACAATCTGCTGAAATTCAGTGGATGGCACCTCCTATTGGTTAAAACTCAACTAGGAAGGCTTTGTTAAGGGAAGTTCAGAGCTTGCTGGCTGTGGTAGAGTTTATAGGGATTGTCGAGGTAAATGAGTAAGGGGTTATATATGCAGGCATGTGTAGTGCTTACAATGTTGAATTGTGGGGGCTATTATGGGGATTACGAATGGTGAAGGACAAGGGAGTCAGCAACCTGATTATTGAAGGTGATTCTAAGGCGGTTGTGACTGCTCTATTGGCTATGCAAGATGGGTATAATGCACAAGTATTCTACATAAAAAGATTGTTGAGATTATGCTTACTGATTACAGAGAAGGCAATCAAGTTGCTAACAGCTAGTGAATTTGAGTATGAGTTAGGAATTTAATTTTGTAACACTACTGCAAAAGAGGGATTTAGTGGCGCACCTCTTGTGGCACTTCTTTAAAAAAGAGTCATATGTATTTTTTTAAAAAAATATTTACAAGTTGTGGCGCTTACTATTATAAGCGTCATAGCTATGTTAAGCTTCTATGACACTTGCTTAAATAAGCGCCACACAAGACATTTATTTTTGAAAAAAAAATAAAGCGCCATAGTTGGCATTATTTTTTTTTAAAAAAAAGTAAGTAATTTGGATGGCGCTTCCTACGTTAGCACCTTCCAGGGCCTTGTATTAACATTTCACCTAAATATGTGAGGCCTTGGAGCGCCATTTAACAAAAAAAAAAAAAGGCTATTGCTTCCCTTTTATTAAAAAAAAAAGTCAGACTAAGGGAAGCTTAGTGCAAGAGCCATTGTTTCCTTTACATTTAAAAAAAAATCAAACATTTTTTTTAAAAAATTTAAACAAAAAGGGCCTTGGAAGGCGTTTTATTGTAAAGCGCCTTCCAAGGCCACAGTGTACTGGCTAGCCAAGGCCTTTTTTATTTTATTGGGTTAAGGTGCAAATTTACCAATGAAGTTTTATCCGAGGAGCGTCTGGCACAAATATTTTTTAGAAGGGGCAAAAATACCAATGAACAATTAAAAAGGGGTATCCACCACAAAAACCGTTAAATCCGTACTAACGACGTTAAATTATAAGAGAAGAAAACCCTAACGGCGTTAGTACGGATTTAACGGTTTTTGTGGTGGATGCCCCTTTTTAATTGTTCATTGGTATTTTTGCCCCTTCTAAAAGATATTTGTGCTAGACGCTCCTCGGACAAAACTTCATTTGTAAAATTGCACATTAACCCTATTTTATTTTATTTTTAAAATAAGTGTTTGAATTTTTTTTTTTAAATGTAAAAGAAGTAATGCAAGTGCCAAAGCTTCCCTTGGTCTGAAAGCTGCTATAAATTCCCACCATATCTTTTTTTTTTTTTAAAAAATAACCTTGTATGGTGCTTGCATTGATATAATTTTTTTTAAAATTAGGGCAGCAAGTGCCAAAGTTTCCCCTCACCTTGTGTGGCGCTTGTTTTGATGCTATAAATCCATTCTCATCTTCTCGTATGAAGTCTATAGCTCCTCATTTCTCAGAACTCTATTGATGCCCCACTTTATTGGTCCACCACCTTTCTTGATCCATTGTCCCCACTCCTTCCTCTTTTTGACGGCGACAAGTAAAAGTTTTCTTGGTACCCCCTACTTTTTGTTTTTTCTTATCTCCTCCTCATGCACATTTCTTCAACATTTGGTTGCCCCTTCCATTGCAGTACAAAGCTTCCTCCCTCACATGGTTTTTTTCTTCTTGTCTCTGCCTCCCGCGGAAGTTCCCTAGCTTATAAGTGTTTTTTCCCCAACATTTAGTCCATGTTTTCTTCTCTTTTTTTAGTTTAAATTTGTCATGAATCTGATATGTGTGGTCATAATTTTTTTTTCAAGTATTTATTTGAAGTTTCAACTCTGTCTTTTTAAACTTCCTATACATTATAAGTTGTTTAATTTTTGAGCTTACAAATATAATAATACTAGTTTAATCCTCTGTAGGAATAACGTGTATGACTCTCAAGTTTAAGCAACTTAAATGCTGAAGTTCTTGTTTTGTTTATTGACTTAAAATTAGCTGTACATTGCAATTGTTTTAATTAAATATATTTTATAGTGATTTTATGAATTATTTATTTGTTTTGAGTCATTTCATTTTCCTGTGTTATTTCATTTTGTTGTGGATTGTATTGTAAATTGCTGTGGATCTGCACTGTAAATACAGAGCTAGGGTTTTGTTAGGAAAATGACATAATTATGAAAAATTATTTTTTTTAAAAAACAGACCTTCTATGGCACTTCCATAGATTCAAGAAGAACCATAGCTATTTTTAATGGCATTGGAAGCTATGATGCTTCCCAATCGCCATAGTATTTTTTAAAATAAGCACCACATATTATGTTTTTTTGTAGTAGTGTAACTTTGTTGACTCCTCCTACTGAGGTACAGGAACTCTTGTAGGCAGACTGCTTGGGGATTTCTTACCCAAGGGATATAAAAAGATTGTGGTGTCTTAGAAGTAAAACAACACATCTTTTCTGGTAACAAGAAAAAAGATAGAGCAATATGTCATTAATTCCCTTTAAAGTTTTAATTTTATCCAGTATACATGTTTGATTCATTTGAAAGTGGTTAGAAATGGTAACTACATCCAAAGAGAGAGGATGACTTAAATATAATGTTCATTAAATTTTTGAATCTTTTCAAAACATTTTTGTGTAACAGAGCACTATATATATATTTGAGTTAATTCAAGTTTTAAAACATGTTCGCAAGAATACTTAAAATTAAACTCGGAGAAGTTTTGAGTTCAAGTTCGTAAATACTTTAAGCATATATATAGCATAAAGCCATAAACTAGAACGTTGACTTGAGCCTACGTCCAGAATATTTCACTTGAGATTTTTTCCACTATACTCCATAAGTTTGAACGGGGCACTTATAATTAATAAAGCCACTACAATTCGGGAAAGCAGCCTATCCATTTCCTTTCCCATTCATTTTGCTCCATTTCCTTATTTACACCATTAGATAAACTCTAAATGTTGAGATTTAATATCTTATAAAAAGTAAAAAAGAATATATAAAATACTTTAATAAAAGTATAAAGATATGAACTATTTAGATTAAATTTTAATCTTTAAATTTATTTATTTATATTTTTTATTATTTAATATTATAATAATATTTTTATGGGATGGGAAGGGAAATGGAGACTCTCAAGAGATTCTTCACTCTTGAATATTTCTCATAGGGTTACCTCACTCTTGATTGCTCTTTAAGAGATACCTATACCCTTACTTTATAGTAATATGTTTATAGGAATTGGATTACATAAAAAAAAAAAAAAATTAGCAAATAATGTGGTTTAACAGTTCAGATTTAAAATTTTTAATTGATAATTTTTAAATTAAAAAATTATTTTTTAAAAATTTTGGCGATTAAGAAATTTTTTTATTCAGATTAAGTACATAATAAATAATTTTTTAAAAAAAGAAAAATTAAAAAATTGAACCCCTTAATTTTGGTGTTAATCACTCTAGATGAACATGGAAATACTTCCATGGAAAAATATGCGGGATCAGGAGAAATAAAAAGAGAAAAGGAGAGAAGAATGAATTGAAGATGCAATTTTGTCGTGTTGAATTTGATTTTACTTCATCCTATTTTAATTTTCGACCCACTTTAATGAAAAAAATAAATTTTAAAATGAATATTATATTAAAGACCGGAGGTTGTAGTCATTTATTCATTTATAAATGTCCATTGGATTACACTTAAATTACATGACTGTCATAATCGTATTATTTAATTATAAATGCCCGTTGGAGGTAGTATTTATTTATTTACCTAAATTACATGACTGTCATAATCGTGCGAAAGTAGACAGTATTTATATATCAAAAGATTATCAGCTTTTAATTTTAAACAAAATATGTAGTAGCAATCCTAAAGCTAAAAGGTTGTATTAAAAAGAGCCTAAAGCTAAAAGGCGACATTGAGATATATTAAACTCTTGTGGCAATATAAAACTTTGGGAATCTTTCGATAAAAAAAAATTATAAAACTTTGGGAATCACTTTGGAATAATAAAGAAAAGTTGAAGACAACCTGTGGGTTTAATAAATAAAGTAGTAAAATATTAAACACAACCATGATTCCTGCGCAAACATGTGCGCAGTTTTTGCATTATGTGCTTGTTTGGAATAGTTTATTTTTGAGTAATAAGTGCTTATAAATCGTGATTCACGGTATATGAGGTAAGTATGTGAGAGGAGTTTTACCTCGACTTGCGTAATAATAACTTGTTGTCCAAAAATAAGTGTTTCCAAACACACATTATATCTCAGGTCGACAGGATCTCCGCAAAATACTGTCCTATACATATATGGTACGGTATTTCTATTTTTTCTATTCCTAGTACCATGCCTCTCTTTTCATTACACACATGCATGTATGAATTTGCGTGCAACACAGTATAAGCTAATTACTAAACAGCCCCGCTAACTCGTTGCTTATCTTAATTATCGTATTATATTCATCATTGGCTTCTCCAACTAGTTGCTTCACATAGCTCTCACTCAGCCGTCTCACTCTGCTGCGCCACCCATCAACTTCGACGGAGAAGTACTCACTCAGCTGTGCACTAAAAAAACACCCTTTGTAAGCGTTTTTCATGAGTGAGTACTCTGTCTTAATGTTTTTCCTAAATTTATTGCTTGATTAAATTAATTTATGTGTAAATTATTAAAGGTATTGTTATTTATGTCAAGCTTTTTCTATAAAGATCATTGCAAGGCATTTAGTCATCCTTGTGCGTGTGTTGCTGCTCAAGACCCTGGTATGATATTTATTATATTGTTCATTGTTTAATGTCTTATTCAGATCAAGGATGTCTGGCTAAGAACTTGTTTTTGTTTATCTGTATATGAACCTACTCCTGGTGTTTCCTATGAAAATAGGATTGTTATTGAGCAAGAATACACCTTGGTGTCACTTGATGGTCAATCTCTCTTGTTGTTTCTCTTTCTAGGGAACCGTGATTTCCTTTATTTCATTGAGATGCTTTGACGTAACAAACTGCTTCAGAAGTTGTGGTCTCAAAGTGGTCCATAAGGTCCTTCCATAGCTTTAGCTAGGTTAAGGTTCATCAGGTAGTTAGGGTGTTAGTTTTAGTATTGTACATTTAACTTGGGATGTTAGCTTTAGCTTTAAAATTGTCATTGTGTAGTCTATTGTAATGTTAGTTATAGTTAGTGATTATTGTTGTACATTGCAATATATACATATATAGTATTCAATAAAGTTAAAATGTTAGGTGATAATAGTGCTGGTGTTCTGGATATAGCCAGCATTGATTCTGCTCTGCTATATATGTACAACTGGAATGTAGATTCAGGTTTTGGCTATGTTGAAATCAAAAAAATTAATTTACAAAAGCACTTTTTACATCGATACCCATAAAATTTTGATGTAAATTATCTACGTCGATTCTTAAGCAATACTGACATATATAGTTGCTTATTTATGCCGGTTTTGCTTAAAAATCAGGGTAGAGATAAGCATCTATCTTTGTCGGTTTTATTGTCAAACCTATATATGTTTAAATTAAAATTGATATATTGATGCAGGTTCTTCCCTTTTTAAGTCAAATAATAGATTGATATATGAAAGAGGTTGACAATAAGTTCTTTCAAAATTGACTATTTGTCCCTCTATTATATTATAGGTGTTCCAGAAATGTCTATGATCAAGCAAATAGCTTTAAGAACGAATGGATTGGATTGAATTGGAAAATGGAAAGATTTGTACAAGTTATACCTTTCTTCACCACTTTGCACAAAATCATTAATTAGGTACGGATATGCGAGATACTTGGGGCAGATGAGCTGGGTTCATAACGTTGAAAGAAAAGCTGATACACCCAAATGGCTCAGGTAAGTCTTGTTACCAGTTAAAAAATTCTCGAAAGTAATTTCTTTTATGCGTGACAAGTGTTTAATAATATGACAGTACTTTATCCATGAGAAAAGCTGGAGGTTATGAGGACTCCCAGTTCAAAGTTCTAAAGTTGAAGATGAAGCATTTGGGTGACGTAGCAGCTAGAGGAGAAGGCAATGACTTTGAGAGTATTTGGATCCTGAGTGCTGTCTTATGGGTAAGTAATGAGAAGGATGCATAATACTACCTCTATTCTTTAATATAAGATCTCATTCGTAATGCAAATTACACTACAAATGAGATTATATATTAAAGACCGGAGGTAATATCATTACATTAGGCATTCCTATTTTTGGAAAATGGGCTTCATCCACACTTTGTGGATGAGGCCCAAACCCATAAGCCTTGGGGTCAAAATAAAATATCGAGATTTATGGGGGTATTTATTGGAAATATTCCTCACTTATTTTTTAACACCTTGGTGGGAACAATTTTACCGTGTGTACAGATTTTTACATATCGTAGGTTTATGCGAGAGTATGACAAACTAATACATATACAAGAGATACATCAGTTGTCAAGATACGGGAGTTTTTACTCTTAACCTCAAAACACAAAAAAACTCTCACAAGGTTATTTCTCTTCCTCCAGTACATTTGATGTGTAATATAGCCAACGTCTGTCGACATGACCCGGTTCATATGGGTATCTTGAGAGTATGAAGCTTCACTCCAGGTACGCCCAAAACTCTACATCGGTATCAGAGCATGAAATCTGTCCCGAGGCTGTATTTTTTTATCCCTAGTACACAAGATAATGTTGCCTCTGCCATGATTGTGAACATGCTTTTTTCTTTGCAATTTTAGGCTCCCGCAATATTTTTTCCCATCGAAGCAGTTACTACCTCTATGATATTCTGAATATGACTTGACCTTATGTATATATTTTTTGTTTTGTGTTCAATTTCTAGTTTACTGTGTTTACGTTTTTCAATGGTAGTGTGTTTATTTTTGGATGGAAATAATATGTTCTTTTTTTATTCATTTTTTCCTCTGTTCTATGAGAATATGTGCAATTTAGAAGACTCACAAAACACAAAAGAAAACTCTGGAACGAGGGAATATGATAGATGAAAACAAACCTGAGAAAATGAAACCAAGAACACAACTACGTTAGATTGGGTCATCTGAAAACGAATTATTTAGGCTTAAAAAATAATCTCATTGTGCAAAGCTCAAAAAAACGAAGAAAATGACACTAAGAACACAACGAATGAACGACGGATGGTGAGGATACGGAGAAGAGAAGAATCGGGTTCGATGGACTCGACCCATCTCGTTGTCTGGATCGGACAACCCAATTGGAGGTTGAAGATGAAGTTCAAAAAAAAAAAAAAAAATTTAAACGGGGTCATTTTTTGCTTTAAACAAAAAAAAGGGGAGCTGTATCATAGTTTTGAGTTGGTTCCAGGTTGGGCTTTGGGTTTGACCTAGAGATGCATTTTAAAAAATACATTTTTTTTGGCCATCAGAATTGCATTGGGCAGAAAAAAAAACCGTGGACCTTTGGATTGGCTCATCTCTGGCCCAACTTGATCCAAATGAATATATATATATATATATATATAATTATGTTAGATTATTAAAAAAAGAAAATGGTCAAAAAATGTCACGTGGTGTGTGAGGCTACATGGTAGACTCGTTTGACACGTGACGGACTTGGTCAGGCTGCTGTTGGAGCATGGAGGACAACCGACTGGTGTGTGTTGCCACCTGAGGGTCCCATAGTGGCATGGAGGCTCTGATTGAGATGCAATTTGTTCTTAAAAATTTCTAAATTCGAGATCTTCATGATGATATGCTATTTGCCTATTTTTAAGGCAACTCAAGATCTGTTTGTGAGAGTTTTAGTGCTTGTTTAAGTGTTTATATACATTTAAAAATTTCTAAGATTACCATAATGACTCACATTAACCTTACTTAGGTGAAAATGAAGCAAGAGGCTTCTAATAGCACTGAAACACTTGATTATGGATATTTGAGCATTGAGTTTGTGGATGATCCTGAAGAGAACCCTGAAGACGAGTTTGAAGAGGATCCTAAAGAAGATAAATTTTTCAAGGAAGATATGATCCCGAGGAAGATCTCAATCATATTCCTAATGAAAATCTTGAGGAGCCTATGCAAGAGAAACCCTGGTGGTCTACTATGATTCTGGACCAAAGTTTGTACCCTCCTGTCCTGATAAACCTCAAAATTCAGATGAAGAGGTTGACCAACCCTACTCTGCTACTATGGCTTAGGTTTTCCCCCTTTCCTTTTATTCCAAAAGCAACGTCCTATCAATCAATATAAAAGGGAAATGATATTGTTGGAGTTAATTTTCTTGGCATTCGAAAACAACACCTACCTCATTGCTGGAAGCCGCCGGAAGAAGGATGGGTCAAATGTAATGTTGATGGTGCCTTCTCCTATGCTTCATCGGCTACAGCATGTGGCGGACTCATCCGCAATATGAATGGAGACCTATTACAAGGTTTCTTATGTCATCTGGATAGTGGGGATGCGCTCACTATAGAGCTTTGGAACTGTTTACATGGGCTCAAAACTGCTTGGGATTTGGGCTATAGGAAGGTTGTGGTGGAGACTAACTCTATTGAAGTGAGTGAGTTGTGCTTGACTAGGGTGAACGAGGATCATGACGACGTCGAAATTATTACTGAGATTCAGGCTTTATTGGGACGGGTTTGGGACATTCCAGTTCTGCACATAAATCGGGCGTGTAATGCTGCTGTTGATTTTCTAGCCAAGGAGGGGTTGAGTGCTTATAATGGATTCTACGCTTTTTCTTCTCCACCTCCAGGTCTCACGCGGATTTTGCAGTTAGACATGGAACGGAAGGATGTTGGTAACATGGGCTAAGATCGGTTTTCTTGTAGTATCAAAAAAGAAAGAAAGAAAAGGGAAACGATATTATTATTGTTGTTGTTGTTGTTGTTAAACTAAAAATCTTTTTTTTAGAAACTTTCAATTATGATTTTCTTATTATTGTTTCTTTCCTAGACTTGAAAACTTATATTCTAAGTTGAAATCCCACAAATGAAGCACCCAAATTGATATTTCTTAAAATTTCAAGAAAATCTCTTTAATTTAGCATTGATGACTTCCCAAATATATCTCAAATCTATTACAAATGGGAAGTCATCACCGATGGAGTTTCAGACGGATTTCCGATAGAATTTTTCGTGACAAATTCTGTTAGAAATTGAATGTTTTTTACAAGTCACACTATTCATATATCCAAAATTGTAATTCACTTTTCCATTTTTATTGACGTTCATTATATATGTCTATGCATTATTGATAATTTCTTTTTCTCACGCATTCTTTCTCATAGTATTTCGTTCATTCTCTCTCATCCACATTCTCCATAAATAAGGACATAGTTCCTTAATCCTATTTATAAGTCACTTCCAATATGTTTCATCATAATTAAGAAAAACCTTAAATTTGGTTAGCTCTATCTTAAAATTTAATAAATTTACAACCTAACCTCTATTTAAGATATACTCTATCTCAAAAGTATAAAGTGGACATAATAATAAATGAATGATAAAATTCTGTATTTAAAGGAAAATTTTAATAATTTGACTTGTAAATATGATAAAAATGAATATTCTCACTGCCTTGTAATGAGAGCGGAGGGGTGTGTGTGTGATTTAATGATAGATACATTCAATGGAGAGTAAATAAAGAGGGAAATCAATGAAGACACCCATCTTCCATATGTGTGTGTATATACATATCTCTCTGTCTCTTTCCAGTTCATGCCCTACCAAAATCCGACAACCCTAGCAAATCTCGTGAATTATGGCTGCTATGGGCGATCCGAGGAACCCGACCTTCATGATGGAATCTGATGCGTATACTTTTGTCGACTTAATTTGGCAAGTATTTTCTTTACATTTTCGAATCGAATCTTTGTCCTCAAAAAAGGCCCTCAAAGAAATATGGAGTACTGTTTTATTTACTGTCTGAAAAAAGCTGCTATCCATTCTGATTCATTCTGCTTGAAGCAGGCCCTGGTTTCTGCTTCTGCTCAGTGAATCGTCAACTTCGATGCTTTATTCTTGTCTTTGTATGCAATATATATATATATATATATATTTATTTATATTTCTAGTTAAATATTAGATCCCTGCCAATCGAAGAAGGGTTATGAATGTATAAGAACAACCAATCCGTTTAATGTCAGCTAAAATAATGGTTATATTTAGCAAAACGAAAGAAACCCATTGACTGGATTGTACTGTGAACTAACTGAAGCTTTTTTTTTTCTATCTCCAATTTTTCATTGATATATTTATGTCTCTAATCCTTTTTATCTTTTTTCTCCTTTCCAATTTTGTAGCCCCTCTGGATCTCGTGGTCCCCAGTTTGTCATACGTGAACAGAAAAGGGTAACAAATAACATTGAACTTCTCTCCTTATTCCAGTTTGTCATATGTATTTTGTCTGGTTTAATGTCTTACTCCTGCAACGCCACGTGTTCTGAACATGAAGAGATTCCTCGGACTTGGTGAGAGATTTTTAAAGTTGCTTACCAATTGGAGTCATATGGTGCCAGGTCCTGGTGGCTCCATAAAAGCTATCTTCCGGTCAGTCAAAAAGATATATGATATTTTATATATCTGTAACACTGCTTTAATCTTATTATTATTATTATTATTATGAACACACTTTATATACTTTCTAAGATTACTGCTTTATGTCCGGCCATCACATGCTACAGTCCAAAAAATATATACCGGCATCCAGAAGGAAGGCAAAGCAATTTCTTGGTGAGAGCTTGAATTTACTCATTATATTATGTCAGAATTTCCAGTGATGGTGTCATATATATAATACTAGTAGTAGTTAAGATTGTTTTGCGTTGCAATGTTTAATTCATTTTTCAATCATGTATCGACTTTAATTTCAGGCTCTGTGTGATGGTTATAATGATGTTGGAGATCCTCTTGCCTCAAACAGCAGGTATGCCGCCGCAATGATGTTCCAAAAGCGTGATGTTGCTTCTGCAAAACCAAGGTATTGTTTTGTAGCATCTAAAAGTTTTGCCTTTTACCTTTCCAAAGTTGTCAATCATCATCGTCATCAGTACTTTTAATTTGTTTTCATATGGAAATAGGTTTCATCAAGTGAATCAAGATTTCATGTTCGTGCAAGGTGGCGGTTCTGGACCTCAGGTAAATTTTCATGGAAAAATTATTATGAGTTCCTGAGAAAAGAATATGATCACTAAAATTTTCACAGAATGCAATGGTAAGTTCTGGTACAGGAAATGATATTTTATCTTGTTCACCAGATTTTTCTCATTCTATGCATGACAGGGACTACGCCCTTGGGATTTTAAGAATACTAGTCCTGACAAGGATGATGTGGATAAAGCCATACAAGCAATTTCTGAAGGCCTTGCACATGCTGGCATCCAGGTATCTGGATTACCAATCATCCTACTACTCTTGTCTCCCTCTCTTTGTTTGTCCTTATGTGTTCAATTGTTTAATGGGAAAATTTCAATGCATTCCCCACATTAGCGAATTAATTTCCATTTTCCCTCAAAGTATTCTAAAATTTCACTGCATTTCCTTATCAAAATGAAATTTACAATTTTTGTGAATGAAAGACATTGGTGCCCTTACATCTTGATTCCCTTATGTGTTGTTGTAAATTTACTAATTGTAATTGTAAATTAGGTTGGGAATATGAAAATTGAGAGTTGTTAATTCCTTTGTGTGAATTTACAACAACATGTGTGTGAATCATAAGTAAATTTATTATTTAGCAAATTTACAACAACACGTAAGGGAGTTTACAGCAACAGGCGACAACTGAACTTTTTTCAAAAAAAGAGTAACGGAACTAATGTCTTCTCACCAACAAAAAATTATTTCAATTTGATCCAAGTAGTGAATTTTTTCAGAATCTTTTTGAGGCAAATGGAAGTTAATCTGCTTTAATGTGGGTGCAGTGAATTTTTAGAATCTTTTGGGGGGCAAATGGAAATTAATTTGTTTTAGTAGGTTGCAGTGAAATATTTCCCTGTTTGATTCTTTTTTCAGGTTTCATGCAGCACGTGAACATATACATGTCTATCATATATCGCTTAAAACTATAATTAACCATTCCCTAATTTCTCCTACTTGAATTCAATATGCAGGGTGGTGATCTGTCTACCTTTCTTGCTGGCCACAATGTGTGTATTGCACGTTTCACTGTTCAGGTAATTTGCAGATATATGTGGCCATAATATGTTAGAGACGGCCCACTGTTAACTAGTTTATTCTAGGAGAAAGAAGAATTAGTTTATGTAACACTTATTCCTTATGCCTCTTTTTTTATGCATTGGAAGCGATATCATTATTATTACAACTTAGGAGAATTAGTAAATAAACTCCCAGCCAAAAACTTTAACAATTATTCTTGGGACATTATTCGTTTGATAAAACTGTATTTACCGGATTAACTTATTTACATGGTTACTTTTCACTTTAACTCATCAATTCTTCCATTCATTACTTTCAGAGTTTCCTCTGCTTGTTAATTCCTCTGTTTACTAAACAAATGGGTTCGTATTGTGTGATTACCCATTCCTAATTCAATAATCGCACTTACGAAACAATTCATCTATAATATAGATTATACAATTAATCACTTCAAATATTAATTATACATAACGGATTAGTGCGTCTTGGTCTCATCTCCTCATCGCAACTTCTTCATCTAGCACATTATCTTGCACTCCTCTTCTATGCTTACATGCCTGCTTGGTTGGTTGAGGAAGGGTGAGATTCAGGGGAATCTCAATAGCCAACAATACTACTTAACATGCAAAATAAATGCTTAATGCATAACATACTTGCCTTACATGAATTTATGCTAATACAATGACATATCTGCATGCTCAATGTATCACACATCATTCTCATGGCCATAGCATATATAGAAATAGAGCTTCAATTAGTCATATATGCATCATATAATCAAGCAAAGCAATTACTCACATCAATACATAAGCATAAATATCAAGTACGTGTAGGTAGGGTAAGTCCACTACCTTTTGTTTTCGAATCCCTTTTTGTACCTTTTCTTCCAATCATTAAAATTGCTTGGGACCCTTTAATTCCCTCTTCCTTGTCAACTCATGACCTTAGGCATATGATTACACCATCAGAGTCACAACAAATGAATATCCTATGTGGTTACATTAGCATCTAGGACATGTCCCTTATCTTTGGGCACATACTTATCCCAATTTTTAATAATTCAGAGCACTTAGATGGTTTATCTTTAAAGTCCATACATTAGGGCCAATGTATAAATAATGGGCCCACTCTAACTCCAAATGTTTAATTTAACCCTTAGAGTACCAATTTATTATAAAAGTACCCTTACTTTTTATTTTTTGCACTTTTTCACAAAGCTGGCAGAAATTTCAATAATCTTTGAAAATTTATATCTTAGCCTAGGAATATCCAATTAAGGTGGTTCAAAATCCTATGTCACTTATTAAGCCTATTTTATGGGAAAAATGGATCAATCCACCACCTAGAAACACACAGTTCTAAAATTGCCATTTTACCCTTATTGCCATAGAATCATCCCAGTTTTAATGACCTGACTTCTAAAATTCATAACTTAATCTCTAGAACTCCAAATGGGGTGGTTCAAAGTCCTATGTAAAGCTCTTTTAAGTCTATGTTAAAGAAAAAATATCTCCTGCAGCCCATTATGAGCGTACAGTTCCAGAAACATCAAGAAACAACCCTGTCTTAGGATTCTTTCCAAATTCAATGCTTACACTTTAACAAATCATATCTTACAATCTACAAACCCAAATGACATATATTATCTATTAAATTAAAGCTTATAATGTCTACTTTAAATCTAAAAAGTTTCATAAATTTTGGTCGAGTTTAAATCTTCCAAAATTTCGCCACAAACAACCTGTATTCCAGAAACATAATCTGGCAACAACTAACTTCAAAAATTCATATATCTTAATATACTGATCTAAATGGCACGTATTACCTATCAAATTAAAGCTTGAAAGGTCTACTATAATTCTAGAAAGTTTCATGGCCATTGGACAAGATTTAGTCACTCAAAAACTCATCACAAGCATACTACCTTCAAAAAATGAAATCTGATAGCACTACTACTTTGACTTCAATCTTTGGGTTTTCAATCCAACCCTTCTACGTTCATAACCTATTCCCACACAAAATAGTGTGTAAAATCCATTTCTAACCTCAAAAACAGCAAAATCATCTTTTCTCCATAGGTTCTGGGTCCTGACAAAAAATCAGGGGAAATATAAAAACTCAACAAAACCTCAAGATGCTCGATTAAAATGTAGCTTATACGTACCTCTAGCCGATTCTATAACCGGTTCTTGATTTCGGTAGTACTTCGGCTAGCTAGACGGCACCAAACATCTCTGATCAAGAATTTGAAACTGTAGAAATGTTGCTCTCATTGAGAGGAACAACATTAGAGAAGGCCTCGGGAGCTACAAACGTCAAATAGGAGGTGACTTTAGCTTCAAAACTCAAGAACTTTCACTATTCACTCTTCTTCTCTCCTTTTTCTTTTTCTCTCTATTTTCTCCATGTTTTTCTCTAAGTTTTTTGCCCTTGGCTGAAATCTTAAAGAAGAATGGAGGGTGGTGATTTAGTCTTGCCTTTGGTTGCTTCTTAAGGTGACATGTGGCAAAGTGATTAAAACCATAAGATGGCGCGTGTCCTTCAAGCATCATCTTTCCCTTTTCTCTCTCTTACTAGGCGTCCTTTCATGTCAAGGGAATGAGAGGCTTGACAATTTCTCCGAACTCTCGGGTTCGGTGTTCGGGAAGTCAAATACATGACCGGGCCGGGTATCGGTGGATTCCTAGACTCAGGTGCTAGCTGGTGCGGACTCAGGTGCTAGGTAGTGCGACTCGAAGATGCCAACATAAAAGCCAAAAAGTGAGTGTCATCATGAGGGACACTTGTCACCTTCTCATTCATCCAACACAAAAGTGATCTTGTACTTTGTCATGATGAGGAGACATTTGAAAATTTTTTTTGGTGCCAACACAAAAGTTGTGTCATCATGACTTACTTTATTAAAGCTACTTTAATAAAGTTACTTTATCAGTGTCTACTTAGGTTTCACTCGGGACTTACTTGGGCTTGTGTCACGTGTATTAGAGCCCGCAATATGATGCCAGGTTGGAGTACATGTGTAGGCCCCACATGGTGCCACATACCTGTGTCTTTTCAAAAAACGTAGGGTACACATGTCTACCCTAAAGATGTCATGTGCATACCTATACCGGCATATTTCGCTCGACCAATCAGTCTCATACCTCATGACATATTTGGGTGGCGTCTTTCTACTAAGCTAATGGCACTGTATATGTGTTATGTGCACATCTGCACCTACACTTTAATCCTACTGCCTACGCATACTAGGCCCTCTGCCTGGTAGGGCCAGATCACATAGTATCCGAGAGTCTTTCTATCTCTCGACATTTTTGGAACTCTTCCTGAATTGGGCTTAGTTGTTTGCCTGATATAGGCTTATCCTCAAGTCTCTAAGCTCAAAATTCAGGATATTACAATTTACAAATTAGTTATTTAGATAAGGATGGTTATTTGTACTCTCTCTAGTCCACAATATTGAGCACTTATAAAAGAATAGCTTGATCCAAAATATAAGTCACTTGTAAGATAATTAATGCTCATTTTCCACTTTTGCCTACTCATTAAATTTTCAAACACATTTCTTAACAAGGGAAAAAGTGAAAAAATTTTGAATTTATGACATACTTAATAAGTTAACTATCACTTCTTATTTCCCAAAGATTAGTTAAAGTGCCCTATATAATGTATCAGATGGAAAGAATAACTTTTATCTTGTATTAGAGAAGTTAATTATTAGTAGTTGTGTATCATGCATTATATATAATAGACTAGGGGTGTCAGTTGCTCCTCAATTTTTGGTCATTCCAAATGTTTTTTGTGGTTCTTTTGATCATTAAATTCTACATTAAATGAGTCATATTTTGACATCTTTTGGGTTAAAAATGGAGATGTTTTCAAATTTTATGATTTTTAAAACATTTAAGACTCCAAAATTGTGTGGTTGGTTCCCTTTTGATTTAGAGTCTCAAATGTTTGAAAATCATTAAAAATTGAAAACAACTCTATTTTTTTACTCATAAGATATCAAAATGTCACCTATTTCATGTAGAATCTAATAATCAAAAGAACCACAAAAAAATATTTGGAAAGGGCCTCAAAATTGAAGGGCAGCTGGGGCGCAACTAACCCCAATCCATATATAACTCTTATGCATTACTGTTAGGGGTTATGAAAAGGATTAGTTAGTAACTGATATCTCTTTCCTCTCTTACTCTATAATTTCATATACTGGTTCTAGGGATATATTTCTCTTCATTCTTCTAATCGGTCGAATCTTTAAACTCTGATGCAGGATACTTTTAAACCTATAAGCCATATTCCAGAGACTGTGCAGGTAGCTTGACAATATAGCAACTATATATATTAATTCTCTAAAATTATTTCATATATTATTATATTATATATCAGTTTATAAGTTAGATAAATTAGTTTGATAAATATGTGTGATAATTTTTTTTTGAAAAAAAGGATTACATTTAGGATCAAAATCGACCCCAAACTAGGTCTTATATTTTAAGATAGGAGGAGTACAGTACTCTTTTTTCTTGTCATCTTTTTCTTAAATACTTCAATAAAATCCCTTAATTGTTTATCTTCATGCAACACACACTTGAATACATGCTTATCACACCTCAACTCTCGTATGCAGGGTGAAATATTGCTTGCTGACCATGTGTGGACTGCACGTTACATTGCGGAGGTACCTTGATGATATGGCTGCAATATTGTTACTCTCTGTTGCTTGTCATTTTCTTCCTAAGTACTTTAACAAAGGCCCTTGCTTTCTATGTAGCAGATGGCCGCTAGGAAGCATGGGCTGAAGGTTATTGACCCGAATATGATTCTGGTATCATGATGAGCACTACAGTTTTATAGATTATTTATTTTATTAGTTGTTTGATTTAGATAGATTTTCCTATTAGATATATTTTTCCTTTTAGATAGATTCTTATCAGATTCATTATCTTGATAAACTTTGTTTCAATGACTGTTTTCAAACCAGTCATTGAAACTTTAACTTTCAAGGACTCATTTTGTAGGAAACAATTGTTGAAAGTGGATCCATATTTTCAAAGATGCCACCATCTTTTTTTTACTGTTGTTTTCTAAAAACGGACTTTAATTCGTGTCGCTAAATCAACTATTTGTAGTAGTGTATATACACTTGTTTATTTAAGGATCAATAATAGAAGTTCTTATTTTCTCTATATCCAACATATGATTCATTGGAACTGATTCGAATTGATCACAAAACCAGGGCTTTTTAAAGGGAGCAGGGGTAACCATAAGGTTCAGGTAAATGCTAATGATACTTAATCATCCGGAGAGAATTTTGTGAATTAAACTTCGATTTCCTTTCTTCAAACATGACAATAAGTGTTTGGTAATATGGCAGTACCGAGCCCATGAGGCCGCCAGTGTCGCTGTTGATAAGCTGAAGATGAAAGTCGCTCTTTTAGGCGGTGAAGGCAATAGTCACTTTAAGGTAAGCATCACCAGCACAATTTATACGATGTATCGAAGTATATAAATAAGTATGTACTTCATTTTGTACTGGCTATTGACTAAGCACGTTATTAATAACAAATGCAGATTCTGCAGTGATATATAAAGTATCAGAGAGTATTAATTTGACTCCAATTAATTTGTCCCTTCAACTTTACTTTTCGGTCGATTTCTCCTCTCACTTCCTTACCTTCTATCATTCTTTCCTGTCTCTTGTTTCCTTTTGATTTGATCAAGGGTATAATCCCTTTAGAAGTTTAGAGAGCAAAGGGTTTTTCACCTCTTATAATAAGTGTACTTCCCGGATTTGAAGTTATGTTCTCCTCCTTACGGGATGAACCCGTTTACCACAGCAACTAACAACTTGTTAGTTCTTGTTGCACATAGTACACCATGCATTTTGATGGGGCGATTGAGGTCAATATGGCTTGTGTTGGAACCCAAATTCTGGAAAAATAAAAGGCTGAAATAAAGAGATTCATAGATAATTCTACTAGAAAGTTGAACTAAGTATTTCAATCACAAATTTCCCAGGTTATGAAAACCGCACCGGACCGGCCCGGTAACCGGCGAACCGGCCGGAAAACCGGTCCGGTCCGGGTTGGAGTTTTTCATAAAAAAAAAAAAAAAAAAAAAATTTCCTTTAGAATTTCATACTATAAGTCTAAAATTTTCAATTTTTCACCGGTTTGGTCCCGGTTTGACCCACTGACCCTTAACCTAGTACCCCGACCGGTTCAATGACCGGTCCGAGTTTTAATACCTTGCAAATTTCTAATATCTGAGGGATGGATATCTATTGAGAATGGTAGGGGGTGCCTGCTGCCTCCCTGATGTGCCATTTGTTGCCGCTTGTTTTACCCCCACCTCTCAAATATTTTTTTTTATTTCTTTATATTATTAGATTTTACATAAAATGAATGATATTTTGATATTTTATGTGTAAAAAATTGTTTATTTTCAATTTTTTTACGATTTTTTAAAGATTTACATAAAAGTCTGTGTGGTTTCTTTTTAATTTAAATTATTTATTGTAAAAAATTGAGAATAACTCCATTTTTCCCATAAGATATCAAAATATCATTCATTTTATGTAGAATGTAATGATATAAATAAACAAAAAAAAAATTTAGGAAGTGGGGTAAAAATAAGGGGCAGTAGGGGCACATTAGGGAGGGAGCATCTCAACTCTCCACACCCTCAACAACCAACAAGAGGAGAATATCCAGTTAAGTCAAGATAATTCTTTGAAATTCAATCATCTGTTTTTTTTTTTCATTTGATCAAGTGTATCTTAAGTCACTTTAAGCTTGAGACTAATCCCGTTTGAGGCTTAAAGCATAAAAGATTTTGGCCTCTCCTAATTCTTCTCATTTCCATTTTCTACATATTGAATGGCTCAAACATGGTCTTGGGTGGCCTTGAGCTCTTATCTGGTTGCGTCATCTTCTTGCTGATCAAGTCTCAAGATTAACTTTTGCTGACATTTTTACTAAACCCTTGGTCCCAGTACTTTTTCTACATCCTTTCCATTTTAAGCTGAGAATGATTGATGCGCATTCTTCAGGTTGAGGGGTATTACAGTTAATATAACAGATTTAGTTAGAATTTGTTGATTAGTTAGATATCGACAGCTATATTTGCATAATTTATTGGATTGGATGTATCAAAGTATATATAAATAAGCCTGTGCACTATTAGTAATAAGAAACAAAGGGTTGATTGTACAGTGATCGCCATCACTTGACATTCGACAGATTTGTGCAAATCATGATGGTAAAGGGAAGCCGATTGAATATTTTATTGAAGTCTGTATCCCTCCATATCATGAGATGGACCCCTACAAGATAACTTCCTGGATTGCCGAAACTGTCCTTCTGTGGAAGCCTACCATCCCTCACACCAATCCCTTCCTCCGTGCTGTGAGGTAAACAACTATACGTTTTTCATTTACTTGTGTGAGCGCACACGCACACACACAAAGACATACAATTAATTCCATGATCATGTTACATCATGTTTGTATCTCTTGATAATACACAAGTGACACTAAATCCAATACTTTACCGTATTTGACCAGGGGTGTATTTGGATTAGTTTTTAGAGAAGAGATTATGAAGAAATGTGACTAAATGTTTGTATGGTTGTAATTTGAATCTCTCTTTTATGTGTAAACTACTAAGAATGACATAAGTTAAGGAGACAATTACATAAGGTATAAAGGGTCTGCTATTGAACAAGAGGTACTCATCCTACGTACCTCCGGTCCTTATCCACCTTAATGAAAAAATTCAACTACAAAATGAATGTTATATTAAGGATAGAGGGAGTATTATTTTTGGTACTCTGTTCTCACTACCTACTAAAATTCTTTTCAAAACCTGATCCAGACTGCTTCTATCACTGTGGTTTAGATTCTATGTAATCATATTTTTGCTTTCGATCAGTTGTTTGGATAGTTAGGGAACGAAACCTTGTTTTTTTGAGAAAAAGGCTCTTTTAATGGCTTTCCAAACACCCACGAAGTTAACAATCATTAATGATAATTGCATGCATGAAATGTTATTCGTTATGTTGAATATCATTCAAGTTTGAGGATACTCTTTTAATTGTTGATGAATCTGATGTTATAGGTGAGATTTCTAGTGTCAGTAGCTATTATATTGGTACGTTATTGATATGTAATGGAGGGAGAGGCTATATATATTCATGTCATTCTGATAAGACCTCCTACTTCCACTAGAAGGTACAAAGAGGGACATAGGGGAGACAAAAGAAGACAAAAAGGAGGATCCGACTTGCATCATTTTCCCTCATTTTCTCAATCTAGACCGTTAGATTAAGATCTTAATGGGCCATATTTAATATATATAATAATATTTTTATAAAATATTAAATCCAGATCGTTAAGATCTTAATCCAATAGTTCAGATTTAGAAAATGAGGGAATAGGATAGATAGGGAAAAAGATGCAAGCCAGATCCCATAAAAGGAGAGGTTAAAAGGGATGACACTAAAGGTTCAACGAATTATCTTATGAGTCCTAGTTGTAAGGAAAAGCAATTGAATGACCTAGTGATGTGTTAGGTCTATAGGGACATGTTTAGTGTCTTTTGTAACTTTTGGGGTCTGTTTGGTATAAGGGATTTGGAGGGGAAGGGAGGGGAGGAAAAATTTTTATGAGTTGGATTTAAGAAAATTGGAGAAGTGGGGTTATAAAATTTTAATACAGAGAATGTGTAAGATAAAAAAGTAAGAAAATTTAATTAAAAACTTTATACCCCATTTCTCTAATTTTTGTAAATCTAACTCAAAACAATTTTCTCTCCGCTCACTTTCCCTCTCCTCCCCTCATACCAAACAAGCCCCATAAAGGTTTTAGCTCAGTCTTTTGAAGTTGAAAGTTGGTGAGGAGAGTCTGGCCTCTCGAATTATGCCTGTGCGGGAGTGGGGGAAGATATTCTTTCTTCATCATTTTATCCTTTTGTTTTAGTGTAATTTCTTGTGTCCCTACTGCGGTAACCTCCTTCAGTTCTTGGGAGGAAGAATATTGTAACTTTAATCAATTGCAGTGTTGTTTAGCCTACTGTTTTTTTCTTCATGTTTCAGTGTTGCCTTTCCTGTTGTTCTGTTGGGTTCTATCACATTCCTTCGTTGTTATATAAATATATTCTATAGTTTTCTTCTTGAGAGATTTTGTGATAATGAACAAGCTAAATCCAAACAGGCACCCAAGCGCCTTTTCGAACTCATGACTTCTTAGTTAAGAGTGGAACACCCTAACCAGCAAGCCACAAGTCCACAAGGCCTTCTTGAGATTTTTCATTACTGTATAGTAATTAAATATTTTTTCAAAAATTTTATTCTTTTTTATACATAAATGTAATTATACGTATGTCTAAATTCACCTGCATGTGCATCTTACACACACATCTAATGCTGTAATTATGTTGTTCTCTTCTAAGCATTGATTTTGTTAACCATAATAATGTCCTCTTAATTTGATGTTTGTCAGATCAACTTGGAATAAACTGAAGAGTTTCTGGACTTACTCTTGCTCAGCATCTGCTTGACGCACGAGCTCTCTGCCTCGTTATTTGTGGCTGGCAATTTTTGGATACTGGACGTAAATAATGTGAGCTGAGAAACAATAGTTGTGATTGCATATTTTTTTTTCCTAGAAACTGTCACATGACAGGTGAGATTTTGCAGGACCATTTTTTATATTTATGTCTGATTAGGGATCTGCCTGGCAAGGACCTTATTATATATACTTTGAAGGTGTCTGGTTCATTTTTATAAGCTTCACTCTAATCATTTAACGCCTTTTTTTTATTCCTAATTAATTTTACAAAAAATTAATTATTTAATCCTTGTAATAACTTTTTATAGCGTGATTATTCGGTCATTAAAGTTTTCTAAATTTTAGAAAACTTATGAATCCCTCATAACTCATCCTATGTGGCACTGACAATTGTTCATACGGTATCCTTGTCTCTACCACATCAGCAAAAATGTCAGCTTCTCACTTCTTTCTTCTCTCCTCTTCCCTTGGCGTACTGTACCTTTCGTTTTCTTCGCCAACCTCCTGGCGTTTTCCTCTTCTCAATCAAATTCTTCCAGCCGTGGCTTATTGGTTTTTGGTGGAAACCTTCTTAGGAAATACCAACACCACCACCATCACAAGAATACTAAACCTCTCCCTCTCCCTCTAGGCCTCTCTACTATTTTCTCTCTCTATTGGAATCTTGGGTCAGTTTCCCGGTGGGCCGAGCATCATCCTGCTACCGCACTCCCGCCATCTTCAATGGCTTAATAATGATCTACTAAAAGCTAAGATACCCATATGCCCAAGTTAATTGTACAAGAAGGACTCTGATGGCAAATACCTAATTGCTCACTGATATGCCAAAATTGGGCTAGATGCTTCTTCTAGTCTCTTGGCTGCCTTTAAGACCTGTGTTGAGTATTTTTTTCGAAGTCTTGCTGTATTGTAATTAAAAAAGAAGGAATATAAACAAGAATTATAAAAGGACATGGAACCAATATGGATATAGACAACATCAAAGTAATTAGTCATGAGTCTAAAATACTGTTCTATAGTCCCCCTTGAGAAATTCTGAAAAATGCCCCTTACTATGAACAACTTCTGAACACAGATGATATATAAGCTCCTCTGATTAAATGAAGAGGATTTGAAGATTGAAATTTTTGTTATATTGCTTGAAAGATTACATACGCATATATATACATATAGGATTGAATAAAATATTGGAATACGCTCCAACACAACACTGTACAATTAGGACTAATTACTGTCTATAATTGCAGATCTTGTCTTTCTCTTGAGTTTCGGTGATCTTGACTTTCGGTGCTTCTACACTCCCCCTCAAGTTGGACTGTAAATATCAATCAAGTTCAACTTGCCAATCAGATACTCAAATCTATCCTTGGGCAATCCTTTAGTGAGGATGTCTGAGGTCTATTCTTTAGAGGGTATGTACCTTAGATCAATGATACCCTCATCAACTTTTTCCCTTATAAAATGTCTGTCTATCTTGACATGTTTGGTTCTATTATGTTGAACCGGATTATGAGCAATATTGATTGCAGCCATGTTATCACAATAGACTTTGATCGGTAGATTTATGCATTCCTTTACATCTTCAAGAACACATTTTATCCATATGCCTTCACAAATCCCAAGTGACACAGCTCGGTATTCAGCCTCAGCACTACTTCTTGCAACTACACTTTGCTTTTTACTTCTCCATGTGACCAAGTTACCCCATATATACGTACAATATCTAGATGTGGATTTCCTATCCTCTTGATCACCTGCCCAATCAGCATCTGTAAACAATTCTATATTTTGTTTATCAGTCTTTTTGAACAGTAAGCCACGTCCTGAAGATCCCTTTAAATAACGAAGGATCCGGTATTCTTCATTCAGATGCTTCTGTATAGGATTATGGGAGTGTTGACTGACCATATTGATGGTAAATGCGATATCGGGTCTGGTATGGGACAAGTATATTAATTTACCTACCATTCGCTGGTAGTTTCCTATGTCCACAGCTTTACCAAGGTCTACTTCTTCATTTATTTTATCAACCTGAATAGGTGTGTTACTAGGTCTGTAGCTTGTCATCCTTGTTTCCTTCAAGAGATCCAGTATATACTTTCTTTGGGAAATATAGATACCACCTTTTGATCGAGCAACTTCCATACCAAGAAAGTATTTCATTTCTCCAAGATCTTTGACTTGGAATTCCCGTGTAAGTGCTCCCTTGATCTGATTAATCTCTACCTCATCATCTTCAGTAAGGATTATATCATCAACATATATTGCTAGAACAGCCATCTTGCCTTTATGATGTTTAAAGAACAAGGTATGATCACTCTGCCCCTGAGTATAACCATGTCTCTTCAGAACCCGAGTGAATCTGTCAAACCAAGCACGTGGAGATTGCTTTAACCCATATAATGACCTCTTTAACTTGCAGACTTGGTTAGCCTTTTTTCCTGGGAACCCTAAAGGTAACTTCATATACATCTCTTCCTTGAGTTCTCCATTGAGGAAAGCATTTTTTACATCGAGTTGGTGCAAATTCCAATCTAAATTCACTGCAATAGATAAGAGAATTCTGATGGTATTTAACTTGGCTACTGGAGCAAATGTTTCAGTGTAATCTTCCCCATATACTTGCGTGAAGCCTTTTGCAACCAATCTAGCTTTGTTTTTCTCAAGAGTTCCATCTGCTTTATACTTAGGAGTAAGTACACATTTTCACCCAACAGGTTTCTTCCCTCATGGTAGATCTACTGCATCTCACGTCTTCTTATACTTAAGAGCTTCCATTTCCTCCAAGACAGCTTGTCTCCATTCAGGTATAGCCATAGCTTTATCAATAGTGTCTAGTATCCTGATTCTATCAAGATGAGATACAAATGTATTGTATTTAGATAAAAGGGCCTTATAGAAGACAAACTTCTCAATAGGATATCTAGTGGATGATTTGGGTTGTCTAGGTTGTTTTCACACTGCAATGGGAAGATTAAGATCAGAACCTTCTGTTTCTCCTGGACCTGCCCTGGTACTGACTCTTGGTGAGCACTAATAGCTTGTGGCTCATTACCTCTTTTGTGTCGTCATATGTAGGTATTACCCCACATATTTGTTTCTCCCCCTGGATTTGGCACATTATCAGAGTTATCAAGATTATCAGGGATATCAAGGTTGTTATCAGGAGCATCAAAGGTATCAGGATTAGGTTCTGTGTGGGAAGGTATGTAAATTGTGACTGTTTGGTCATCCTTTAGTGTTTCTTTTGTCTGAAATTCACCATCTCTCTCCCCTTGAATTGTAGACAAGGCATAATAGGGTGTATTTTCAAGAAAGGTGACATCACAAGTGACAAATAAACATTTGGAGATCGGATCATAACACTTATATCCTTTCTGGGAATGAGAATAACCAAGGAAGATACACCGAAGGGCTTTGGGGTCAAGTTTATTAGTGTGATGGAGGTCAACGTATGATGTGCAACCAAACACCCAGAGTGGTATAATGTTTTCAAGGTATGGGAGGTTATAGTATTTATGGAGGAGTTGAAGTAGCGTTTTGTAAGACAATGGTCAGCTTGGCATTCGATTAATGAGAAATATGGCAGTAAGGACAACATCATCCCAACGATATTTAGGAACATTACTGTTAAACATGATGGCTCTGGCAGTCTCGAGAATATGGCGATTCTTTCGTTCAGCCATACCATTCTGATAAGGTGTATTGGGACAAGTACTTTTATGAACAATGCCATTTTCGGTCAAGAAGGTAGACAGGACCTGATTGAAGTATTCAGTCCCATTATCGGTGTGCAGGATCTGGATTTGGGTTTGGAATTAGGTTTGGATCATATTGTAGAAGTTAAGGAATGTTTGATACACCTTTGTTTTATCCTTCAACAAGTAGACCCAACTGACACGTGTATGATCATTGACGAATGTGATGAACCATTTTGTTTTTAATCAGTTTGGAGTGCGGGATGGTCCCCATAAGTCACTATGAATTATGGAAAAAGGTTTTGATGCTTGGTATGTGATTTTTGGAAATGAAGTGCGATGATGCTTAGCCTTTTCACATGAATCACAATGAAAATCAGAGGTGATTTTAAGAGGAATGAGGGATGGACATTTAAGACATGTAATTTAAATTTGGATGACCTAAACGTTTGTGCCATAACTCCAAGTCATCAGTGCTAGGGAGAGACACTTTATTGTAAGATTTAATCCAATGACTATCACTTTCATCAAGGTAATAGAGACCATCAAGTTCTTTTGCACTCCCAATCGTCATCCCTGTCAGCAGATCTTGAAAAAAACAGTGAGTAGCAAAGAAGTTAACTTGACATCATTCATCATTAGCTAATTTACACACAGATAGTAAATTACACTTCAACTTTGGAACATGTAATACGGAGTGAAGAGTGAGTGTAGCTGAGACTTTAATGGAACCAATTTCAGTTACAACAGACTCAGAGTCATCAGCAATTCGCATGGTCACTCCCTTGGTGATAGGAGTATAGGATGAGAAGAGAGCCTTATTGTTAGTCATAAGATCTGAGGCACCTGAGTCAACAATCCAACAATTTCCTGTACATAGTTCTTTTATCACAGCCTAGACTTGAAAGAAATTAACTCTTCTGACTACTATGGCAGTAGGTTTTGTCATATTCTGTATTGTGGCTAGCATTTCCATGATTTTATGCAATTGGTCACTTTGGGATGATTCAGCCACGCAACCTCTTTCTTTTCCTTTTTTTGGCTTCCAGTCAACAGGTTTACCATGGAGGTTCCAGCAAGTGTTCTCTATGTGCCCCTGTTTTTCACAATGATCACAAAATGAACTGCTTTTAGAACCTCTTTGTTCTATGGATCGAACAGTAGAGATGTCATGAGCACTAGATCGTGAAACAGATGAAGATCCTTCATATGACATACTGATAGATTTAAATAGAGCAATTTGACAGGTTCAAATTTTTAGAAATGACAGATTGTCCTTTGAATTTCAAAAATACCAATTCAGTCCTCTGAATTTTCGAAATTACAAATTAGTCTTCTGAAATTCAAAAATGACATATTATTCTTCAATTATTTAATGAAATAATTGAAGCCTGGTTGCTTCCTTCTCAATTGACTCTGATTTCTGCTCTGGTTCAGACCCAATCGGTGTTGTTGTTGGAGCTATGAAACTCGGTCTACAAGAATGGAGGCTGCTGGCAACTCAACGAAGAGGAAGGTGGTGGTCGCCGGTGACGGTTCTGAAGCAGTGTGGTGGAGCTTTCTCTCACGGTGTGATCTTGAGCGCCGTTGCCAGGGAAAGCTTCGAAAAATGGTGAAGGCTCCGAACAACGGTAAAAGCTCTGGCGTTGAGGACGATTCAGCGTGGTGATGATGATCAAAGACGGTGGTCTCGTCTTCCTTTTCTTTAACCTCTCCTCCAATAGGTGACTAGGTTGGTGACAGTAGTGGTCACCGAAAATTGGAGCGTAGATGATGGCCAATGAGAGGAAGATGGAAAGATCCAAGTTTTGGATGTGTTCCGGCAAATCAGAGTGTCTACGACAACCGAATGAGATCGTTGGGTAGAAACGGAGGGGATGTCTACAACAAACGGCTGAGATCATTGGGCAGAAATGGAAACTGGTAATGTTGATAATCAACAGAAATCGCCAGAGACAAAGATTCTAGTTCTGACAGAAATTGGGACCCTAGAACAAGCGCCGACAATGTCAGAAACATAGATGGTTCTGATATTATCAATGCAGAGCACAACGATGGGTATGTCAATCTCTCTACTCCTTTCTAACTCTCTAATACCATGAAGAGGATTTGAAGACTGAAATTTTTGTTATATTGCTTGAAAGATTACATACGCATATATATACACATAGGATAGAATAAAATATTGGAATATGCTCCAACACAACACTGTACAATCAGGACTAATTACTGTCTATAATTGCGGATCTTGACTTTCTCTTGAGTTTCAGTGATCTTGACTTTCGGTGCTTCTACATTAAATATTAAGCCTGAATCAAGAATCCAAGAGAGTGCAGCCCTTAAGCATGATAGATAAAAGAAATTCGGATGTTGAAGAACTTCTTTGCCATCTGAAGCATTGTAATGGAGTTCGGCTCAAGCATATAAAGCCATTGCAATAGACATTTGGTCGTTTCTTTTGCTTTGTAGAGAATGATAGACCCTCGTGATCCTGGAATTCTTGAGATGATTGGGGCTAAAATCAAACTAATGGAGGAAGAGGAGCCAGATAGTGGGTTATTCAAAGCAATAAGGCTGAAGGACAATTTATTTGAAATTTCCCTAATAACATATGAAGTATGAGGGATGCGTCCTTCATGGATAACCGCATTACCCCTAAACCAAATAACATTGAGCGGCACAATAATTCCCTTTATTATGTCCATACCTTTATCAGATCTAAGAGAAAGAATTGTTTGCCTGAGCCATGATATAAATTGAGTGAAAGGGATGTTTGGGGGCCTTACTCAGTTTATATAGTCTTTTTATCAAAAAAAAAAAACAAAGAGAGAGAGAGTATTTTCTTTTTCCAAGTTCAACTAAGTTTCATCAGGAGCACATGTTATGCTTATCACTTTCATGAGTAAAAATATGTTCACCATCCTTCTATGCTATTAGATTGATTTTGGACAGTCCAAATTTAATTTAATTTAATTTTCATATTTTAAATAAATTTTCATTTTCATATATGTAAAATTTAAAATAAATATAATCTTATAACTATCACTTCTTATAAAAATAAATTTATTATTTAAAAAATCACAAATTAAAAATTTTAAATTTGCTCTAATTCTCTCAACTCCTTAACTCTTTCTCAGGTACATCTCTCGCCTTGGCCCAATTTTTCATTTCGTCATTCCAAGGCATCATGACTTGTAATTTTGTTTAACGTTGAAGCATATGATGTACAAGTTAGAAGCCACAACTCTATGATATGATGTTATATCGATTAGTTCGCAGGATTATTTTTAGGCCCAATCATTCCAAGGCGTCATGACTTGTTATTTTTGCAGTTGCAATCACTCAGTACTTTGGCGTCATTGGAGTTTAGCTAAGCAAGAATTGATGGGAACTCAGGTTAGAACACAATACTTTGGTATCCGACTATTTTGCTCCAGAAGTAATAGATTCTGTAATTATATGTAATGTTGATCACATGATTCAAGTTCTTCTATGACCGCACAAGTAAGAGCATTGGATGCTGCAGTATCCAAAGGAGTTGTTCGTTCGTTCTTCTTCCTTTGCTTTAATTCATCTGTAAGCACAATTTGATTTATGTTTAACTGTTATGCAATCATATAGATTGATGTGCATGAATAGAATATGAACACAAGATTTTAAATCATTGTTAGCTTTCGATTTTTGGGAAATCTACGGCATTCATCCCTCTGGAGTAGCTGTTACTATACACCTTTTTAACTTGTAAGGCTTGTAATGGTGCACTCTTTACTGAATATGTTCATTTTGCAAAAACAGGAAGAGCACATGAATCTTCAAGCTCGGAAGGCACTTCTTGTTCAATGTGTTTCCGCTTATAGGGAGGTAAAATTTGACCCTATCTCATGAAAAAAATTTGAATACTTTATCTGTAAACAGTTTGGTGATAACTATAGATTGCTCTTGCTATACGCTACTAAGTGTTGTAAACCAAAAATTTCTGGGAGATTTTGAAGATTTATGTGCACGTCCTTTCATTTTTTACATGGGGTTTTGTTGTGAACACAGAAAATACAGTGGCATGAGATAGTTGAAGAAGCAAGTCGGTGGTGTATTTTTGTTGACTATTCCTCAACTACTCTTTGATTTGTTCCCACTAATCACTCTTATTTTGTCTATATTTTTTCCTATAAATACCATGTAAATCCTCTCAGTTTAATACAATCAATTCTAATCTTCAATTCTCTTCATGGTATCAGAGCGTCGAAGAGAATAATTGAGATAATTACCTTCTATGTGCTTTCTGTGTTCTCCATTCTTGTCAGAACCAGCATCGGCACCTTCTAAACCCTTTCACCTCTTCGTCCCCATTAGCCATCAACTCCATCGGTGAGCTCAGAGTCGACGAAGAAGATCAGTGAACCTTGGAGCCAGAAACCAAACTTGGTTCCAAAGTTGCAGTGAGAGTGCAGCGAAGAGTTACCCTCGACAACACAGTAGCCGGAAGCCACAAGGTCGTTCTTCACCACCACTCCGCTGTCCGTCATTACCATCGGCTGGAAACGTGACTTCGGACCAGAGAGGAAACTCAATACTGGTTGCTCTCAGTCTCCTTAGCCCACCTCCACCAACCTTTGCAGCTCCGACCCCACTTCCGGCGAGTTTCAGTTCCGGCGAGTTCGAACAGTTTGAAAGGGAGAGAGACAGAGAAACAAGGGCCGACGAGGGAGCTAGCTAGGAGCTTGGATAGGAAGCACAGCACCATTGAAGTTGCTTCAGGGCTGTGCGAATATCTTTGCTGCCCATCCTCTTGGTTCAGCTCCGACGACAGGTAAGAGCTCGGTGTCGACATCGGTGACACCGTCGCCGATCGGTTTGGTGACTCCAGTCTCCGGTCAGCCCTCGGTGGGGACAAGTTCAGCTTCAAATCAAGCTTTGGCGCGTTTCCGTTTCCGTTTCAATCTTTGGCGCCCTTCTTCTTCGTCCTCCTCCGGTATCCTCATCACAGATCCGGGAGGCATAGACACGGACCAGACCTAGCTCTCTCGAAAATCTCGACATCTGCCCAATTCAATTATTTAATTGGGTCAAGGATTATATTGGCATTCTTCAAATTTGAAGTATCAAATTGTCATTTTGAAATTCGAAGGACCAAACTGGTATTTTTGAAATTCGAAGTATCAAATTGTCATTTTGGAAATTCGAAGGACCAAACTGGTATTTCTGAAATTTGAAAAACCACTCTGTCAATTTTTTTTCCGTCATTATGTCTACAGTTTCAGATGCCTCTTCCTCTGTGCCTCGATCTGGCTCAAATGATATCTCCACTGTCCTTATTGTTTCTGAGAAACTTACCAGCGACAATTATCGAGAATGGTCTCAATCCATGATTCTCGCTCTTGATGGAAGGGACAAACTTGAATACATAACTAGTGAGGTAAAAAGACCTCCAACCTCAGAAACCAAGGAATTTCGCAAATGGAAGTTCGAAAATGCATTGGTATCCTCTTGGTTAATCAATGCGATGTCATCCTCAATTAAGAAGAGTTTTATGTATCTTCCCTCAGCTCAAGAAATTTGGGAAGCTCTTCGTGAAACATACAGTCCTGTGGGAAATAGGTCCCGCATATTTGATGTCAAGAAAAAGATATGGCAGCTAAAACAGGACCACATACCACTCGGTGATTATTATCTAGAAAAATCCTCACTTTGGCAAGAACTTGATGCCCTACAGAATTAAACTTATCATTGTGGGGCAGATGCTCAAGAAGATCGCAAAGCAAAAGAAGCAGAGAGAGTATATGAGTTGCTTGCTGGTCTTAATGTGATTTATGATGATGTTTGGGCTAGAATTTTTAGTCAAGAACCCTTACCATCTGTACGTGAAGTCTATACTTTCTTGCGAAATGAAGAGGATAGACGAAAATTAATGCTTCAAAATTCAAATAATTCCGCTGCTAATTCTGAGGCCTCAGTACTTGCTGTTCAATCCATGGAACCAAAAGGTTCTAAAGGTCGCCTATTCTGTGATCATTGTAAGAAACAGGGGCATACTAAGGACACTTGCTGGAACCTCCATGGTAAACCTGCTGACTGGAAGCCGAAGAAAGGGAAAGGAAGAGGTTACGTGGCTGAAACTTCCAAGAAATCATCCCAAAGTGATCCTCTACACAAAATCATGGAAATGCTAGCCACACTACAGACTACGACCAAGCCTACTGCCACAGTGGTCAAGAGAAGTAATTTCTTTCAAGTTTTGGCTGTGATAAAAGAACAATGTACAGGAAATTATTGGATTGTTGACTCAGGTGCCTCAGATTATATGACTGACAATAAGGCTCTCTTCTCATCCTATACTCCTATCACCAAGGGTGTAACTGTATGAATTGCTTATGATTCTGAACTTATTGTTACTGGAATTGGTTCCATCAAAATCTCAGCTGCACTTACTCTTCACTCCGTATTACATGTTCTAAAGTTGAAGTGTAATTTACTATCCGTAAGTAAATTGGCTAATGATGAACATTATCAAGCTAACTTCTTTGCTATATACTGTATTTTTCAGGATCTGCTGACGGGGACGACGATTGGGAGTACTAAAGAGCTTGATGGTCTTTATTACCTTAATGAAAGTGATCGTTCTCAAACTTGTAACAAAGTGTCCCTCCCTAGCACTAGTAACCTGGAGTTATGGCACAAACGATTAGGTCATCCTAATTTAAATTACATGTCTCAGATGTTTCCATCCCTCATTTCTAATAAAAGCACCTCTGATTTTCATTGTGATTCATGTGAAAAGGCTAAGCATCATCGTACTTCATTCCCAAAAATCCCATATCAAGCCTCAAAACCTTTTTCCACAATTTACAGTGACTTATGGGGACCATCCCGCACACCAAACCGATCAAAAACAAAATGATTCATCACATTCATTGATGACCATACACATGTCAGTTGGATCTACTTGTTGAAAGATAAAACAGAGGTGTATCAAACGTTCCTTAACTTCCACTACATGATCCAAACTCAATTCCAAACCCAAATCCAGATCCTACACACCGATAATGGGACTGAATATTTCAATCAGGCCCTCTCTACCTTCCTGGCTGAAAATGACATTGTTCACAAAAGTACTTGTCTCAATACACCTTAGCAGAATGGTATTGTTGAACGAAAGAATCGCCATATTCTTGAGACTGCCAGAGCCATTATGTTCAGTAGTACTGTTCCTAAATATCATTGGGATGATGCTGTCCTAACTGCCACATTTCTCATTAACCGAATGCCAACCCGACCACTGTCTTACAAAACGCCACTTCAACTTCTCCACCAATACTATAATCTCCCATACCTTGAAAACACTCTGCCACTCCGGGTGTTTGGGTGTACATCATACGTTCATCTCCATCACACCAACAAACTTGACCCTAGAGCCCTTAGGTGTGTCTTCCTTGGCTATTCTCATTCTCAAAAAGGATACAAGTGTTATGATCCAGTCTCCAAACGTTTATTTGTCACCTGTGATGTCACCTTCCTTGAGAATACACCTTTTTATACCTTGTCTACAATTCAGGGGGAGAGAACTGGTGAATTTCAGACAAATGAAACACCAAAGGATGACCAGACATTCACAATTTATATACCTACCCACACAGAACCTACTCCTGATACCTCTGATACACCTGATAACAACTTTGAGATTCCTGATAACCTTGATACCTCTGATAATGTGCCAATTCCAGGGGGAGACACAAATATGTGGGGTAATACCTACATGAGACGACACAAAAGAGGTAATGAACCACGGCCTATTAGCACTTACCAGGAGTCAGTACCAGAGGCAGATCCAAGAGAAATAGAAGGTTCTGATCTTAATCTTCCCATTGCAATGCGAAAACAACCTAGACAACCCAGATCAAGCACTAGATATCCTATAGAGAAATTTGTCTCTTATAAGGCGCTTTCATCTAAGTACATTACATTTGTCTCTCATCTTAATAGAATCACGATACCAGACACGATTGATGAGGCTATGGCTATACCTGAGTGGAGACAAACTGTTTTAGAAGAGATGGAGGCTCTCAAGCGAAATAAGACATGGGATGTAGTAAATTTACCTCAAGGAAAAAAGGCTGTTGGATGCAAATGGGTATTCACTCCTAAGTATAGAGCAGATGGAACACTCGAGAAATATAAAGCTAGACTGGTTGCACAAGGTTTTACACAAAAATATGGGGAAGATTACACAGAAACTTTTGCTCCAGTAGCCAAGCTGAATACCATCAGGATTCTATTATCTATTGCAGTGAATTTAGATTGGAATCTACACCAACTCGATGTAAAAAATGCCTTCCTCAACGGAGAACTCAAGGAAGAAGTGTACATGAAGTTACCTCCAGGGTTCGCAGGAAAAAAAGGTGACCAAGTCTGCAAGTTAAAGAGGTCGTTATATGGGTTAAAGCAATCTCCACGTGCTTGGATTGACAGATTTACCCGGGTTTTGAAGAGACGTGGGTATACTCAAGGGCAGAGTGACCATACTTTGTTTGTCAAACATCATAAGGGTAAGATGGTTGTTCTGGCTGTATACGTTGATGATATAATTCTTACAGGAGATGACGAGGTGGAAATCAATCAAATCAGGACAACCCTGGCACGAGAATTCCAGATTAAAAATCTTGGAGAAACGAAGTACTTTCTCGGAATGGAAGTTGCCCGATCTAAGAAAGGCATTTATATCTCCCAAAGAAAGTATGTACTCGACCTTCTAAAGGAAACAGGGATGATAGGTTGCAGGCCAAGTGACACACCTATACGGGTAGATAAAATAGATGAAGATGCAGATCTCGGTAAAGCAGTAGACTTAGGGAATTATCAACGGATGGTAGGTAAACTAATATACATGTCTCATACTAGACCAGACATTGCATTTGCAGTAGGTGTGGTCAGCCAGCATTCTCATGATCCTAAACAGAAACATTTGAATGAAGTCTACAGGATCCTTCGTTACTTGAAGGGATCTCCAGGACATGGCTTGTTATTTAAGAAAACTGATAAACGGATTGTAGAGTTATTTACAGATGCTGATTGGGCAAGTGATCGAGATGACAGGAAATCTACATCTGGATATTGTACGTATGTGTGGGGTAACCTGGTCACATGGAGAAGTAAAAAGCAAAGTGTAGTTGCGAGAAGTAGTGCTGAAGCTGAATACAGGGCCGTGGCACTGGGAATCTGTGAAGGCATATGGATAAAGCGTATTCTTGAAGACTTGAGGAAGTCTATAAATCTACCAATCAAGGTCGATTGCGATAACATGGCTGCAATCAACATTGCTCATAATCCAGTTCAACATGACAAAACTAAACATGTCGAGATAGACAGACATTTTATAAGGGAAAAAGTTGATGAGGGAATTGTTGATCTAAGGTATATTCCTTCTAGAGAACAGACCGCAGACATTCTCACTAAAGGACTGCCCAAGGATAGGTTTGATTATCTGATTGGCAAGTTGAACTTGATTGATATCTACAGTCCAACTTGAGGGGAAGTGTTGTGAACACAGAAAATACAGTGGCATGAGATAGTTGAAGAAGCAAGTCGGTGGTGTATTTTTGTTGACTATTCCTCAACTACTCTTTGATTTGTTCCCACTAATCACTCTTACTTTGTCTATATTTTTGCCTATAAATACCATGTAAATCCTCTCAGTTTAATACAATCAATTCTAATCTTCAATTCTCTTCAGGTTTTGAACATTCATCATGACAATTATAAACTTGTTTACAGTATGTATCAGAGAAGTCAGTTGCTGATTCCCCTGAAATAAGAAAGAGTACCTTTCATGTTTAAATTGTGCTCAAACTTGCTTGGTGGTAAATTTGCTGAGGAGCCAACCAATTAAGGGGATTCCTGGAGCTGAACTAAACATCTTGAATACAAATTTTTTGGTTGGTAGACAAAAGTGGCCAAGCTGAATAGACATATTTATTGCTGCTCCCTCTGTTAGAAAGAGAAGCATGCCTGAATCCTGATGCGGGCCACGCTAAATTAAATGAAAATAATCTTGTTTTGGCTCCCCCCCATTGTCATCTAAATCTGGGAACCATGTACTGCTGCTACATTAGTAGTCTGCTTGGATTGCTCTTTACTTGTTTATTTTGTTCAGGAAATAGTGTTTGTTCCTCAAAAAATCCAATGTTGAAATTCTTATGTAATCGAGCCCCAATAAATTATTCCTTGTGAAACACTTGGATGCACTTTTCTTCCTTTTATAGAGTTGATTTGAGATTTGAGTTCTTGGTCTTTTTACGGTCTGAATGGTAGAGAGACATCAAGGCCCATCTGTAACCAGATGCTTCTACAGAACAGAGCAAACAATAAATTTTTTTTTTTTAATAAAAAATGTTGATCATACTTCCATCCTGCCATGAGTTGTCTTTTATTTAGCATCCTGTTTTTTTTTTTTTGGGTACAAATGGAGCATCCTATTTCATTGAAGAATTTTATGTCGAATATCTAACGAAATTCTATTCAGGCCTAACTATTCTACGAAACCGTAAAATTTTTTAAAAAAAATAATATATAGGGTAATCACACAAGAATATGGTGTGCGTGTGTGTGCGTGTGTTTTTTTTTGTAAACGCAAATATGAGTTTTTATATTATTTCAGACCCATTTCAACAGTTTCATTTAAATATTTTAAAATGTCAGTTAGGAACCTGAAAAACGCAATGGCATCATGTTGATGTGAAATCTCGAGGACCCTTTGTAAACAAAGTGACGCCAATGCCACACGAAAGTGACTGGTTTTGTTGAAGAATAAAATCTCTTGTTATGCAGACAAGTCACAACAAGAGTATACATTTTACCAGAACAAACCAGATGATCCAATTAGCTAGGACCATAATCAAGTGGTCCCTAAACCTGCATTTTCAAAATGAATGATGCTCTTAAATTCTGACAGCTCCACGGAAACTAAGAAGTTGAAGACAGCCAAGAAAGTCACACAAACCTCCACATCCTCCTCTGCACAAATAATCAAACACTGCTTTTCCACCAACGTGTTCTACTTCTTCTATATTGCAATTGGCTTTCCCACAAAACTCTTCTTCTTCTCTCCCTAGCTCCTCGTCATATCCTCACTGTTACCAAACTCGCCTTCATTCATTCATGGCTTCCAAGCTCTTGAGAAATAGAATGAAGCATATGGATGAAACGAGGAGGGATAATGTGTTGGCCCTTGAGAAGGCAGCTGCATGGGCATGGTACCAACATGGTTCTGGCTCTGATGGAAAATCTAGTATGAGAGAGTCTCATGTTCCAAGAATTCATCAACGCGATCACAGGCCTTCTCATTACAAGTTAGAAGCCATGAGAATGGCTTCTTCTTCTTCTTCTTCACAGGAAACCAAGGAAGAAGAAGGATTATCATGCCCAGTTCACCACACCAACAAGTTATTACCTCTTCTTGATGCGTATGAAGTACGTAGTATTTTGACGAGACTGGACAGTTTCATCACAAAATCTAGTGATGACAAGCTTGATAATGGCTTTGGTTCTGCAAATGGAGGCCAAAGGATGAAGAAGAAGAAGGTGGGAAAAGGGATATGGGAAAGGCCAAGAGTTAGAATGTTATGCAGTCCAAGGAAAGATGACGTGGTGAATGGAACAAGAGTCTCTAAGGAGACTCATCAGCTATCTGCGGCCAAGTGTTCAATGCCAAGAGCTAAAGGTGGCCGTGTCATGTGAAAATACTTGTTCTCCCCAACACCTTAACTTTTTCATCTGAGAATAATCGTATTAGGTTATGTTACACGTCAATAAACAAGTTATTTTTAATAATTCCCTCTCTTTTTTCGGTTTCTAAAGAAATCCCCACGCTTATTATCCAACTGAGTTGATATTAGCCTCCATCATTCTCTCTTACTTCTTGCTCCTTATGCTTATTATTGTAATGCTAATGGAAGGCGATTGTTGGCAAACCATTGAGCAAGAAAAATTTGAATAAGACTACACTGATAGAATATGATTGATGGGTTGGCAGGCCATAAATGGACGGAGGGATTTAATTTTGGACCAACTTGAAAATTTAATATTATCACAAAAGTTGTATTAGTTAAAAATATTTAATTTCAACCAAAGATCTCTCCTTAGAAAATCCCTACTTTTGAGGGAATAAGAGAGAGGAGATTAGAAATTGTTTAACCAAGCCAAGGGATGAGAATTTAAGATTTTTTTTTTCCATTCACTCCCCTCGAAAAACCCCGTACCACACACAATGTACACATAAAACCTATATATATAAATCCCGAGATTGCATGAGTATTGGATTTTTAGGCATTTCATGAATGTACATACATACGTATGAATTCATCGTAGTGACCATGTGTCAGATGTTTTGGCCTTTCAATTTAAAAGCAGCGACGTGCGTGAAGTAAACCCACACACAAATTATCATCATCATCAACTAATTCATTTTGTTGGGTTTCAGTTATAATGTTACATATATATAATAATTTCCTTTCTGTTAAATTGATTGTTTAACTATCATATGATATGAAATTGCGAATGTGACTGATTCACTCAAATTGAGATCTCTAACTTTTACCTCACCTGTTCTTTTTTTTTTTTTTTTTTAAAGCTATCTGACCCATTAGATTTGAGCATTGTTAGACTCAATTGGGATAACTTTTCCATAGGTTTTTCTACTTTCACACAGACTTGAACCTGAAACTACATATTTAAGAAGTCAAAACCTCTTACACTAAGGCTAGTGCCTATTGATTGACCTCGCCCTTTTTTTTTTTGATAGACATACCATGACAACAACAGAAAACAAATACAAACAAACTAAAACTACATTCAACCCATATCTAACAGAATCTTAGAACGAATACACTCCGGTGGGTCACGAAACCAGACAAGCCCTGCAGATGATCCCAGTGATTCCTTTGCTAAACTATCCGCCACATGATTAGAGCTGCGGCCACACCATTCCATTAATACATCCCAGCTTCTATCCAACATCTCCTGGATCTGACCGAGTAACTGCGCTTCCATGTGATCTTCCTCCCAGCCACCCAATATCAATTCCAAAGCCTCCAAACAATCCGATTCTATCACTACTTGCCGCTTCCCTGCATCCCAAGCCATCTTAAGCCCGATCATTACTGCCCACACTTCAGCATGAAGGCTAGATCCTCTTCCCAAGCCATACATGAAGCCAAACAGCAGTTTACCTTCATGATCCCTCACAATCCCTCCACACCCCGCTCGATCCCCTCCCGAACTACACGCGCCATCCACATTTACCTTGACCCAACCAACATATGGAGGTTTCCATAATGTACTCTCTCCTGTCTCCACAAGCGACTTACATAACTTCATATCAGCCCATCTTGTTTGAGCTCTGACTTGAGCTATCAACTGGTTGGCTGCTAAGGTCTGACCTTGAAATACACCCGAGTTTCTATTCAGCCAAAGCTGCCTACAAAAGATTGTAAACCATACCGGCCAACTCGCCCCTTCATAATCTTTTCTCTGTACTAAATTCCATCGAATCCAAGAGCTTATATCCGTAAACTCATAAAACTTTGTACTCTGTGCCGGAGAGTCTGATGTCTTCGCCCAATAACCCCTTGCTAGCCTGCAATCCCGGAGAACGTGTAGCACCCTTTCAGGCACCTCTGCACACATAAAACAATCCTGCTGTGCTTGCATTCCACACCCTGCTCTCCAAGAATTCGTCATCAATCTTTCGCGAGCTGCCATCCACAGAAAAGTTTTACACCTTTGACCTCGCCCTTTTGATTCGTGTTAGCTGCAGCATTACGTGGCGTCTGACAAGGATGGTATTTGATTTATTGATAGACTTCATATTAATTAAGAGCTTTAAGAACTTTCCCCTAATCAATTAAAACTTTGATTTTTTTTTTTTGGCCAAAAAATTAAAACTTTGATTTTGAATACAGAGAGAGCGCGCGCACATATATATATGCATGATATGGAAGCTTTGTTAGAACCAAATTCACTGCAGATAAGAAGCATTTTTTCAACCGCCTTATTATTAATACTTTGACTAAAATAATACTAGACCCTATATATATATGTTATGAGATACTCCTCTGGCAAACCATTGATGGCCAAGAAAAATTTGTAATTAAGACTGCATTGATGAATATGATACAGAACGTATATATAGAATTTGATTGATGGGTTGGGTTGGCAAGCCATGAATCATAAGAATAATGTTTTAAAAGTCAGACCAGACGTTGAGCCAGAAGGGTTAGCAGGCCAAGGTTCAACCGGTTAGAATGGTTGAGCCGTTGAGCTGGACCGGTAACGTAATAATTAAATTTAAAAATATTATATATATATATATATATTATAATAATTAGTCTTTAGTCTAATTTCATACGAAGTTAGTAAAATCACAAAACACCATTTAAGGAAGAACATTTAAATCAACCATTAACCTAACCAAAAACACAAATAATAATGATTTCATGTCTTGTTAAACATTGGTATTTGATGGCTCTTGATTGATCCAAGCATGAATTTCTACATGTTTTATATCAAGTTCCTTATAAAACCTGACAACAAAAATTAAAATCAAAATAAAAGATGAAAAGACTTATACTATTTTACATGTTTTATATCAAGTTCCTTATATCTATGGCATCAAGTTCTCTTATCATATATGACTGTGTCCTATTAAGAACTTGATAAAATAGATACAAGGAACTTGACATAAGTATTTTTTTTATATAATAATATATTATAATTTTGGATAACAAATAAATAAAATTAGATATAGAAGCAATTAATTCAAATTAATTGAAATACATAAGATCTTTAATACTTATCCTTTAATTGGCAAAAAAGAAAATACTTATCCATTAATTTGTTTGCCGAAAATAGAAAAACTATTTATTAAGAACTTCAAAAATAATAAAGGGATTTTTATTAAAACTAAATATTTCTTAAAGAATTATTAGCTGGATTGCATGTTGTAGAGTGTAGACTATCGAAGTGTGCAGACCTTTCTCTTCAGTCACAACTCACGATGACAAGTCTCAGACTCACAAGTCACAGTGACTTCCTTTTTCTCTCTCCAGTAGTTGCCTCTTAGTCTTTACATTTTTCTCATTGTTTTCTACGGTGAAGGACGGCCATGGGGACTGGAGAAGGGTGAGAACAAATGAAAAATCGCCCTTTTTGTTTCATCTCAACAATAGAATCAGCTTTGCATTTTAGATAAGAGTTTCAGCCCCTCTTCTTCAATGTTCTTATATCGTGTTTTAATCTTCGGCATCTCCTTCCCCCTCTCCTTCCCTTCTTTCAAAAATTTTTCTACATTTTATGTCAGACTCATCCGGTTCTTAAATACCCATTCCGGGTAGTGGCTGGATTCCAGCTAACGGCTTAAATGCCGGTTTTGGGAGGCCGAATCTGGCCTAACTTTTCTAACGGCCTAACTATCTGAACCAAGCCGTTTCTATCTTCGGCTGGCGGTCCGACCGGTCTGACCATCTGGTTCGGTCTAGCGTAACGTTGCATAAGAATGATTAACGATAATGCTTTCCAATTATTCTAAATTTAAAAAATCCATATTTTAGTAGTCGCATACATATTAGGGACAAAGACATATAAAGACCATTTAAAATGGTAAAGAACATAGAGGTGCTTCCAATCACAACATCCCTATGAGATGCTATATATTTTTGAAATTGAAAACAAGTGATAAAAATGTCCTCACACTTCTTTCAACCTCCCCACCTCATTCGTTCAGTTTTCCGGCATTTCATCGCTGCCAGAATTCTGACATTTTGCCATGAACAACACCAATTATGAAAGCAAAGTCTAGGATTGAAGAAGGAAATGAAGAAAGGAGAATGTGGGATGAAATTTGTTTGGAAGAAGAAGGCGCTATGGTGAAAGAGAGAGGGCTGCAGGTGATTCAATGGAGGTGGTCGATCAAAAATGTGGGTGAACGTCCGATGGTGGTAGAGGAGAGAGAATGAAACCAAAGGTGGAAGTGGTTGAGTGAGAGGGTGCAATCTCCGATGATAGTGGCATGTGAGAACGAAGAAGAAGATGGTGGTGGAGAATCTCGATGGTGCCATCGATGGTGGTCTGATTTCCTCTTCCCCTCTGCCTTTCCTTCCAAAATCAAGCCTCCAATCTCCAGATCCAAGCTAGGTTTGAAAGTCTGCTTCCTAGAGAAGACACCGACAATGAAGAAGAAGGTAACCGAAGATGGTGGTGGTGGTCGGAGATTGTGAGGCTCGATAGTGAAGGTGATGATGATTTTTGTGAAAATAACAACTTTGCATATGGAAATGATAATTATATATTTAAAAATGACCACCTGTAAAAATGAGAAGACAAGCCTAAATTAATTCATAGGATTGATATGTGTTTATCAAGTTTGGATTTGAAAATAACAATTTTGGATATGAAAATGACAACTATCCATATAAAAATGATCATTTAATAAATATGGGTTTAATAAGTTTGGATTTGAAAATAACAACTATCTATTTAAAAAAAACCACTTGTGAAAAGGAGAAGGTATGCATGGATTAATTTCTAGACTCCATATGGGTTTACTAAATTTGGATTTAAAAACAACTATTTTGGATATGGAAATGACAACTATCTATTTAAAAATAATCAATTATTCTCGCAGCAGCCTCGGCGCTAGTGGCCAGCCAGCCACCAGAGCTCCGGTGACGTATGTCACCGGCAGCTGTCCGGCAATGGTCGGCGGCCAGTGGTTGTTTCTTTTTAATTTTACAAAAGACAAATATAGCACTAGCTTGTTGTAGGATTCTTAAAATTAGAAGCACCTCTCTATCTTTTACTATTTGTATAGTCTTTATGTGTCTTTTTTCCTCTATATTATGTTTTATTTTAGGACAGCTTCATTTGGCTTACGTCCATGAAATTATGATATTGTAATTAAGAGTGGGTTTTAATAGTCACACACAATGTATGTATAAACCTATATAAATCTGGAGATTGCATTGGTATTGGAATTTAGGGATTTCATGAATATAATGTCCATATGTATGAATTCAGTGGAGTGACCATGTGTCAGATGTGTTGGCCCTTCAATTCAATGCAGTGACGTGCGTCAAGTAAACCCACACAATACACATTACCAATATAATTCATCATTATCATCATCAATTAATTCAGGTTGGTTGGTTTCAGTTATAATGTAACATATATAATAATTTCATTTCTGTTAAATTGATTGTTTAACTATCATATGATATGAAATTGTGAATATGATTATTGGCCACTCAAATTGAAATCTTTAACTTTTGGCCGCCTCACCCTTTTGATGATGCTTGTTAGCTGCAGCATTATCTATGTAGCATTTGACAATAAGAATGCTAATTAAACTAATATAATTAAGACCTTTAAGAACTTTCCTCTAATCAGTTAAAGCTGTGTTAGAACCAAAGTCACAAGAGAATTATTGTTTGCAGTGACTAGTTAGCTCTATACAGATTCTAACTGTATACGTAATCATCACTGCTATCTGAGGAGCATTTTGCCATTTCCAGCCACCTTATTATTAAGAGTTGAAGGATAAAAATACCCACAAACTTTTTCCAAAACTAAATCCCATGTGTAACATCTCTTTAAATCCCAATGCATAATGGATATGAATAAGATAATAAATAATAAAATAGAAGACTCAAATAAGTAACTTAATAATTTTTTATTAACATGTGAATATAATGATTTTATTTATATTTTTAATTAAAAGTATAAAAAATGCAACACTTTGAAATAAGTTTTTGGCTAACTAGCATTGATAACAAGTTGTAACTTATGATCAAAATTCTTTTCCCAAGATGGATTCCCCAGTGAAGATGGGGCGAACTGTGGTTTTGGGCTTTTGGGATTTTGGACGAAATGGAGGTGATCCACTTACCTTATTTTTTTAAAAAAAAATTTATAAAATATATAGCTTCCCTGAATTCAGAAGTGAATCGTAACGTTTTTTCTTTGGACGCAATGGCTTGAGGAACATTGGAAAAGTTTGGATTTTGAACGATATGATGTGAGGAACCACTAGCTGAAACCGAAGACATGATCACCCAAATTCAGAAATTCTCGAAAGCCAAACTTTTGGTCTCAATCTTTCTACCTATCAAGCTCATCGTCCTCTTACAGCTACCTTTCGTCCAATTCCTGGTATATCCCAAAACGTCTCCGCAAAGACGACAATGACATTCTCTCAACCATCTCTGAAGCTATCAACAATTCCCTAACAGAGCCTCTCGATTCGTCTCTTCGAAGCATCCTCCCTTCTCTCAGAGCCCACCATAATTAATCTCATTAACTTCAACCCTCATTCAATTTCCCCTTCTTCTCTCTTCTCCTTCTTCAATTGGCTCGCTTCTCGCCCCTCATTTCGCCGCACTATTCAATCTTACTGCTCTATGGCTCACTTCCTCTGTACTCACCGTATGATCCCTGAAGCTCTATCCCTCATGAAATTCATTGTGTCTTGGAAAGGCAAGGACTCTGCTTTTTTATTGTTTGCTTCTGTACTTCAAACAAGAGGTACCCACAAATCCAATATTGTACTTGATGTTTTAATTCATGCTTATATTGATTCTGGATTTGTTGCGGATGCCATTCAGTGTTTTCGGTTGGCTAGGACAAATAATCTTCAAGTCCCACTTAGTTCTTGTGGTGATGTGCTTGATAAGACGATGAGGTTGAAATCAGCCGAATCTTCCTGGGCATTCTATTTGGAAATTTTGGATTCTGGGTATCCTCCAAAAGTTTATAACTTTAATGTTTTGACGCATAGGTTTTGTAAGGAAGGTAATATTAGAGGTGCCCAGTTGGTGTTTGATGAAATGGCTAAGAGACGTTTGCGTCCTACGGTTGTTAGCTTTAACACTTTGATCGATGCGTATTGTAAATCAGGAAACCTAAGTGAAGGGTTTAGGTTGAAGAGTGTCCTGGAAAATGAAAAAATATTTCCAGATGTTTTCACGTTCAGTTCTTTGATCAATGGGTTGAGTAAAGAGGGCAGGTTAGATGAGGAAAATAATCTGTTTGATGAAATGCTCAAGACAGGTTTAGTTCCAAATTATGTTACTTCCACCACTCTAATTGATGGGCAATGCAAAGATGGGAAAGTCGATTTAGCCATGAAAAGTTTTCAGCTAATGTTAGCTAAGGGCATCAAACCTGACTTAGTCACATACAAATTATTTTCAGCAAATAATCTGTTTGATGAAATGGTCAAGACAGGTTTAGTTCCAAATTATGTTACTTTCACCACTCTAATTGATGGGCAATGCAAAGATGGGAAAGTCGATTTAGCCATGAAAAATGTGCAGCTAATGTTAGCTAAGGGCATCAAACCTGACTTAGTCACATACAATGCACTAATCAATGGCCTTTGCAGGGTTGGAGATTTGAAAGAGGCTAGGAAGCTTCTAGATGAGATGACTGAAAAAGGATTGAAGGCTGACAAGATCAGTTTCACGACGCTTATAGATGGATTTTGTAAGGATGGAGATCTTGAACTGACCTTGGAGATAAAGCAGAGAATGATTGAAGAAACGATCAAATGCAACGAAGTAGCTTTCACTGCGCTGATTTCTGGACTCTGTAAAGATGGAAGAGTTCATGATTCTGAAAAAACGTTGAGGGAGATGACGAATTCAGGTTTGAAACCTGATGATGGCACATTCACTATGGTTATTGATGGTTTTTGCAAGAAGGGTGACACCAAGATGGGATTTAAGCTGCTCAAGGAAATGCAAAGGGATGGACATGTTCCAGGAGTTGTGACCTATAATGTGCTTATGAATGGACTGTGCAAGCAAGGTCAAATGAAAAATGCTAAAATGCTGTTAGATGCAATGCTTAATTTAGGTGTAGTTCCTGATGATATTACATTTAACATTTTGCTAGATGGTCATTGCAAGCATGGTAGTCCTGAAGAAATTGAGCTATATAGAAGTGAGAAAGGACTTGTTACAGATTATGCTTCTTATACTGCACTTCTTAGTGAAGCAAGTAAAGTTTCCAGAGATCGCTCAAAGAGATGATTGCTGGTACGTGTGTTATGTACTAGAAATCCATACTGAAAAATCTTAATCAGTTCTTCCATATTAGCTATGTTAATGGAGGACATCTTGAAGATCTTGGTTTATTGTCCAAAAGAACTTTTCTGCCGTATTACTAAACCATTGTCATCCTTGAAGTTCTCTCTCAACTAACTGGAGATCGGAACTATATTCCCCGTGATGTTTCTGTGATGGATGATTTATATAAGGTGGTTGTGGTCTTTTGGTTAGGCTCAATTCAACCTTATCAGCAAAGCTACTTGGCTTGTAATGTGAGAGTTGGAAACCAAGTTAATTGTACAAGAAGGGCTCTAATGGTAAAAACCTGATTGCTCACTGATATGTGCAAAATTGGGCTAGATGCGTCTTTAATATCTTGGGCGCCGTCAAGATCTGTATCGAGTATTCTTCCAAGTTCAACTAATTTCACTCGGTCAGTCCTATTGGATTATGCCGATTCCCATGCCTCCCATGAGCATTTTTTGCTTTCATATAGGCCCCTAGGTGCATTATTTTTGGCCATTGGCGCGCAGAGAGAGAGAGAGAGAGCGCAATTAACCTTAGTTGATCTGTCGAAACATAATATAGAAATGGATGATATTCTTCATTACGCATTATTTGAATCATTCGTTGATCCTGTCTTGAATCTGTTATCAATTTGTCCTTATATATTTCTGGCCCAAAAAATAAAAATAAAAATTGTCCTTATATTATTCTACCGTGATCATGAGTGTTTATGTGGATTTTATCAAACGAGTAAATGAGTTTAATCACCAAGGGTTCGTTTGGTACAAAGGAGAGGACTTGTGTATTTCATATGTTGAACAATAGTGATATATTTCTAGTTAATGGAAGATATATTTATTTAATTTGAGGAGATTAAAAAAATTAAGAAAATTATTTAATTATAACATATATGTGACATAATGTCTCTAAAATATTCATGTGTAATATTATACTACCTCAAATGAGATCTTACATTTAAGACTGAAGGAGTACCTCCTAACATAGTTAAGAGAATAAATCCCTCAGCGTGAAAATATATCAGAAGAAATTAAACAGTGAGGGAATTAAATCCGAAACAATTATTTTTTTCATGTTTCTTTTCTTTTTGGGTACAACAAAAAGAAGATGAACTCTGTTTCATTCCAAAACGACGCCGACAAAGTTCAGGAGATTACAATCATATCAGAACTTCATTCCACGTGGCACCTAAAATTAAATCTTAGTCAAATCCCTTTAGCCTACCAGGTGTGAACACTCCCAGCAAAGGCGGCAGCCCGCAACTGTTTTATGCCACAACTTCATTCCCCGGTTTTATGCCAATATTCCATATAATTATTTTTTATGAACTATACATCTCAGTAATGATACAAAATATACATTTGTGACCATATAAGAGACATTTCAGTAATAATGAATTTAGAGCAAAATATACAAAAATTTATGACTATATAAAATAGTAGGTTTATTTTTCCTCTTTATACTCATCCTCTCTTTTGATTCATTTATATCCACATATATGATCCATGGTCACCTCTGTGGCGATAGTATATTTTGATAACATAATGAATTGGAAAAAAGACAAGAAAATACTGTTTGAATTTCAAAATCCTAAATCAGTCTTATTGTCTGAAAAAAATATAAGTATTAATTATATGATTATAATAATTGACAACTCATTTTAATATGAAATCATTAATTTGAGATTTTGAAGTCCAAGTAGTATTTTCTTGTATTTTTTTTCTAATAAATTTTCTAAAATTACATAATAATACTTCCTTAAAATTTGATATACAGCGATGTTTCGATCTCTCATAAATGTTTCAGGCCCAAAAAAAAAGTCTCTCACAAATGTTTGTTTTGCATCAATGTATGTCAATTTTTGAATTTTGGCCAAGTTTGGGTACTTAAATGTCATTTTCCCTATAACTTATAAATTATTCCTTTTGTATAGGTACATTAATTAATACAGTATTTAATGCATAGAGTTTCCATTATATATATACTCACAGTTTTTATTATTTCTTGCAAGAAATCAAATATCAAAACGGAGAATTTTTATTAGAAAGGTGGCGTCCATCATGCATGCATGGTAAAAAGGAAGTGTTGTGTTTGTGCTTGTTGACCTCAATTTTAATGGGGACTCATTCATCTCTGATCTCTCTAATCCTCCTCGTACAACCCTTCATACATTGCTCTAATCCTAAATCATAGAAAGTGGCTGTGACCACCACTTGCACATGGTCACAACCACTTTCTATGGTCTAATTTAACTTATGGCTATATTATGGTTATCTAACTTCACTCTTAATTGTTGCGCACCCACCAACCACATCTGGTTAAGACCGTTTACTTGTGTGGAATATCACAGATTTAATCACGTTCACTGCATGAGTACTTCATGGTTAAACTGTAGTCGCCCAACATTTCTCCCAGTCATGGATTGCACACCACCTCCACCTTCATGGTCAGACTATAGTCACCCAACATTTCTCTCAATCATGGATTGCACACCACCTCCACCTACTCCAAGTCAACTCTGGCAGATAAGGGCCTCTTAACTTAACTCAACACAAACAACCAAAGACCATGGGTGCATCACATTCAACATAAACAAGAACACAACAACCACATCAACAGAGAATAAGGAACCCACATGTTCTTCAGGGATTGATCGAATGCTGCGTTGTCACCAGAAAGCCGCTCAGCCTCTCTGCTCTTTAGCTCCCACCGTTTTATTCAGGTCTGGCTGTTTGAATTCCCCTAAGCTCTTTCACCTCTTTATATCAAATCCAATGTCACATCAGGAGTATTTGGATCTTTGGCCAATTTCCTTAGGTGCTGGAAAATGGGTTCCCACCATTTTTATGGAAACTCATTTTCATTTAAACAGATGAAAATAGTTGGCGGTAGGGAAATGATTTCATGAGAAAATTGCGATCCAAACTACGGTCGCCGGGGGAAAAATTCAATTTTCTCTTTAACAACTTTGATTTTCTTCAATCTAAACGGGCTGGCCTTAACTCTTTCCGCTTCTTTATCAAAAGAACATAATATCATTAAAAATGCCACCAACCAAGGCACATCAGATTCTTCTCGTGGGCCCATATGCAAACAAAATTAGAATTTTAACAAATTATCCTAATTAATCATCAAGTCAAGGTACTCAATCGCTTTCTTGCATTACTAGCTTGTCTAAATATAGACAATTTATTCTTTGTTTTCATATAATATAGAAATTGTGAACTGTTATCTTTGTGGGTATTTTTATTTAATTGGTTTAACGATTGATATGTATTTACATTTTAAAAGCAATGCCCTTGCTTTTTCCCTATTGTTTTCCTCTTTATTTTTCAGTCTTCCAAGCGATCATGTGACTTGTAATTTTGCTTAACGGTGAAGGAAGTGATCTACAAGATCCATCGGGCCTTCGGGGTTTACAGCCATGCTTGTAAACTGCAAGGCACGAGTTGGAGAACAGTGACGCCCACAATGCTGAAATCTGACCTTTTTTTTTTTTTGGGCAGAATCTTAAAGAAGTACCGTACTGTATTAGATTATGGATTCTTGCTTAATTACATTAATTGCAGAATGTGATGGCTCTCTCTGACTTGCTCTTTTTGGCATCAGAAAAATCTTGTAGTTGAAATAATGAAGGGTTAAGATGTAAATTTACTCTAAAAGTAACCACTTAAGAGCGTATGATATCTGTAAGCTTCTTGTGGGGCAATTTTATTCCTTACCGTTAAAATGTTAATAGTCAACGTCAATTTTTTAGTAATCTTAGGGCCCGTTTGGTTAGATTGCAGACCCCTCTGGTAATGCAATGGACTGTAATGTAATGGGGTGTAATGCAATAATGATTACCATCATTATGTTTGGTTGCTTAATAATAAGATGTGGAGAAATTTTTTTTATATTTAAATTAAATTATGAAAGGTCCAAAATACCCCTTAAACATAAAAAAAAACCTCCATCACCAATCATCTTCTTCCTCACCCCAAATCGCAGCGTCAGTGCATAACTCAAACAAGAATAAGCAAGTTAAAATTTTTGAGCAGATCTAAGCAGTAAGGTCGCATACTAACGATGGTGGAGGATTGTTTTAAATTCTGATTGATTTCGTTCTTCATGAACGAAACCTTGTTATTTGGATTTAGTACTGGAAGCTGTGCAAAACGAAGTTTCTTTGCCAAAGTGATTTTGAATTGCGGCTGACTGAGAATGCGACTATTTTCTTATCATAGACCAGCTTGTAGGGTTTGCTGAATATTTCTAGCTGTAAGGCCAAAGTTGTAAGACCGAGACCATATTTATTGTGGCTGGAACTCACCAATAAACAACGTTCGACCGTCTGCCATCTCTCAACGTTGTTCTGCTCTCTGTTAGGGCTTTTCAGAAGAGAAAGACGATGATAGCATGTTTTTATTTTTTATTTGTTTGGTGAGGATATATCTTGTCATTTTATTATATTAGTGGGGTTAAATTTGAGATTTCATCAATGATTACAAGCCTGCAATGAGTTTTCATAGGGGTCCCCCTATGAATGGAGATTACCATAAAATATGCAATCTATTTTACAATTGTAATCTACATTACCATTAATAAGCCCAACCAAACAGGCAACCAATGGTAATGTAATCAAGATTACCATCGCAGGTGTGCAATGCAATCTAACCAAACAGGCCCTTAGTTTTTTAATGATTATGGCAAATTTGCCCATTTTTTAACACTCCCAATGCGAAATTGTTCCTCGAAAAGTTTTTAGATACCAACACTTATGAGTGGTTATTTCTGTGATAAATTTGCACTTTAATCCAGTAATGAATTGAGTCAAAATCCCAACAACATTAAACGTAAACTCTCCACATGAAGAATGCCAACATTATGATTGCGAATTTATGATTATGAATACGTTAAGATAAGCATGGGATGCTGACGTCAGGCAACATCTGGACACACAAACACAGTTGTTCTTTTTGACATGGCCAACAAGTAAATCTTCAGAGTTAACTGAGGCATCTTAATCAGCTTTTCGATCCATATTAGCTCTGTTAAGTAGAAGACATCTTCAAGATTTAGGTTTATTGCCCAAAAGAACTTTTCAGAAGCCAAGAGAAGCCTCTCTGCAGTAGTACTAAACTGTTGTTATCCTTGGAAGTTCTCTCTCAACATAACTGGGGACTGAAACTACATATATATATAGCTCTTGATGTTTCTGTGATGGATAATTTATATATAAATGGAGGCTGAGGTCGATCTTTTTGTTAGGCTCAAGTCAACTTTATCATCATCAAACACGCATGCGGTAAAATATTTTCCCTTTATTTCCATTCTTTTCCTTTCTATTCCATTAATTTCCAACATTTTCTTTGAACCAAATGGGCCCTTTGATTGGCATTTTCCTCAGTATTAAAAAATATCCTAGAAAATTGAATGACCACTCAAATTTGGTCAGTTCTAGGGATTCATTACCTCCGGGTTCAGTGCTAATAAGCACTATGCTTAACTTACCCAACTCATCATATCTAAATCATCTAGATTTGAGTTTTTTTAAAATGATGATTTTTCAAATAAAAAATCATTTTTTGAAAGAACAGTCGTTAAGAGATTATTTTTATTTTTGATTCTATACTCATTAAAATAATTTTTATTAAAAAATATAGACTGTTAAAAATTTATATCTGAAACGTCCAAATCAGATCAAAGGTTCGGATCTGATGAGTTGAGATAACACCAAAACCAAGTCCCCTCCATTATTGTTACCTATATTGATAGGGAAGCTCCAAATCCTTATCGCTATTCGTTGACTATGCCGAGACTCTTGATTGATCCTTCACCACTCATTTCATTTTCTCTGTCCCTCCGCTTCCTTTTTTATTTTGTTCCTGTTTGTATTTCCCATTTATGTTTTCTTCTCCACTCCAATTTCAATTTCTCTGTGTCCGGTTAAAGCGTGTTTTCAGAGCAACCTTAGCCTCTGCAACTGATCGATGAGGATCATGTCACAGCACACTTACTTGTATATGGTCGTAAGTCGCCTCATTTTTGTTTGATTTCTTGTTCATTTTTAATTTTATGGATCCCTCGCGTTCTGATTCCTAGATGCACAAAATATCGTACCCAATATTGCATGTCCGCTTATTTACTTTGTTTGCTAGGACTGGGAATGTACATACAGCTATAAATACATGATCTTCACGAAATTTGATGGTAGTAATATATTTCTGAACATTTTTCGTTTCCGATATGGTAGGATGGGTGGATTTGGCTAGCACCAGAGAAACAATTAAGGCCGGGGTGATTTAATCATGTGGCAGCATGACAATAAAATTGATTTTTTAAAATATTTTTTAAGGGTAAATTATATATAACTCTGAATCTGATGAATGTTATCTGATAATAATCTCTTGAAACTTTACACTCTGTAATTCATATGATTAGTTTTATTCATCACTTATATACCCTTATTAATTAGCTTTAAGTTTATTAATAAGGTTATCTCCATATAACTCAAAGTATTATGGATTATTTGTACATAAAAATAAAGTTTAAAGAGGTATATTGATGTTTAGAGACTATCTGGATAGATTTGAAGCTTATTATGGAGGTTTACGTACTATTAAGTTATAAATTAAAAGTAAAATATTGAGTTTTGCCTACATGACTGGAAGTTTAAAAAAGTTGGGTACTATTATCTAGTCCGATTTATAAGTCATTTCCTACATGTTTCACAAAATATAACTAAGAAAAGGCGTAAAATTAAATATAATTAACATTGTCATAAAATTTATTCATTTATTTTATTATTATTCACTTTTGTACTTTTATATTGAAAAATAAAATTTTTAATGAATTATTTAGTTTTAAAATATAATAGCATAAGAATATATTTTCATCGATTAATTTTATTTTAACATATTCCATGATGCTGATTTTAATATGATTTATTCAGTGTGATATTTAAACCTTGGCAACGATGTCCCAATCCCATCATCGGTATTGGGGAGAACAGTAATAATAAGCCCTTTTTATTCTTTTTGGGTTGAAAATGGATGACGCCTTTATGCACGCATGACTCGTGTCATACTCACACGTGCTTTTGTAAGAATCAAATAAACTTCTCCGAGCAAACATCTTTGCTCTCTCTGCAATATTTCTCAGTTTCGAAACACTCGTATTGCTATACGAATATCAATATGGCTCAGCTCATAGCTTCCCCCAAGCTCCGATCGAAGACCGTAAAATACACATGGTATTTATTTAATCTCTCTTTTTTCTATTAATTCAACGCTTGTGGCCAAAAAAAAAAAAGCTTGTGTGTCTTTCTCCGATTCTCTCTCCCGCTTTAATCAATTAATTTGTTTTAACATTTGATACTCGATCTATGCACGGATCTGGACTTTTTTTTTTTTTTTATAACAAAGATGGCTAAACGCCTAAAATACTTAAAAGATGGTTGCCATTCCAGAAGGTCTGCCTGCACCAGGGTTCTCATGTGTTGAGCTGCATGGATCTCGATTTTATATATATATATATATATATCCAAAGTTGAAAGTATTTGTGTATTAATATAGTTCTGTATATGTTGAATATTCATGTATTCTAGAATCTATTGTGAAATCGCTTGCCAAGTGATGGGCATACGCTGTTTCCTTGAAACCATAGGAATCAGGGCTTCACGGTTCAAAGTTTTTGAATGTATCATTTATATCTCTAATCTCTTTGATTTGACAGCCCGCTGGAACCGCTGGGTCTTGATATACTGCACGCGCGCAAGAAAAGGTTACAATGTTTACTTCAGTTCTCTTAAACTTGCAAAAAAGAAATGGCTATTTTGTTTGTTTTAACTAACTCCTTACTTGTGCGATGCCAACATGAATGAAGATTTTACTTGTGTATGGTACGGTTACAATAATATTACTCTTTTTCCTGTCAATTTTACCCTAAACACTTCAACAAAGGCCCTTGCTTGTATCTAGCAGAAGGTGGCTACAAAGTACGGGCTAGTGGCTTTAATATGATTCCGGTATCAAGAAATTAAGCTCTTTCTTTATATAACTATATTCTGTCTTTTTTTAAGTACTCCCTCAATCCTTAATATAAGACATATTTATCTCTGATTATATCAATGAAGTTGGTTAAGTTAGTTAATATGACATATGATTTCTGAAACACCCTAATCACTTTTCTTAATTCCCTCATTCCCTCTCCTCTTTAATTATTATTGAGGGAACATCAATAGAGTTAAATTAAGAAAATATTGAACATGAAAAATAAGTCTTATATTTAGCACCAATATCAACTTCTAGAATATGTTCTATATTATAAGGTTAGAGGGAGTACTAGTTAGGATGTGATTTTATGATTTATTTGATATATATGTGTTTTTTTTTTGTCAACATTTGATATATATGTGTGGGTGTGTGTGTGTGTGTGTAGTTTTTTTTTTTTTTTTGGGTGAAAGGGGTGATATGAGATTATTTAATTTGAAATTTCGCATGGAAGCATTATAATTATTCTATTCGTAACAGTGTCCCATTTGATGTTTGTATGTCAGATCAACTTGGACTACCTTGATTGGCAACAACAAAAAAAACCTTGGACTACGTTGATTGGCAACAACAAAAAAACAAAAAAACAAACTTGGACTACGTTGAAGTGGACTGGGAATTGGCCGTCGCCTTTTTTATGAACGATGAATTTAAGTTGCGGCTGTCAATTGTTGGATCATCTTAGCACTTATCATTGCAGAAACTTGATGGAACAATGTTGTGATTATTCCCTTTTCCCCCGAGAAACTGTCTGAGAACTTGGGCCATTCCTAGATGATTCTCAACAATTTATTATATGGTAATTTGAAATATTTATGAATGTTTTAGGGTTCTCTTTATCTAATTTATTGTTTCAAGTATATTTATTAAACTTTTTCTTGTATACCTTCATTAAAAAAAAGAGTATTTTATTAAAAGTCATCAACCCCTTATTAAATGATGGTATTTCCAAACAAAATTATTTTCAAATACATTTATTAATTATTAATCCAAATTATTTATTATCAGCACAATTTTTCCCTAGGATTTGTTGTAACTTTTTGAAGGTTCATATTTTATCAATTTGTTTTTTTGAAATGACAGACAATTCAATAAACTAGGTAAAAACATTAGTTAGTCTTAGGCCCTTACATCACCAAAACTATACCTAACAAACAGCCCAAGCCCAAGCCTAAGCCCAAGCCCAAACGATCACCTAAACAAAAGTGGTAAAATGACACAGAAACGGCTTCGGATTAGTTAATTATGCTTATCACCAAGGTATTAAAACCTGTATTGGGTATTGAACTGGTCGGGGTACTGAGTTAAGGGTCATTGGGTCAGACCAGGATTAAACCGGGACCAAACCGGTGAGAAATTGAAGATTTTAGGCTTATTGGTATGACATTCTAAAGAAAATATAATTTTTTTTTTAATATTGGAAACCGGACCGGACTGGGAACCGAACCAGACCAGTCTACCGACGGTTCGCCGGTTTCCGGGCCGGACCGGCCGGTCCGGTCCGGTTTCCATAACCCTGCGTATCGCTCTTGTATCTGAATTCTCTCGCAATTCTCCTCTTTTTTTCTCTTAGAACCTCTTCTACACCATTAGATCAGGAAAACAGATGGTCCAAATGTAATGTTTTATAAAACTGTTGTTAAAATATTTTATAAATTTAATTTTTTAAATCAAACTCATTAAAATTTTTCATCCCCTGCCTTCCGTTCTCATCGCATCAAACATCAAACCAATTTATGATTGGACATTGTCGTTCTTATTGTACACTTTATATGTTTCTTTTTTTTTTTGGGTATAAATGTCTCTCTCTTAATCATAGGTATCCTCCTATTGGAAATAATCTTATTTGAGGTATTATCGGGTGCTAAATGTGGACTCCTCTTCTAGTGAAGATCTGAAATTTGGTTTGCCATGTTATGATGAGCTAGCCTCTTTCACTTGACCGAACCCCATTACTTATATAAAGCTAGCCAATTTGTTCTGTTTTTCATGTAAAAGGTTTATGGGAATTGTTGTGTTTTACTCCCTCCATGTTTTTTTTATAAGAGTCTAAAATTTAAATTGACTTGATTCTTTTTTATAAGATTATTATACCTGGAGCATTTAATGCATTTTTACTATTTTTGTCCTTAATTAATTATGTTATCTCTCATTGTCTTTTACCCACACTACATGGGCTCTTTTCCTTTCTCTTACGTGGGAAATTTCTTTGCTGGTTCCACAATTGCCACACGTGTGTGTGACATGGCGGATTCGGATAAGGCCATGTCATAAGGAGGGCTATATTTATGTGATGCCGTGCTAGCGTCCTTGTGGCCTTCTCTTGGCTCCAGCGCCTAACTCTGCTGCCCAGTCATCGACATTGATCGACGGAGCCAGCACCACTCTTGCCATTGTAGGCTGTAGCTGCCTCGATTCTTAGCAAGCGCTTTTCATAAATGATTATTTTGGGGAACCGTGAAACCGTTGGTTTAGAAGCCATTTTTCACAAGTTGAGACAAAATTCTTCTCACATACTTACCCTGTAAATCGTAAAAATTATTCTCCAAAAACTAATATAAATATAAACTTAATGTTTGTTAGAGTTACCATGTTTGTTTTGAGGGCGTGTATCTTTTTTACAATAAAATGATGAAATAACTGCTTAGGTATATCATAAGATGAAAAATAAATTCGAAACGGTGGCAGTGAAGAGAAGACGATGTCATGTCTTTGCTTGTTTGGATCAATATATTTTTCCCGTCAGGCTTCACCCAGTGGAAGGGAATCAATTTATATTTTAAATGATTTTGTGTTGGGTAGATACATACATAAGAATAATTTTATCTCAGTAAAACTTAGTAAAAGAGATTAGTATAAGCTCTCATATATATAATAAACGTGTGTTAAGATGGAGGGAGTAGATCTTCCCAGTTTCTAGAGTATTCAGAATTCTGAAACATGGCTCACCTCGACGATCCAACCAATCCTGACTCCCAGCACTGTTATAAAAAAACGGAATAGTGGCGCACAAAACTTTAGCTTCTTTTAGAATTTTTTTTTTTTTAGATTTTCTTAAAAAAAATTGGTACATTGTGGTACTTTCTTAGGTAAGTGTCACAGTTGCTGGATGGCCTTATGTGGTACTTGCTTGACCAAGTGCCACCTAAAATGTTTTATGTTTGTTGTTTTTTTTTTAAAAACTGAAGTAGTAGCTGTAGAGCTTGCTCAGGGAAGTGCCATAGCTGCTACGCATTTTATATGGTACTTGGCTTAATAAGCGCCACATAAAGTAATATTTTTTTTTTTCAAACCCTTCTTTCTCCTGCGATTTTCTTCCATCACATTTATCCTCTTGGTATCCACTCATTATCCTACACGTGTTATCACTCCTTATCCTCTTACCTACATTTCCTCCTTCTCCTCCTTTTGTCACTCATCACCATCCCCACTTTGATCGGTACTTCCTCTTTATTCCTTTATTCTATCACTTATCACATTTCCTCCTCCTCCTCCTCCTCTTTTCATTTTCAGCACTTCCTCCTCATTTCTTTAGTCCCATTTTTTGCACTAAATCGACCTCAATCCTCCTCCCTTTTGGTCCCATTTCCTCCTCCTTGTAGTTTCATTTCGTCCTGTAAATACGTACCCACTCACTTTTCCTTTTTTTTTAAATATATTTTAAAATTATGTATAGCATATTGTCTTCTTAACCATCCTTTTTCTTTTTCTTTTTTTTTTGAACATGCATGCAACTTTGTCTTTCTCTTTTTCCTTTATTAATTTTTTTTCTAGGTGTTGTGCTTGAGGTTTCAGCTCACTTTATTCAAGCTTCTTATACACTGTAAGTTTTTTAATTTTTGAGCTCACAAATCTAATTTTATTAGTAGTTAATAGTTTAATTTGTTCAATGTCTTTTATATTTAATTTATTATCAAATCTGAAAAAATTATTCTCATTTCTATATACTGAAAAATAAATGAGATAAAATTAAATGTTATTATATATAAGTTGTATGTGAAGATATGTAGTAGTTATGATTTTTAGTTGTTGTGGTAATTGTTAACATTGATGAGTTGTATGAGTAAAATAATTATTTATTTTACTTAGTAGTGAGTTTGTTAATTAGTTGTTTGTTAATTTATATCATTTTGGAGTTAATTACTTGATTGTGGTTTGCTTTTCTTCATTTTGTTATGAATATGTAAATGTGCTTAAAGTGTGTTGTCAACTACAATTATAGGCTTCTGAAAAAAATGAAAAAAATTATTTTTAAAAAAATAATTCTTCTTATGGCACTTCCTTAAATTTTAAAAAAATGTATAGACTTCCTATGACGCTTCCTCACAGGAAGTGTTTTTTTTAATGTGTGTGTGTGTGTTGTGGCTCTTGATTAGTGGCAATGGGATATGTGACACTTCCTAAGTGCCACAGTTAGTTTAAAAATAAACGCCACAACTGCCCTCTTCTGTGGCAGTGCAGATCTTGGTTACCTTCGTATATATTCACCTTTGTCGAAGCCAATCTTTGCTGGTTTTTTTTTTGGCATAATGCATAGATCGATATTGGAAGATCTCTCTACCTATCAGGGTAAGAAAAAATTGAACATCCATTTAATGTCTGACAAAATGGCTAAATTTATTAGCATAGTAAGAAATATATATATATATATATATATCATCTCGCTTATACCCAATATTTTTTGGGAAAATCACTCCCAGGTCCCAAAGACTAGAATATTAATAGAAAAGTCCCAGGAAAAAGTCAAATATCAGAGAAGTTCCTAAGGATTTTTATGTGATTATTTGCCAAAGTAAAATGACAAACATACCCCCATTATAATTGTAAAAACCGAAGATACAGAAAGAGGAGGGAAGGCACAACTTTTCTAATTAATGAGATAGAGAAACGAGGCGAAAGCGACGGGTCGGAACTGCAACATTGAAGGGATCAAATGTAGTGTTAAAGTCCTTGGCAAAGGATCGAATTTGCAATCTCCACTACTGGTACAGAGGTGGAACAGTAAATTGTGTTTTTTTATTTGTTCTGTGTGAATGTTGGATGAAGTGAGATTGAGGGTTGGTCAAAGGTTGGTGCTTGGGCTCAGTAGTGGACAAAGTGATAGGAGGTAGATAAGTAATGGCATGATTTTGCTAAAGATATGATCTTGACTATTGTAGTTGGGGTTTCATTGAGGTTGGGTAGTGTTAATGTCATAGGGCTCTGTTTCTTAGGAAGGTTACAGAGGAAGTGGTATGTTTGAGGTGGGAATAGTTGCTTGTCATGGTGGTGGGGTGCTATGAAAACGCTGAATTGGAAAAAAAATTGTTGTTAATTCGTGCAGTTGTAATTGTTATTATAACTTTTGTAGTTGTTAATATAGAACCTATGCTATGTTTTTAGGCAATGTAATAGAGGGAATGCTCTATTACATTTGAACTTTTCACTTTAGTCCCTCCACAAAATTTTTGCACTTTTCAGATTGGTCCCTTAGGTTATCTTCTCTTCCTCAACATAATAGCTCCACGGGGGAAAAATGTTTCAGATATTGGGAGTTGCGCCGCAAGTTTTGAGCTTGACACATTAACACTAGAGAGCTTGAGAGGAGAGGGAAATAGACGGAGAGCCACCGCCATCATCGAGGACTTCCACCCTCCTTCCTCACACTACCGGCAAGCTCAAATTAATACCATACCGAAGTTGCAGACCAAAGATTATAGAGAACGCTGCGAACAGAGCTTGATTGGGGAAGAGACGCCAGTGTCAACTTCATCCTGCTTCCTCTTTCTCTTCGCTAGAGTCGATTACCTCCTTCTTGTCTAGTATCATCACCATTATCATCTTCTACCATGGCTGTACAATCAAAGCTCATTGGAGCAGAATCTTAAACTATGCGTGGCTGAGCTCATTTACTTCTTGGAGATAGACTGTGGCAAGAGCTCCATAGCTTCAACTAGAGGAGTTGTTTAGTTTCCATTTGCTTTGGACTATGTGTTTGATCTTATTTGTCATATTTCTTGAATGATGCATAGTTTAGAGACTTAGATAAGTGATTATTTGTCTTTGTTGGTGAACTTTTGTGTTGAAGATTGTGTTTATGTGTTTGAAGTTTGAAATTGACATATTTCCTATTGGTCTAATGAAATTATGCTTTTCTATGTCATATCTTGATTGTGTGATTGATTTAAACCAGTTTGACTATTGCGATTGTGCTCTCATTAAGAGGAAACATGTGCATTAATCCATTTTCAAACACACATCAAGTGGTACTTCAATAATATTCCTAAGCAATGGCTATGAATGTGATCTTAGGAGTAGTCATTGATTAGAAGTGTTAGACCCAATGTGATTATTTGGGGTTTTTCAATTAGAATTGATGACAAATTAACTCTCATTGTCTTAATTGAACTAGGATACCCATTCTTCCATTTCCAAGAGCATTCACTATACATTTCATACCCATTTTCATTCACCATTCCATTATAAAGAAAATACCAAAAAAAATAGTAGACTAGGATTTAGTTTTATGGCATATATTAGTTGTAGTTAAAACTGATTTTTAAAACCCCATGTTTTCTTGTATTTTAGATACTTAGTTAACTTAAGTAGCTCAATAAAGGCTCCTTAAGTGAGATGACATGAGTGTTGCATCGTAATGTAATTCTTAGATTAAAAATGTTTTGCATTTGACCCCAAAGCACAAAGACACGGTCAAATTAGGTGGATAGAGCATGGTGATAGAAACATAAGGTATTATCACATGAAGACAGTTGTCAGAAGAAGGAGAAACACAGTTTTCATGTTAAAGAATAGTGGGGGTCCGTGGATTTTGGAGGAAGCAGGTGTTAAAAAATTGGTTTTTGATTTTTATTGAGACCTATTTTTTGAGGAGGAAGGGGTTAAAGAGTGGCACTATACAAGGTAGAGGTGGGGGTTGGTTGATGGTATGGAAATGAGAAGATTGAGTAATGCTCTATAAGACTATGACATTTGAAAGGCTTTCTTCAATATGGGAAAGCACCTGCTGATGAGTGATGATGGCTTGCAAGCTATGTTTTTTCTCCAAAATTGGGTAATTGTGGGTGAAAGTGTATGTAGGTATGTAAAGCAAAATTGGATTAATAAAACCTTACTTGTGATGGTGCCAAAGGTTGAAAATCCGGAGGTTGTGGCACAGTTTCGACCAATTGCCTTGTGTAAAATGTTGTATAAAGGGATTATGAAGATTATTGTGCAACGCTTGAGAGGACTTATGGACAAACTAGTTTCTCCATTCCAAGCTAGTTTTATCCCGAGTCAGAGTATTCATGATAATATTGTGATAGCAAAAGAGGCAGCCTATATGATGAATAGAATAAAAGGAGATAAGGGGTATTTGGCAGTGAAGATTGATTTGGAAAAGACGTATGACCGAATAAACTGGAACTTTAATATTGAGCTTTTGCATAAAATTGGTATACCAGATCGATTGGTTAATCTCATTAAATGGTGTGCATTCTCGATTAGTATGTCAATTTTTGTGGAATTAAGAGAAAAGTAAGTCATTTCACCCTTCTACCAGAGTAAGGCAAGGCGATCCATTATCACCATATCTCTTTAATTATACTTTGCATGGAAAAGTTATCTCACATGGTAGAGGATGCAATAAAAAGTAAATTGTGAAAGCCTCTGAAGTTTAGAAGGAAGGGAGTGTTGGCATCTCATTTGATGTTCTCAGATGGCTTGTTATTATTTTGTGAAGCAGATATAGGTTAGCTTTGCAATCTAATAGATTGCTTGGATCATTTTGTGATGGGCAATTCAAGCTCACCAAGCCATCTACATATTTGTCCTTTTAAACTTCCTATACATTGTAAGTTTTTTAATTTTTGAGCTTACAAATATAATAATACTAATTTAATCCTTCGTAGAAGTATAGTGTATGGCTCAAGTTTAAGCAACTTAAATGCTGAAGTTCTTGTTTCGTTTATTCACTTAAAATTAGTTGTACATTACAATTGTTTTAATTAAATACATTCTGTAGTGATTTTATGAATTAGTTATTTGTTTTGAGTTATTTCATTTTGCTGTGGATTGTATTGTAAATTTCTGTGGATTTAGACTATAAATACAGAGATTGGGTTTTGTTAGGAAAAGGAAATAATTACAAAAAATTATTCTTTTAAAAAAAGAGACCTTCTAAGCCCCATAAGAGGTGCCAAACCCTCCTATGGCGCTTCCAGGGGAAGGCCATAGGAAGATATATATAAATAAAAAAACAGAAAACAAGCTATGACGCTTCTATAGATTTAAGAAGGACCAAGCACTATAGTATTCTTTAAAATAAGTGCCGTATATTATATTTTTTTATAGTAGTGTAATTTTGTTGGCTCCTCTTGCTGAGGTACAGGAAGTCTTGTAGGCAGACTTCTTGGGGATTTTTTACCCAAGGGATATAAAAAGATGGTGGTGTCTTAGAAGCAAACCAACACATCTTTTCTGGTAAAAAGAATAAAGATAGAGCAATGTGTCATTAATTCCCTTTAAAGTTTTAATTTTATCCAGTATACATATGTTTGATTCTTTTGAAAGAGTGGTTAGAAATGGTAACTACATCCAAAGAGAGAGGATGAATTAAATATAATGTTCATTAAATTTTTGAATCTTTTCAAAACATTTTTGTGAAACAGAGCACTATATATATATTTGAGTTAATTCAAGTTTTAAAACATGTTCGCAAGAGTACTTAAAATTAAGCTCGAAGAAGTTTTGAGTTCAAGTTCGTAAATACTTTAAGCATATATATAGCATAAAGCCATAAACTAGAACGTTGACTTGAACCTACGTCCAGAATATTTCACTTGAGATTTTTTCCACTATACTCCATAAGTTTGATCGGGGCACTTATAATTAATAAAGCCACTACAATTCGGGAATGGGGCCTGTATATCTCCTTTCCCATTCACTTCACTTCACTTCCTTATTCACACTGTTAAATGAACTCTGAATGTTGAGATTTAATATCTTATAAAAAGTAAAAAAGAATATATAGAATACTTTAATAAAAGTATAAAGATATGAACTATTTAGATTAAATTTTAATCTTTGAATTTATTTATTTATATTTTTTTATTATTTAATATTATAATAATATTTTTATGGGATATTAAATCTCAACTGTTAGAATTGATCTAATGATGTAAATAAAGAAGTGGATGGGAAGGGAAATGGAGACTCTCATGAGATTCTTCACTTTTGAATATTTCTCATAGGGTTGCCTCACTCTTGATTGCTCTTTAAGAGATATCTATGCCCTTACTTTATAGTAATATGTTTATAGGAATTGGATTACACAAGAAAAACTTAGCAAATAATGTCACTACAAAAAAAAGCACTTTCAGCGGCGACATTTGGCGGTGACTTTTAATGTCGCCGCTGAAAGTGAGACTTTCAGCGGCGACTTTTTATGTCGCCGCTGAAGGTGTCACCTTCAGCGACGACACTTTTGTCGCCGCTGAAAGTCTCACTTTCAGCGGCGACTATTAAAAGTCGCCGCTGAAAGTGAGTTTCAGCGGCGACTATTAAAAGTCGCCGCTGAAAGTGAGTTTCAGCGGCGACTTTAGTGTCGCCGCTGAAAGTCTAGTTCGAAATTTAAAAAAAAAAAAAATTTGTACACTTTCAGCGGCGACTATTAAAAGTCGCCGCTGAAAGTGAGTTTCAGCGGCTACTTAAGTGTCGCCGCTGAAAGTCTAGTCCAAAATTAAAAATTTTTTTTTTTTTTTACACTTTCAGCGGCGACTATTAAAAGTCGCCGCCGAAAGTGAGTTTCAGCGGCGACTTTAGTGTCGCCGCTGAAAGTCTAGTTCCAAATTTAAAAAAAAAAAATAATTTGTACACTTTCAGCGGCGACTATTAAAAGTCGCCGCTGAAAGTGAGTTTCAGCGGCGACTTTAGTGTCGCCGCTGAAAGTCTAGTTCCAAATTTAAAAAAAAAAAAAAAATTTGTACACTTTCAGCGGCGACTATTAAAAGTCGCCGCTGAAAGTGAGTTTCAGCGGCAACTTTAGTGTCGCCGCTGAAAGTTAATTTCATAAATTTTTATTAATATTTTTCAAAAATAATATTTATAAAATTTAATTATTAATTATTAAATAATTCTATTTAACCTTAATTATTAAAATTATATTATTATTTATTAATATTATATTTATAATTTTATATTAAAAATAATATTTATGATATTAAATTATTATTTATTAAGTAATTTTAAATTAAAAAAAATTTTAATTTAAATATATAAATATTTTTTTCGTTTTTATTTTATTTTTCATTATTTTTAATAATATTATATTTAATTAATAATTAATTATATGTATATAATTAATTAATTATATGTATGTATGTTTATATATATGATAATAGTATATATATAATAATATGTAATAATATGACATAGGTTCATTTCGGCGCAACTGGTAGAGACTCGCGCGCGAAGGCATCGGCTCCCTGAGGTCGCGGGTTCGAACTGGAGGAGAGTCACTTGGAGGAATTATGAGGAGGCGACACGTGGCAGCACAAGGAGGCGACGCGTGGCAGCACGAGGAGGCGACGCGTGGCAGCACGGGGCGGAGACACGTGGCAATTGTAAATTAAATTTTTAAAAAAAAAATTCGAATTTTTTTAATAAAAAATTTAATTTTTCAATTTTTTTTTAAAAAAATTAACACTTTCAGCGGCGACAAAAGTCGCCGCTGAAAGTCACCTTCAGTCGCCGCTGAAACTATACCTTCAGCGGCGATAAAAAAGTCGCCGCTGAAAGTCACCTTCAGCGGCGACAAAAGTCGCCACTGAAAGTATACTTTCAGCGGCGACATTAAAAGTCGCCGCCAAAACTTTCAGCGACAGTCGCATAGGCGGCGACTTTTAGACTTTCAGCGGCGACAAAAGTCGCCGCCGAAAGTCTTTTTTTTTGTAGTGTGTGGTTTAACAGTTCAGATTTAAAATTTTTAATTGATGATTTTTAAATTAAAAAATTATTTTTAAAAAGGTTGGCCATTAAGAAATTTGTTTTATTCATATTATGTCATTAATAAAATAATTTTTTTAAACAAAATTAAAATTAAAAAAATTGAACCCCTTAATTTCGGTATTAATCACTCTTGATGAAAATAGAAATACTTCCATGGAAAAATATACGGGATCAGGAGAAGTAAAAAGAGAAAAGGAGAGACGAATGAATTGAAGTTGCTTTTTTCTCGTGTTGAATTTGATTTTTCTTCATCATATTTTAATTTTTGACCCACTTTTATGAAAAAATTAAATTTTAAAGTGAATCTTATAATAAAGACTGAAATTAGTGTTCATTTATTCATTTATAAATGCCCGTTGGATTACACTTAAATTACATAAATGTCATAATCATATTTATTTAATTATAAATGCCCGTTGGGGGTAGTATTTATTTATTTACCTAAATTACATGACTGTCATAATCGTGCGAAAGTAGACGGTATTTATATGTCAAAAGATTATCAGCTTTTAATTTTAAACAAAATATGTAGTAGCAATCCTAAAGCTAAAAGTTTGTATTAAAAAAAGCCTAAAGATAAAAGGACGACATTGAGACATGTTAAACTCTTGTGGCAGTATAAAACTTCGGGAATCACTTTGGAATAATAAAGAAAAGTTGAAGACAACCTGTGGGTTTAATAAATAAAGTACTATAAAATATTAAACACCACCATGATTCCTGCGCAAACATGTGCGCGGTATTTGCACTCTGTCTCAGATCGACAGGATCTCCGCAAAATACTACCCTATACATATATGGTATGGTATTTCTATTTTTTTTATTCCTAGTACCATGCCTCTCTCTTCATTACACACATGCATGTATGAATTTGCGTGCAACACAGTATAAGCTAATTACTGAACAGCCCCGCCAACTCGTTGCTTATCTTAATTCTCGTATTATATTCATCATTAGCTTCTCCATCTAGTTGCTTCACATAGCTCTCTCTCCGCCGTCTCACACTGCTGCGCCACCCATCAACATCGACGGAGAAGTACTCACTCAGCTGTGTACTAAAAAAACAGCCTTTGTAAGCGTTTTTCACAAGTGAGTACTCTGTCTTAATGTTTTTCCTCAGTTTATAGCTTGATTAAATTAATTGATGTGTAAATTATTAAAGGTAATGTTGTTTATGTCAAGCTTTTTCTATAAAGGTCCTTGCAAGGCATTTAGTCATCCTTGTGTGTGTATGTGTTGCTGCTCAAGACCCTGGTATGATATTTATTATATTGTTCATTGTTTAATGTCTTATTCAGATCAAGGATGTTTGGCTAAGAACCTGTTTTTCTTTTTCTGTATATAAACCTACTCCTTTTGTTTCATATGAAGATAGGATTGTTATTGAGCAAGAATACACCTTGGTGTCGCTTGATGGTCAATCTCTCTTGTTGTTTCTCTTCCCAGGGAATTGAGATTTCCCTTTATTTCATTGAGATGATTTCACGTAACAAACTGCTTCAGAAGTTGTGGCCTCAAAGTGGTCCATGAGGTCCTTCCATAGCTTTAGCTAGGTTACAGTTCAGGTAGTTAGGGTGTTAGTTTTAGGATTTTATATTTAGCTTAGGAAGCTTTAGCCTTAAAATTGTCATTGTGTAGTCTATTGAAATGTTAGTAATAGTTAGTGATTATTGTTGTACATTGGAATATATATATATATATATATATATAGGATTCAATAAAGTTTAAAATGTTAGGTGATAATAGTACTGGTGTTCTGGATATAGCCTGCATTGATTCTGCTCTGCTGTATATGGACAACTGGAATGTAGATTCAGGTTTTGGCTATGTTGAAATGCAGAAAAATTAATTGACAAAACGACTTTTTACATCGATACCCATAGAATTTTGATGTAAATTATCTACGTCAGTTCTTAAGCAATACTGACATATATAGTTGCTTACTTATGCCGGTTTTGCTTAAAAATCTGGGTAGAGATAACCAACTATCTATGTCAGTTTTATTGTCAAACCTATATATATGTTTAAATTGAAATTGATACGCCGATGCAGGTTCTTCCCTTTTTAAGTCAAATAATAGATTCATATATCAAGGAGGTTGACAGTAAGTTCTTTCAAAATTGACTATTTGTCCCTCTATTATAGGTGTTCCAGAAATGTCTATGATCAAACAAATAGCTTTACGAACGAATGGATTGGATCAAATTGGGAAATGAAAAGATTTGTACAAGTTATACCTTTCTTCACCACTTTGCACAAAATCATTAGGTACGGATATGTGAGATACTTGGGGTAGATGAGCTGTGTTCATAACGTTGTGAGAAAAGCTGATACACCCAAATGGCTCAGGTAAGTCTTATTACCGGTTAAAAAATTCTCAAAAGTAATTTCTTTTATGCGTGACAAGTGTTTAATAATATGACAGTTCTTTATCCATGAGAAAAGCTGGAGGTTATGAGGACTCCCAGTTCAAAGTTCTGAAGTTGAAGATGAAGCATTTGGATGACATAGCAGCTAGAGGAGAAGGCAATGACTGAGAGAGTATTTGGATGTTGAGTGCTGTCTTATGGGTAAGTGATGAGAAGGATGTATAATACTATCTCTATTCCTTAATATAAGATCTCGTTCATAGTGTAAATTACACTACGAATGAGATCTTATATTAAGGACTAGAGATAATATCGTTACATTAGGCATTCCTATTGTTGGAAAATAGGTCTTGGGGCCAAAATATAACATCCAGATTTATGGGATATTTATTGAAAATATTCCCCACTTATTTCAAACTCCTTGGTAGGAACAATTTTAAAGTGAGTCTTGGAAGGAACAGTTTTTTACATATCGTGGGTTTATGGGAGAGTATGACAAACTGATACATATACAAGAGATACATCAGTTGTCAAGATATGGGAGTTTTTACTCTTAATCTCCAAACACAGAAAAACTCTCTCAAGGTTATTTCTCTTCCTCCAATGCATTTGCTATGTAATATAGCCAGAGTCTGCATACATGACCTAGTTCGTGTGGGTATCTCCAGAGTACAAAGCTCCACTCCAGGTATGCCCGAAACTCTACATTGGTATTAGAGCATGAAATCTGTCTTGAGCCTGTATTTTTTTTATCCCTCCTACGCATGATAATTTGCTCTGCCAAGGTTATTTCATGACCCGGTTCACATACATGACCCACAGACGCAGTTCGTGTGGGTATCTCGAGAGTACCAAGCTTCACTCCAGGTACGCCCGAAACTCTACATTGGTATCAAAGCATGAAAAATGTCGTGAGCCTGTATTTTTTTTTATCCTTGCTACGCATGATAATGTGGCCTCTGCCATGATTGTGAACATGCTTTTCTCTTTGCGATTTTATGCTTCTGAATTTTTTTTTCCGTTGAACCAGTTACTACCCCTGTGATATACTGAACGTGACTTGACCCTATGTATATATTTTTTGTTTTGAGTTTAGTTTCTGGTTTACTGTGTTTACGTTTTTCAATGGTAGTGTATTTATTTTTGGATGGATATAATATGTTATTTTTTGATTCGTTTTGCCCTTTGTTCTATGAGAATACGTGCATTTAGAAGACTCATAAAATACAAAAGAAAACTCTAAAATGAGGGAATATGATAGATGAAAACAAACCTGAGAAAAAATGAAATTGAGAACACAACTACGTTAGATTGGGTCATCTGAAAATGAATTTTTTAGGCTTCGAAAATAATCTCATTGCCCAGAGCTCGAAAAAACGAAGAGAACGACACTAATAAAGCAACAAACGGACGCGAACGGCAAAGATACGGAGGAGAGAAGAGTCATGTCTGACATACTAGACCCATCTCGTCGTTCGGGTCCAATCGACTCGGCTGGAGGTTGAAGATGAAGTTCAAAAAGAAAAAAATAATAAACGGTGTCGTTTTTTTGCTTTAAACAAAAAAAGGGGACTGCGTCACAATTTTGAGTTGGTCCCAGGTCGGGTCTTGGGTCTGACCCAGAGATACATTTTAAAAAATACATTTTTTTATCATCAGAATTGCATAGGGCTGAAAAAAAAAACCGTGGACCTTTGGATCGGGTCATCTCTGGCCCAACTCGATCCAAATGAATATATATATAATTAATTGTGTTAGATTATTAGAAAAAGAAAAAAGAAAAAGGCCGGAAAATGGAACGTGGCGCGTGAGGCTACATGGCAGACCTCTTGGTGTTTCTGTGATGGATGATTCATATATAAATGGAGGTTGAGGTTGATCTTTTTGTTAGGCTCAAGTCAACCTTATCATCATCAAACACCTATGTGGTAAAATATTTTCCCTTCGTTTCCATTCTTTTCCTTTCTATTCCATTCATTTCCAACCTTTTCTTTGAACCAAACAGGCCCTTACTGATTGGCATTTGCATCGGCATTAAAAAATATCTTAGAAAATTGGGTGGCCACTCAAACTTGGTCAGTTCTAGGGATTCATTACCTCCGGATTCAATGCTAAGCACTGTGCTTAGCTTACCCAACTCATTAGATCTGGGCCGTCCAGATTTGAGTTTTTTTAAAATGATAATTTTTCAAATAAAAAATCATTTTTTGAAAGAATAGTAGTTAAGATGTTATCTTTATTTTAGATTCTATGCCCACTGAAATAATTTTTATTAAAAAATATAGACTTTTAAAAATCAGATCTAATGATCCAGATATGATGAATCGAGATAGCATTAAAACCAAGTCCCCTCCATTATTGTTACCAATATTGATAGGGAAGCTCCGAATCGTTATTGCTATTCGTTGGCTGTACGGAGACTCTTGTTTGATCCTCCACCACTCATTTCATGTCCTCTGTCCCTACGCTTCCTTTTTTATTTTGTTCCTGTTTGTATTTCCCATTTATGTTTTCTTCTCCACTCCAATTTCAATCTCTCTGTGTCCGGTTAAAGCTTGTTTTCAGAGCAACCTTAGCCTCTGCAGCTGATCGATGAGGATCATGTCACAGCACACTTACTTGTATATGGTCGTAAGTCGCCTCATTTTTGTTTGATTTCTTGTTCATTTTTAATTTTATGGATCCCTCGCGTTCTGATGAGTCGTCGTCATACATACTATAACTTGCTGTTTTTGCTTCCTTCCTAACTAAACTCAGAATTAAATAGAGGGGGGAAAATAGTTTTGGCGATGGGTTAATTCCTAGATACATAAAATATCGTACCCAATATTGCATGTCCGCTTATTTTCTTTGTTTGCTAGGACTGGGAATGTACATGCAACTATAAATCCATGGTCTTCACGAAATTTGATGGTGGTAATATATTTCTGAACATTTTTCGTTTCCGATATGGTAGGATGGGTGGATTTGGCTAGCACCAGAGAAACAATTAAGGCCGGGGTGATTTAATCATGTGGCAGCATGACAATAAAATTGATTTTTTAAAATATTTTTTAAGGGTAAATTATATATAACTCTGAATCTGATGAATGTTATCTGATAATAATCTCTTGAAACTTTACACTCTGTAATTCATATGATTAGTTTTATTCATCACTTATATACCCTTATTAATTAGCTTTAAGTTTATTAATAAGGTTATCTCCATATAACTCAAAGTATTATGGATTATTTGTTCATAAAAATAAAGCTTAAAGAGGTATATTGATGTTTAGAGACTATCTGGATAGATTTGAAGCTTATTAAGGAGGTTTACGTACTATTAAGTTATAAATTAAAAGTAAAATATCGAGTTTTGCGTACATGACTGGAAGTTTAAAAAAGTTGGGTACTATTATCTAGTCCGATTTATAAGTCATTTCCTGCATGTTTCACAAAATATAACTAAGAAAAGGCGTAAAATTAAATATAATTAACATTGTCATAAAATTTATTCATTTATTTTATTATTATTCACTTTTGTACTTTTATATTGAAAAATAAAATTTTTAATGAATTATTTAGTTTTAAAATATAATAGCATAAGAATATATTTTCATCGATTAATTTTATTTTAACATATTCCATGATGCTGATTTTAATATGATTTATTCAGTGTGATATTTAAACCTTGGCAACGATGTCCCAATCCCATCATCGGTGTTGGTGAGAACAGTAATAATAAGCCTTTTTTATTCTTTTTGGGTTGAAAATGGATGACGCCTTTATGTACGCATGACTCGTGTCATACTCACACGTGCTTTTATAGGAATCAAATAAACTTCTCCGAGCAAATATCTTTGCTCTCTCTGCAATATTTCTCAGTTTCGAAACACTCGTATTGCTATACGAATAGCACTATGGCTCAGCTCATAGCTTCCCCCAAGCTCCGATCGAAGACCGTAAAATACACATGGTATTTATTTAATCTCTCTTTTTTCTATTAATTAAATGCTTGTGTCTTCCTCCGATTCTCTCTCTCATTGTACTAGTGTGTCTTCCTCCAATTCTCTCTCCTGCTTTAATCAATTAATTTGTTCCAAGATTTGATACTCGATCTATGCACGGATCTCGATTTGATCCAACATAGATATATATCCAATCACTTGTCTTTCTGCAATAGGGTTTTCATGTTTTGAGCCGCATGGATCTCGATTTGATCCAACACACACACACACACACATATCCAAACACTTGTCTCACACTTGTGAAATCGCTTGCCAAGTGATGGACATACGCTGTTTCCTTGAAACCATAGGAATCAGGGCTTCACAGTTCAAAGTTTTTGAATGTATCATTTATATCTCTAATCTCTTTGAATTGGCAGGCCCGCTGGAACCGCTGGGTCTAGGTATATTACACCCGCGCAAGAAAAGGTTACAATGTTTACTTCAGTTCTCTTAAAATTGCAAAATTGAAATGTTTGTTTTAACTAACTTCTTACTTGTGCGATGCCAACATGAATGAAGATTTTACCCCGCCCGGCTGTTAATGGGCCTCATGATTGGGATTCATATCTTGTGTTGGAGGATGGCACGCAATTACGGTTTGTTATAGGGCCTTTGTTATTAATTGATGACATGACATTTTATTTTTACCACTTATTATTATTATTATTAAAACTATATGCTTTCTGAGATTGCTTATGCCCGCCCCATGCAACAGTCCACAAAAAGTTTACCAGGATCCAGAAGGAAGAAGTGACCGTTGCTTGGTGAGCTTGAATTGCCCATCATTATATATATATATATATATATAGATGTTAGAATTTATCCACAATGATAAATATGATTTTACCGTGATAATAATGAGTAAGATATTGTTTCTATTCAATCACGCATAAATGTTCAACTTGAACTTTAGGTTCTGTGTGATGCAATAGACGAGATTGGTGATCCTATTCCCTCAAACAAGAGGGATGCCGCTATACGTATATTGAACCAACCAGATGTTGCTGCTGCAGAACCATGGTATCGTTTGTACTTTGTAGTATATCTAATTAAAGGCAATAGTTTGGCTGGCTTTACGTTTTTCCAAACTTGTACCTCTATACTTTAATCGATCTGTTTCATGTGGAAATAGCTTTAAAATACGGCAAGACTACATATTCCTGCGACATGGCTGTTCTGGAAATAAGGTAATCAATGACCCGGAGTTCGCATTGTTACTTTCCTAAAATCTCTCATCAACGAAAATAATACTCCCTGGTATGTTTGTATGGACTCTTATTCTGGCCAAGTACGTGTGTGGGGACTCTCTATAGACTGACACACACCATCAATGCAGGTTTCTTGGTAACCTAATTTAGAAAACTTAGCTTGTATATATGTAATATATAACAAACGCCTTTCAACTAAATATCCAAACTAATCATCCATTTAGCTTTGAGGCAACGTCGTCACCTAGACGGGGAGATTTCACGTTTTACATGTTCATCCGACATTTCTCTCATTCCACGCATGACAGGGACCATGCGCTTGGGGTTTTAAGAATGCTATTCCCGACATGGCTGTTGTGGATAGTGTCATGCAAGAAATTTCAACAGGCTGTGCACATACTGGCATCAAGCCGGTATATACTCTTGTTTACCACTCTTTAATTTGTCCTTGTGCGTTTAACTGTTCAATTCTTTTTCACCTTTCTTGCAGCACTACGTGAAATTATACATGTTTATAACATATCTATCGTTAAAATCTATAATTAACCTTTTCCCTGTTTTCTTCTAATTAATTAATTGAATCCAATCTTCAAACTCTTGTACGCAGGGATGTCGTTCTGCATCTGGAATCTCTCCCAATGCCAATGTGGAGGCATGTATGCAGGGTGGACTATCTGTTGCTGACGATGTGTGGATTCTGCGTTACATTGTGGAGGTAACTTAACGGTGTGTGTTTGGGGGGGGGGGGGGGGGGTTACGGTTACAGTAATATTACTGTTTTTCCTGTCAATTTTACCCTAAACACTTCAACAAAGGCCCTTGCTTGTATCTAGCAGATGGTGGCTACAAAGTACGGGCTGGTGGCTTTCGACCCAAATATGATTCCGGTATCAAGAAATTAATCTCTTTCTTTATATATATATTTTGTCTTTTTTTCAATTACTCCTCCGGTTCTTAATATAAGACATATTTACCTAATTTGATTAGATTGAGCAATTGGTTAAGTTAGTTAATATGACATGTAATTTCTAAAACAGCCTTGTCACCTTTCTTAATTTCCTTATTTCTTCTCCTCCTTGATTATTGTGAGGGAGCATCAGTAGGGGTAAATTAGAAAAATATTGACAAATATAAAAACTTTTTTCATATTTAGGACCAACATCATCTCCCTAAATATGTCTTATATTAAGGACCGGGGGAGTATATTGTGTTAGAGATAATAACGTGAAATTAACTGATTAGTTAGTTGGTTAGGGCTCTAGTCTATATAAAGGATTTTAGTTATTGTGTTTAGAGTGTGTAGGATAGTGAGAACCTCGTCGTGTCAAGAGAGAGTCACTCTTATTAGTCCCCAAATGAGATTAGTTATCTCCCTAAAATGCGGTCAGATTAGTGATATTGTATGATCGTGTTGCTCTTATGTGAGAATAACACATGATTCTTCATATTTTCTATACCATTTCTCTAATAACTCTGGTTAACACACACACACACACATATGTATATATATTATTAATATCGGAAATATTGATTGGACATCAACAAAACCAGGGATCTGCCATTGACGCTGCTATACGCTTGGAATTCAGGTAAATGCTGTTGCTTAATTATTAGGAGAGAGAATTGCGTGAATTTATCTTCAATTTTCTTACTTCAACCAATGACAAGTCTACTTTTGCCAACAATATATATGGCAGTACCCAGTCCATGAGAAATGCAAGTGGTTATGAGGCCGCCAAACTCGCTGTTGTTAGGCTCAAGATGAGGGACGCTCTTTCAGGTGAAGGCAATAGTGAGTATAAGGTAAGTAATAGTACTCCCCCGTCTCGTGAGAGAGAGAAGCCTGAAATTCGAATTGACTTTTTTCTTTTTATAAGATCCTATTTGGGTTTGCCTGAGAATTTAACATGTTTATACCATTTTTTATCCCTGATTAATTATATTCCCTCTCCTAATCTTTTGTCCATATTACATTCTCTTATATACTTTATCTTATTAGCTACTCTATTTCTCTCTCTCTTATTTGCCCTCTTATAAACGAGGGCATACTTGATTAGAGAAAAAAGATTATTTCTTACCCATTTGTTACTTTTGAACTAATTTTAACTATTTTTATAAATTTCATAATACGATTATTAGGCTCTTATAAAAAAGATGGGAGGGACTAATGTATACCACTCTGGTATTTTTTATAAGTTCAGTTTACTTGATTCTAGCATAATAAGGAAAGTTAATTAACTCATTAAAGATATCCTAAATTGACCGATTTTCCCAATTTTACACTCATTAATGAATGTGTTTAAAAATGAGTATATTTTTACATTGCGCTCCGCCTCTTTCTTCTCTCCCTATGTTTGATAGGGTAAAATTGTAACACTGTCATTAATTCCTCTCAGAGTGGACTTATAATAATTAAGGACAAATTATTTTTTTTCAAAATAGAATTATAAAAAGGACTAGAGTGGTAGACGCGATAATGTTAATTTCCTTGAATTGATCTCATAATTGTGTATGTATGGATTTATAATAACTGAAAACTTGTCACTTGACATTCGACAGATTCTTGCAATTATAGCTGATGGAAATGAGAAACCGAGTGAATATGTTATAGAAGTCAAGGTGCCTCCATCTCATGAGATGGATCCCTACAAGATAACTTCCCAGATTGCCGAAACTGTGCTTCTGTGGAAACCTACCGTTCGTGAGACCCTTGTTGCTGGATCTCACACCATTCCCTTCCTCCGTATTGTAAGGTAAACATCTTGAACTACAAACTAGATATTATATATTCTCTTTGGTCCTTAATATAAGACATATTTAATAATTTGATTAGAATAAGAAAGTTAGTTAATATGATATGTATTTTTTAAAAAACTCTTACTATCTTTCTTAATTCCCTCCTCCCCACTCTTCCTTGATTATTGTTAAGGGAGCATTAATGAAGGTAAACTAGGGAAAAAATGACAAATATGAAAAATATGTCATCAAATATATTAATAAGGATTGGAGTGAGTATTAAGGATGGGCTGGAGGTGGTATAAGCCTTTTCTACAAGTATCCACCAAAGCCATAAATTTAATCACCAGCACATCATATCGTACAGTTACTACACAGTTGATAAATCATGTTTGATAGGTTCTGTTGATGATGATATGCAATAAGCGATGACATTAAAGCCAACACACTCAGTTAACAATCACACACACACAGATATATATATATATATATATATATATATGTATATATGCTAACTGCATGCAAGAAAATTAAACGTTCGTTCTGGTTAAGTTTGAGGATTTTCTTTTAATTGATATTGTATGGTGGATGTATTTTATTGGTAAGTCATTGATAAACTGCAATGATGAGACAACGTTCATTTCATTAATTCCAATTCATTATATAACTATATTCTAGTTTTCTTCACAAGACGATAACTAATTATGCGGAAAGCAAATATGTGTCTTCAAGATTTTTTTGATCTGCATGCGCGTGGTAGATTAATGTATAGATCTGCGCGCGTGTGTGTCTGCATGCAAATGGTGAACAGGAATGGAAAATGAAGTTGTATTGGCTAGTGAAAAGGGGCTCATGTTTGTGTTAATTTGCGGTTCCAAAAATATGTTGTACTTGAATACGCATGAGAATTATGATATTCTCTCCTGTATTTAATATAAGATACATTTATCTAATTCAATTAAATTAAAAAAGTTAATTAAGCTAGTTAATAAGACATGTATTTTCTAAAACACCCTAATTATCTTTAATCCCCCTACTCGGTCTCTTCCTTTATTATTGTTGAACTATGGAGCATCAATAGGGGTAAATTAGGAAAATATTGAACATGAAAAATAAGTCTTATATTTAGCACCAATATCAACTCCTAGAATATGTTCTATATTATAAGGTTAGAGGGGGTACTAGTTAGGATGTGATTTTATGATTTATATGTGTTTTTTTTTTTGGTCAACATTTGATATATATGTGTGGGTGTGTGTGTGTGTAGTTTTTATTTTTTTTTGGGTGAAAGGGGTGATATGAGATTATTTAATTTGAAATTTCTCATGGAAGCATTATAATTATACTATTGTTAACAGTGTCCCATTTGATGTTTGTATGTCAGATCAACTTGGACTACGTTGATTGGCAACAACAACAAAAACCTTGGACTACGTTGATTGGCAACAACAAAAAAAAAAAAACAAAAACAAAAACTTGGACTACGTTGAAGTGGACTGGGAATTGGCCGTCGCCTTTTTTATGAACGATGAATTTAAGTTGCGGCTGTCAATCGTTGGATCATCTTTAGCACTTATCATTGCAGAAACTTGATGGAACAATGTTGTGATTATTCCCTTTTCCCCCGAGAAACTGTCTGAGAACTTGGGCCATTCCTAGATGATTCTCAACAATTTATTATATGGTAATTTGAAATATTTATGAATGTTTTAGGGTTCTCTTTATCTAATTTATTGTTTCAAGTATATTTATTAAACTTTTTCTTGTATACCTTCATTAAAAAAAAGAGTATTTTATTAAAAGTCATCAACCCCTTATTAAATGATGGTATTTCCAAACAAAATTATTTTTAAATACATTTATTAATTATTAATCCAAATTTTTTATTATCAGCACAATTTTTCCCTAGGATTTGTTGTAACTTTTTGAAGGTTCATATTTTATCAATTTGTTTTTTTGAAATGACAGACAATTCAATAAACTATGTAAAAACATTAGTTAGTCTTGGGCCCTTACATCACCAAACTATACCTAACAAACAGCCCAAGCCCAAGCCTAAGCCCAAACGATCACCTAAACAAAAGTGGTAAAATGACACAGAAACGGCTTTGGATTAGTTAACTATGCTTATCGCTCTTGTATCTGAATTCTCTCGCAATTCTCCTCTTTTTTCTCTTAGAACCTCTTCTACACCATTAGATCAGGAAAACAGATGGTCCAAATGTAATGTTTTATAAAACTGTTGTTAAAATATTTTATAAATTTAATTTTTTAAATCAAACTCATTAAAATTTTTCATCCCCTCCCTTCCTCCTTCCGTTCTCATCGCATCAAACATCAAACCAATTTATGATTGGACATTGTCGTTCTTATTGTACACTTTATATGTTTCTTTTCTTTTTCTTTTTTTTTTTTGGTACAAATGTCTCTCTCTTAATCATTGGTATCCTCCTATTGGAAATAATCTTATTTGAGGTATTATCCGGTGCTAAATGTGGACACCTCTTCTAGTGAAGATCTGAAATTTGGTTTGCCGTGTTATGATGAGCTAGCCTCTTTCACTTGACCGAACCCCATTGCTTATATAAAGCTAGCCAATTTGTTCTGTTTTTCATGTAAAAGGTTGATGGGAATTGTTGTGTTTTACTCCCTCCATGTTTTTTTTTTATAAGAGTCTAAAATTTAAATTGACTTGATTCTTTTTTATAAGATTATTGTACCTGGAGCATTTAATGCATTTTTACTATTTTTGTCCTTAATTAATTCTGTTATCTCTCATCGTCTTTTACCCACACTACAGTTGCTCTTTTCCTTTCTCTTACGTGGGAAATTTCTTTGGTGGTTCCACAATTGCCACACGCGTGTGTGACATGGCGGATTCGGATAAGGCCATGTCGTAAGGAGGGCTATATTTCTGTGATGCCGTGCTAGCGTCCTTGTGGCCTTCTCTTGGCTCCAGCGCCTAACTCTGCTGCCCAGCCATCAACATTGATCGACGGAGCCAGCACCACTCTTGCCATTGTAGGCTGTAGCTGCCTCGATTCTTAGCAAGCGCTTTTCATAAATGATTATTTTGGGGAACCGTGAAACCGTTGGTTTAGAAGCCATTTTCACAAGTTGAGACAAAATTCTTCTCACATACTTACCCTGTAAATCGTAAAAACTATTCTCCAAAAGCTAATCTAAATATAAACTTAATGTTTGTTAGAGTTACCATGTTTGTTTTGAGGGCGTGTATCTTTTTTACAATAAAATGATGAAATAACTGTTTAGGTATATCATAAGATGAAATATAAATTCGAAACGGTGGCAGTGAAGAGAAGACGATGTCATGTCCTTGCTTGTTTGGATCAATATATTTTTCCCGTCAGGCTTCACTCAGTGGAAGGGGATCAATTTATATTTTAAATGATTTTGTGTTGGGTAGATACGTACATAAGAATAATCTTATCTCAGTAAAACTTAGTAAAAGAGATTAGTATAAGCTCTCATATATATAATAAACGTGTGTTAAGATGGAGGGATTAGATCTTCCCAGTTTCTAGAGTATTCAGAATTCTGAAACATGGCTCACCTCGGTGATCCAACCAATCCTGACTCCCAGCACTGTTATAAAAAAAAGGGAATAGTGGCGCACAAAACTTCTTTAGCTTCTTTTAGAATTTTTTTTTAATTTTTTTTAAAAAATTGGTATGTTGTGGTACTTTCTTAGATAAGCGTCACAGTTACTTGGTGGCCTTATGTGGCACTTGCTTGACCAAGCGCCACCTAAGGCGTTTTTTGTTTTTTGTTTTTTTAAATTGAAGTAGTAGCTGTAGCGCTTGTTCACGGAAGTGCTACAGCTGCTACGCATTTTGTGTGGCACTTGGCTTAGTAAGCGCTACACAAAGTAATATTTTTTTTTTCAAACCCTTCTTTCTCCCGCGATTTGCTTCCATCACATTTATCCTCTTGGTCTCCACTCATCATCCTACACGTGCCATCACCCCTTATCCTCTTACCCACATTTCCTCATTCTCCTCTTTTTGTCACTCATAACCATCCCCACTTTGATCGGTACTTCCTCTTCATTCCTTTATTAATTTTTTTTTTTTCAGGTGTTGTGCTTGAGGTTTCAGCTCACTCTATTCAAGCTTCTTATACACTATAAGTTTTTTAATTTTTGAGCTTAAAAATTTAATTTTATTAGTAGTTAATGTTAGAATAAATCATGCTTTTTCTCAATTACATCACAATAATTACAACATAAGATATTCTACAAGTTACAGTGGAAGACTTTAATAAATACCTCTTGCCGTAGCTAATCTCTGATCAGAATGAGTTCACGAACACTGAGAATTGAGACTGTAAAACAGAATGAGTCAAAAGAAAGGTTGACAGGTTACTCTTCTGACTGACTGCAGGGCACAGTGATGGTACCTGGTGTGAGAGCTGTTGCCAGTCAGGAAACCTCAAAGAGCAGCTTCAGTTTTCACTCGTACGCTCAATTTAAACGGCTAAAAACTTAACTTGTTTATTTCAACATAAAAAATAAACATAAATAGCCTGTCCACTGTTACCCTAATCCTGTAGTTGCACCTAGATCTGATTGACGGGCCACACTCAGGATATTTTAATTAATAACCTAATTAATAACTAATAATTATATTATAATAATTAAAATATCTCACATTCTCTCATTTGACCAGTATCTAAATGTCAGTTGTCCTTTCCAGATTAAATTAAGGCTATGCTGCAAGAATCATGGCGATAAGTCCTCTTGGATTGAGTATTATCTTCCATGTATTACATGCAACACCCTTACTTAATGGGTATAACCTTATAAATAAACACCAAAGTTTATTCGATTCCAAACTTAGAGTTTATTTTTCTCATTAACAGAATGTATACAGATAATGATAGAGATAATAAACCATAAAATTAATTTCTTTGCATACCTCTTTTATATGAATGAAGGTCTAACCCCCATCTGAGGGACGTGTAACACATCCGCATTCGGTTTCATTCCCTTAGTCAAAGGATTAGCTAGCATGTCCTTTGTATTGATATGATCAACCGAAATTTCACCATCTGCAATTCTCTCTTTTAAACTTAGGAATTTCAGTTCGACTTCCACTCCTTTAATTTTGTTATTTGCAATGGATACTGCAGCTGTGTTATCACAGTACATCCTGATTGGTCTAGAGATTGAGTCCACAATCTTAAGATCAACAATGAAATTCCTTATCCAGATTGCTTGTGAACTTGCCTCAAAACACGTTATGTACTCAGCATCACAAGTAAAGGGAGCTGTAAGTATTTGTTTTGTATTATTCCAAGATATAGCTCCGTCTGCTAGTAGGAAGATGTAACCAGTAGTAGACTTGTTTGTGTCTAAACATCCTCCTAGATCAGAGTTTGAGTAAGCAACCACTTCCAGGTCATCTGTTCTTCTGTATGTGAGCATGTAGTGCTTAATACCTTGTAGATACCTAAACACTTTCTTTGCAACTGTCCAATGTGCTTCCCCTGGATCACTTTGGTACCTTCCCAACATGCCAATAGCGAAAGGTATATCAGGTCTTGTGCAGACATGTGCATACATCAAGCTTCCCACTACTGATGCATATGGGACCCTTTCCATTTGCTTTCTTTCAAACTCATTTTGAGGACATTGACTTAGACTAAACTTGTCCCCTTTCTCAAGAGGAGCTGCGTTAGCTAAACAGTTTTGCATCCTGAATCATTCAAGAACTTTGTTGATATAGGTTTGTTGAGACAAACCTAAAATGCCTTGAGCTCTATCCCTATGGATCTTGATACCAATGACATAGGATGCCTCACCCATATCCTTCATATCAAAGTTCTTGCACAAAAACTATTTCACTTCACGTAACAATCCTGGATCACTGGTTGCAAGCAGTATGTCATCAACATACAAAACTAGAAATATGATCTTGCTCCCACTAACCTTGTGGTATATGCATTCATCTATGATGTTCTCATAGAAACCAAATGATGTGATTACCTCATGGAACTTTAAGTACCATTGTCGTAAGGCTTGCTTTAAGCCATAAATCGATTTCTTTAACTTGCATACCAGATATTCCTTATCCTTTGCAACAAATCCCTCAGGTTGCTTCATGTAGACTTCCTCCTTACGAACCTCATTAAGGAATACAGTCTTACCATCCATTTGGTGCAACTCTAGATCAAAATGTGCAACCAATGTCATGATTATGCGGAAAGAATCTTTCGTTGATATAGGAGAAAAGATTTCCCTATAGTCGATCTCTTCCACTTGTGTGAAGCCCTTGGCAACCAACCTAGCCTTGTATCGATCAATATTACCTTGTGAGTCCCTTTTGGTTTTGTAAACCCATTTACAGCCAGTGGCTTTAGACCTACTTGATAACTTTACAAGATCCCATACATCATTGTTTGCCATGGAATTCATTTCTTCAGTTATAGCATTATGCCACAACTTAGAGTTCTCACTCTTAACAGCCTGAGTAAATGTTAATGGATCATTTTCAATGCTAATATCGCAGTCAGTCTGAACAGAGTATACCACGTAGTCACTAGGTAATGCCACAACTTAGAGTTCTCACTCTTAACAGCCTGAGTAAATACAGAGATTGGGTTTTGTTAGGAAAAGGAAATAATTACAAAAAATTATTCTTTTAAAAAAAGAGACCTTCTAAGCCCCATAAGAGGTGCCAAACCCTCCTATGGCGCTTCCAGGGGAAGGCCATAGGAAGATATATATAAATAAAAAAACAGGAAACAAGCTATGACGCTTCTATAGATTTAAGAAGGACCAAGCACTATAGTATTCTTTAAAATAAGTGCCATATATTATATTTTTTTATAGTAGTGTAACTTTGTTGGCTCCTCTTGCTGAGGTACAGGAAGTCTTGTAGGCAGACTTCTTGGGGATTTCTTACCCAAGGGATATAAAAAGATGGTGGTGTCTTAGAAGCAAACCAACACATCTTTTCTGGTAAAAAGAATAAAGATAGAGCAATGTGTCATTAATTCCCTTTAAAGTTTTAATTTTATCCAGTATACATATGTTTGATTCTTTTGAAAGAGTGGTTAGAAATGGTAACTACATCCAAAGAGAGAGGATGAATTAAATATAATGTTCATTAAATTTTTGAATCTTTTCAAAACATTTTTGTGAAACAGAGCACTATATATATATTTGAGTTAATTCAAGTGTTTTTTTTTTTTTTGAATTACAAGGACAAGAGTAGAAAAACTCTTGAGACCACTACGGGCCAAAGAAGAAAACATACATCAAAACCAAACAAAGAAAGGAAACTGTTGGCCCAAAAACTCAGCTGATATCAGCTAACAGTTGGACTGAACAAAAGTCTGGTGGGAAATGTAAGAGATACATATCGTTGGTCAGTTAATTCAAGTTTTAAAACATGTTTGCAAGAGTACTTAAAATTAAGCTCGAAGAAGTTTTGAGTTCAAGTTCGTAAATACTTTAAGCATATATATAGCATAAAGCCATAAACTAGAACGTTGACTTGAACCTACGTCCAGAATATTTCACTTGAGATTTTTTCCACTATACTCCATAAGTTTGATCGGGGCACTTATAATTAATAAAGCCACTACAATTCGGGAATGGGGCCTGTATATCTCCTTTCCCATTCACTTCACTTCACTTCCTTATTCACACTGTTAAATGAACTCTGAATGTTGAGATTTAATATCTTATAAAAAGTAAAAAAGAATATATAGAATACTTTAATAAAAGTATAAATATATGAACTATTTAGATTAAATTTTAATCTTTGAATTTATTTATTTATATTTTTTTGTTATTTAATATTATAATAATATTTTTATGGGATATTAAATCTCAACCGTTAGAATTGATCTAATGATGTAAATAAAGAAGTGGATGGGAAGGGAAATGGAGACTCTCATGAGATTCTTCACTTTTGAATATTTCTCATAGGGTTGCCTCACTCTTGATTGCTCTTTAAGAGATATCTATGCCCTTACTTTATAGTAATATGTTTATAGGAATTGGATTACACAAGAAAAACTTAGCAAATAATGTGGTTTAACAGTTCAGATTTAAAAATTTTAATTGATGATTTTTAAATTAAAAAATTATTTTTAAAAAAGTTGGCCATTAAGAAATTTGTTTTATTCATATTATGTCATTAATAAAATAATTTTTTTAAACAAAATTAAAATTAAAAAAATTGAACCCCTTAATTTCGGTATTAATCACTCTTGATGAACATAGAAATACTTCCATGGAAAAATATGCGGGATCAGGAGAAGTAAAAAGAGAAAAGGAGAGACGAATGAATTGAAGTTGCATTTTTCTCGTGTTGAATTTGACTTTTCTTCATCATATTTTAATTTTTGACCCACTTTTATGAAAAAATTAAATTTTAAAGTGAATCTTATAATAAAGACTGAAATTAGTGTTCATTTATTCATTTATAAATGCCCGTTGGATTACACTTAAATTACATAAATGTCATAATCATATTTATTTAATTATAAATGCCCGTTGGGGGTAGTATTTATTTATTTACCTAAATTACATGACTGTCATAATCGTGCGAAAGTAGACGGTATTTATATGTCAAAAGATTATCAGCTTTTAATTTTAAACAAAATATGTAGTAGCAATCCTAAAGCTAAAAGTTTGTATTAAAAAAAGCCTAAAGATAAAAGGACGACATTGAGACATGTTAAACTCTTGTGGCAGTATAAAACTTCGGGAATCACTTTGGAATAATAAAGAAAAGTTGAAGACAACCTGTGGGTTTAATAAATAAAGTACTATAAAATATTAAACACCACCATGATTCCTGCGCAAACATGTGCGCGGTATTTGCACTCTGTCTCAGATCGACAGGATCTCCGCAAAATACTACCCTATACATATATGGTATGGTATTTCTATTTTTTTTATTCCTAGTACCATGCCTCTCTCTTCATTACACACATGCATGTATGAATTTGCGTGCAACACAGTATAAGCTAATTACTGAACAGCCCCGCCAACTCGTTGCTTATCTTAATTCTCGTATTATATTCATCATTAGCTTCTCCATCTAGTTGCTTCACATAGCTCTCTCTCCGCCGTCTCACACTGCTGCGCCACCCATCAACATCGACGGAGAAGTACTCACTCAGCTGTGTACTAAAAAAACAGCCTTTGTAAGCGTTTTTCACAAGTGAGTACTCTGTCTTAATGTTTTTCCTCAGTTTATAGCTTGATTAAATTAATTGATGTGTAAATTATTAAAGGTAATGTTGTTTATGTCAAGCTTTTTCTATAAAGGTCCTTGCAAGGCATTTAGTCATCCTTGTGTGTGTATGTGTTGCTGCTCAAGACCCTGGTATGATATTTATTATATTGTTCATTGTTTAATGTCTTATTCAGATCAAGGATGTTTGGCTAAGAACCTGTTTTTCTTTTTCTGTATATAAACCTACTCCTTTTGTTTCATATGAAGATAGGATTGTTATTGAGCAAGAATACACCTTGGTGTCGCTTGATGGTCAATCTCTCTTGTTGTTTCTCTTCCCAGGGAATTGAGATTTCCCTTTATTTCATTGAGATGATTTCACGTAACAAACTGCTTCAGAAGTTGTGGCCTCAAAGTGGTCCATGAGGTCCTTCCATAGCTTTAGCTAGGTTACAGTTCAGGTAGTTAGGGTGTTAGTTTTAGGATTTTATATTTAGCTTAGGAAGCTTTAGCCTTAAAATTGTCATTGTGTAGTCTATTGTAATGTTAGTAATAGTTAGTGATTATTGTTGTACATTGGAATATATATATATATATATATATAGGATTCAATAAAGTTTAAAATGTTAGGTGATAATAGTACTGGTGTTCTGGATATAGCCTGCATTGATTCTGCTCTGCTATATATGGACAACTGGAATGTAGATTCAGGTTTTGGCTATGTTGAAATGCAGAAAAATTAATTGACAAAACGACTTTTTACATCGATACCCATAGGATTTTGATGTAAATTATCTACGTCGGTTCTTAAGCAATACTGACATATATAGTTGCTTACTTATGCCGGTTTTGCTTAAAAATCTGGGTAGAGATAACCAACTATCTATGTCAGTTTTATTGTCAAACCTATATATATGTTTAAATTGAAATTGATACGCCGATGCAGGTTCTTCCCTTTTTAAGTCAAATAATAGATTCATATATCAAGGAGGTTGACAGTAAGTTCTTTCAAAATTGACTATTTGTCCCTCTATTACAGGTGTTCCAGAAATGCCTATGATCAAACAAATAGCTTTACGAACGAATGGATTGGATCAAATTGGGAAATGGAAAGATTTGTACAAGTTATACCTTTCTTCACCACTTTGCACAAAATCATTAGGTACGGATATGTGAGATACTTGGGGTAGATGAGCTGTGTTCATAACGTTGTGAGAAAAGCTGATACACCCAAATGGCTCAGGTAAGTCTTATTACCGGTTAAAAAATTCTCGAAAGTAATTTCTTTTATGCGTGACAAGTGTTTAATAGTATGACAGCTCTTTATCCATGAGAAAAGCTGGAGGTTATGAGGACTCCCAGTTCAAAGTTCTGAAGTTGAAGATGAAGCATTTGGATGACATAGCAGCTAGAGGAGAAGGCAATGACTGAGAGAGTATTTGGATGTTGAGTGCTGTCTTATGGGTAAGTGATGAGAAGGATGTATAATACTATCTCTATTCCTTAATATAAGATCTCGTTCATAGTGTAAATTACACTACGAACGAGATCTTATATTAAGGACTAGAGATAATATCGTTACATTAGGCATTCCTATTGTTGGAAAATAGGTCTTGGGGCCAAAATATAACATCCAGATTTATGGGATATTTATTGAAAATATTCCCCACTTATTTCAAACTCCTTGGTAGGAACAATTTTAAAGTGAGTCTTGGAAGGAACAGTTTTTTACATATCGTGGGTTTATGGGAGAGTATGACAAACTGATACATATACAAGAGATACATCAGTTGTCAAGATATGGGAGTTTTTACTCTTAATCTCCAAACACAGAAAAACTCTCTCAAGGTTATTTCTCTTCCTCCAATGCATTTGCTATGTAATATAGCCAGAGTCTGCATACATGACCTAGTTCGTGTGGGTATCTCCAGAGTACAAAGCTCCACTCCAGGTATGCCCGAAACTCTACATTGGTATTAGAGCATGAAATCTGTCTTGAGCCTGTATTTTTTTTATCCCTCCTACGCATGATAATTTGCTCTGCCAAGGTTATTTCATGACCCGGTTCACATACATGACCCACAGACGCAGTTCGTGTGGGTATCTCGAGAGTACCAAGCTTCACTCCAGGTACGCCCGAAACTCTACATTGGTATCAAAGCATGAAAAATGTCGTGAGCCTGTATTTTTTTTTATCCTTGCTACGCATGATAATGTGGCCTCTGCCCTGATTGTGAACATGCTTTTCTCTTTGCGATTTTATGCTTCTGAATTTTTTTTTCCGTCGAACCAGTTACTACCCCTGTGATATACTGAACGTGACTTGACCCTATGTATATATTTTTTGTTTTGAGTTTAGTTTCTGGTTTACTGTGTTTACGTTTTTCAATGGTAGTGTATTTATTTTTGGATGGATATAATATGTTATTTTTTGATTCGTTTTGCCCTTTGTTCTATGAGAATACGTGCATTTAGAAGACTCATAAAATACAAAAGAAAACTCTAAAATGAGGGAATACGATAGATGAAAACAAACCTGAGAAAAAATGAAATTGAGAACACAACTACGTTAGATTGGGTCATCTGAAAATGAATTTTTTAGGCTTCGAAAATAATCCCATTGCCCAGAGCTCGAAAAAACGAAGAGAACGACACTAATAAAGCAACAAACGGACGCGAACGGCAAAGATACGGAGGAGAGAAGAGTCATGTCTGACATACTAGACCCATCTCGTCGTTCGGGTCCAATCGACTCGGCTGGAGGTTGAAGATGAAGTTCAAAAAGAAAAAAATAATAAACGGTGTCGTTTTTTTGCTTTAAACAAAAAAAGGGGACTGCGTCACAATTTTGAGTTGGTCCCAGGTCGGGTCTTGGGTCTGACCCAGAGATACATTTTAAAAAATACATTTTTTTATCATCAGAATTGCATAGGGCTGAAAAAAAAAACCGTGGACCTTTGGATCGGGTCATCTCTGGCCCAACTCGATCCAAATGAATATATATATAATTAATTGTGTTAGATTATTAGAAAAAGAAAAAAGAAAAAGGCCGGAAAATGGAACGTGGCGCGTGAGGCTACATGGCAGACCTCTTGGTGTTTCTGTGATGGATGATTCATATATAAATGGAGGTTGAGGTTGATCTTTTTGTTAGGCTCAAGTCAACCTTATCATCATCAAACACCTATGTGGTAAAATATTTTCCCTTCGTTTCCATTCTTTTCCTTTCTATTCCATTCATTTCCAACCTTTTCTTTGAACCAAACAGGCCCTTACTGATTGGCATTTGCATCGGCATTAAAAAATATCTTAGAAAATTGGGTGGCCACTCAAACTTGGTCAGTTCTAGGGATTCATTACCTCCGGATTCAATGCTAAGCACTGTGCTTAGCTTACCCAACTCATTAGATCTGGGCCGTCCAGATTTGAGTTTTTTTAAAATGATAATTTTTCAAATAAAAAATCATTTTTTGAAAGAATAGTAGTTAAGATGTTATCTTTATTTTAGATTCTATGCCCACTGAAATAATTTTTATTAAAAAATATAGACTTTTAAAAATCAGATCTAATGATCCAGATATGATGAATCGAGATAGCATTAAAACCAAGTCCCCTCCATTATTGTTACCAATATTGATAGGGAAGCTCCAAATCGTTATTGCTATTCGTTGGCTGTACGGAGACTCTTGTTTGATCCTCCACCACTCATTTCATGTCCTCTGTCCCTACGCTTCCTTTTTTATTTTGTTCCTGTTTGTATTTCCCATTTATGTTTTCTTCTCCACTCCAATTTCAATCTCTCTGTGTCCGGTTAAAGCTTGTTTTCAGAGCAACCTTAGCCTCTGCAGCTGATCGATGAGGATCATGTCACAGCACACTTACTTGTATATGGTCGTAAGTCGCCTCATTTTTGTTTGATTTCTTGTTCATTTTTAATTTTATGGATCCCTCGCGTTCTGATGAGTCGTCGTCATACATACTATAACTTGCTGTTTTTGCTTCCTTCCTAACTAAACTCAGAATTAAATAGAGGGGGGAAAATAGTTTTGGCGATGGGTTAATTCCTAGATACATAAAATATCGTACCCAATATTGCATGTCCGCTTATTTTCTTTGTTTGCTAGGACTGGGAATGTACATGCAACTATAAATCCATGGTCTTCACGAAATTTGATGGTGGTAATATATTTCTGAACATTTTTCGTTTCCGATATGGTAGGATGGGTGGATTTGGCTAGCACCAGAGAAACAATTAAGGCCGGGGTGATTTAATCATGTGGCAGCATGACAATAAAATTGATTTTTTAAAATATTTTTTAAGGGTAAATTATATATAACTCTGAATCTGATGAATGTTATCTGATAATAATCTCTTGAAACTTTACACTCTGTAATTCATATGATTAGTTTTATTCATCACTTATATACCCTTATTAATTAGCTTTAAGTTTATTAATAAGGTTATCTCCATATAACTCAAAGTATTATGGATTATTTGTTCATAAAAATAAAGCTTAAAGAGGTATATTGATGTTTAGAGACTATCTGGATAGATTTGAAGCTTATTAAGGAGGTTTACGTACTATTAAGTTATAAATTAAAAGTAAAATATCGAGTTTTGCGTACATGACTGGAAGTTTAAAAAAGTTGGGTACTATTATCTAGTCCGATTTATAAGTCATTTCCTGCATGTTTCACAAAATATAACTAAGAAAAGGCGTAAAATTAAATATAATTAACATTGTCATAAAATTTATTCATTTATTTTATTATTATTCACTTTTGTACTTTTATATTGAAAAATAAAATTTTTAATGAATTATTTAGTTTTAAAATATAATAGCATAAGAATATATTTTCATCGATTAATTTTATTTTAACATATTCCATGATGCTGATTTTAATATGATTTATTCAGTGTGATATTTAAACCTTGGCAACGATGTCCCAATCCCATCATCGGTGTTGGTGAGAACAGTAATAATAAGCCTTTTTTATTCTTTTTGGGTTGAAAATGGATGACGCCTTTATGTACGCATGACTCGTGTCATACTCACACGTGCTTTTATAGGAATCAAATAAACTTCTCCGAGCAAATATCTTTGCTCTCTCTGCAATATTTCTCAGTTTCGAAACACTCGTATTGCTATACGAATAGCACTATGGCTCAGCTCATAGCTTCCCCCAAGCTCCGATCGAAGACCGTAAAATACACATGGTATTTATTTAATCTCTCTTTTTTCTATTAATTAAATGCTTGTGTCTTCCTCCGATTCTCTCTCTCATTGTACTAGTGTGTCTTCCTCCAATTCTCTCTCCTGCTTTAATCAATTAATTTGTTCCAAGATTTGATACTCGATCTATGCACGGATCTCGATTTGATCCAACATAGATATATATCCAATCACTTGTCTTTCTGCAATAGGGTTTTCATGTTTTGAGCCGCATGGATCTCGATTTGATCCAACACACACACACACACACATATCCAAACACTTGTCTCACACTTGTGAAATCGCTTGCCAAGTGATGGACATACGCTGTTTCCTTGAAACCATAGGAATCAGGGCTTCACAGTTCAAAGTTTTTGAATGTATCATTTATATCTCTAATCTCTTTGAATTGGCAGGCCCGCTGGAACCGCTGGGTCTAGGTATATTACAACCGCGCAAGAAAAGGTTACAATGTTTACTTCAGTTCTCTTAAAATTGCAAAATTGAAATGTTTGTTTTAACTAACTTCTTACTTGTGCGATGCCAACATGAATGAAGATTTTACCCCGCCCGGCTGTTAATGGGCCTCATGATTGGGATTCATATCTTGTGTTGGAGGATGGCACGCAATTACGGTTTGTTATAGGGCCTTTGTTATTAATTGATGACATGACATTTTATTTTTACCACTTATTATTATTATTATTAAAACTATATGCTTTCTGAGATTGCTTATGCCCGCCCCATGCAACAGTCCACAAAAAGTTTACCAGGATCCAGAAGGAAGAAGTGACCGTTGCTTGGTGAGCTTGAATTGCCCATCATTATATATATATATATATAGATGTTAGAATTTATCCACAATGATAAATATGATTTTACCGTGATAATAATGAGTAAGATATTGTTTCTATTCAATCACGCATAAATGTTCAACTTGAACTTTAGGTTCTGTGTGATGCAATAGACGAGATTGGTGATCCTATTCCCTCAAACAAGAGGGATGCCGCTATACGTATATTGAACCAACCAGATGTTGCTGCTGCAGAACCATGGTATCGTTTGTACTTTGTAGTATATCTAATTAAAGGCAATAGTTTGGCTGGCTTTACGTTTTTCCAAACTTGTACCTCTATACTTTAATCGATCTGTTTCATGTGGAAATAGCTTTAAAATACGGCAAGACTACATATTCCTGCGACATGGCTGTTCTGGAAATAAGGTAATCAATGACCCGGAGTTCGCATTGTTACTTTCCTAAAATCTCTCATCAACGAAAATAATACTCCCTGGTATGTTTGTATGGACTCTTATTCTGGCCAAGTACGTGTGTGGGGACTCTCTATAGACTGACACACACCATCAATGCAGGTTTCTTGGTAACCTAATTTAGAAAACTTAGCTTGTATATATGTAATATATAACAAACGCCTTTCAACTAAATATCCAAACTAATCATCCATTTAGCTTTGAGGCAACGTCGTCACCTAGACGGGGAGATTTCACGTTTTACATGTTCATCCGACATTTCTCTCATTCCACGCATGACAGGGACCATGCGCTTGGGGTTTTAAGAATGCTATTCCCGACATGGCTGTTGTGGATAGTGTCATGCAAGAAATTTCAACAGGCTGTGCACATACTGGCATCAAGCCGGTATATACTCTTGTTTACCACTCTTTAATTTGTCCTTGTGCGTTTAACTGTTCAATTCTTTTTCACCTTTCTTGCAGCACTACGTGAAATTATACATGTTTATAACATATCTATCGTTAAAATCTATAATTAACCTTTTCCCTGTTTTCTTCTAATTAATTAATTGAATCCAATCTTCAAACTCTTGTACGCAGGGATGTCGTTCTGCATCTGGAATCTCTCCCAATGCCAATGTGGAGGCATGTATGCAGGGTGGACTATCTGTTGCTGACGATGTGTGGATTCTGCGTTACATTGTGGAGGTAACTTAACGGTGTGTGTTTGGGGGGGGGGGGGGGGGGGGGTTACGGTTACAGTAATATTACTGTTTTTCCTGTCAATTTTACCCTAAACACTTCAACAAAGGCCCTTGCTTGTATCTAGCAGATGGTGGCTACAAAGTACGGGCTGGTGGCTTTCGACCCAAATATGATTCCGGTATCAAGAAATTAATCTCTTTCTTTATATATATATTTTGTCTTTTTTTCAATTACTCCTCCGGTTCTTAATATAAGACATATTTACCTAATTTGATTAGATTGAGCAATTGGTTAAGTTAGTTAATATGACATGTAATTTCTAAAACAGCCTTGTCACCTTTCTTAATTTCCTTATTTCTTCTCCTCCTTGATTATTGTGAGGGAGCATCAGTAGGGGTAAATTAGAAAAATATTGACAAATATAAAAACTTTTTTCATATTTAGGACCAACATCATCTCCCTAAATATGTCTTATATTAAGGACCGGGGGAGTATATTGTGTTAGAGATAATAACGTGAAATTAACTGATTAGTTAGTTGGTTAGGGCTCTAGTCTATATAAAGGATTTTAGTTATTGTGTTTAGAGTGTGTAGGATAGTGAGAACCTCGTCGTGTCAAGAGAGAGTCACTCTTATTAGTCCCCAAATGAGATTAGTTATCTCCCTAAAATGCGGTCAGATTAGTGATATTGTATGATCGTGTTGCTCTTATGTGAGAATAACACATGATTCTTCATATTTTCTATACCATTTCTCTAATAACTCTGGTTAACACACACACACACACATATGTATATATATTATTAATATCGGAAATATTGATTGGACATCAACAAAACCAGGGATCTGCCATTGACGCTGCTATACGCTTGGAATTCAGGTAAATGCTGTTGCTTAATTATTAGGAGAGAGAATTGCGTGAATTTATCTTCAATTTTCTTACTTCAACCAATGACAAGTCTACTTTTGCCAACAATATATATGGCAGTACCCAGTCCATGAGAAATGCAAGTGGTTATGAGGCCGCCAAACTCGCTGTTGTTAGGCTCAAGATGAGGGACGCTCTTTCAGGTGAAGGCAATAGTGAGTATAAGGTAAGTAATAGTACTCCCCCGTCTCGTGAGAGAGAGAAGCCTGAAATTCGAATTGACTTTTTTCTTTTTATAAGATCCTATTTGGGTTTGCCTGAGAATTTAACATGTTTATACCATTTTTTATCCCTGATTAATTATATTCCCTCTCCTAATCTTTTGTCCATATTACATTCTCTTATATACTTTATCTTATTAGCTACTCTATTTCTCTCTCTCTTATTTGCCCTCTTATAAACGAGGGCATACTTGATTAGAGAAAAAAGATTATTTCTTACCCATTTGTTACTTTTGAACTAATTTTAACTATTTTTATAAATTTCATAATACGATTATTAGGCTCTTATAAAAAAGATGGGAGGGACTAATGTATACCACTCTGGTATTTTTTATAAGTTCAGTTTACTTGATTCTAGCATAATAAGGAAAGTTAATTAACTCATTAAAGATATCCTAAATTGACCGATTTTCCCAATTTTACACTCATTAATGAATGTGTTTAAAAATGAGTATATTTTTACATTGCGCTCCGCCTCTTTCTTCTCTCCCTATGTTTGATAGGGTAAAATTGTAACACTGTCATTAATTCCTCTCAGAGTGGACTTATAATAATTAAGGACAAATTATTTTTTTTCAAAATAGAATTATAAAAAGGACTAGAGTGGTAGACGCGATAATGTTAATTTCCTTGAATTGATCTCATAATTGTGTATGTATGGATTTATAATAACTGAAAACTTGTCACTTGACATTCGACAGATTCTTGCAATTATAGCTGATGGAAATGAGAAACCGAGTGAATATGTTATAGAAGTCAAGGTGCCTCCATCTCATGAGATGGATCCCTACAAGATAACTTCCCAGATTGCCGAAACTGTGCTTCTGTGGAAACCTACCGTTCGTGAGACCCTTGTTGCTGGATCTCACACCATTCCCTTCCTCCGTATTGTAAGGTAAACATCTTGAACTACAAACTAGATATTATATATTCTCTTTGGTCCTTAATATAAGACATATTTAATAATTTGATTAGAATAAGAAAGTTAGTTAATATGATATGTATTTTTTAAAAAACTCTTACTATCTTTCTTAATTCCCTCCTCCCCACTCTTCCTTGATTATTGTTAAGGGAGCATTAATGAAGGTAAACTAGGGAAAAAATGACAAATATGAAAAATATGTCATCAAATATATTAATAAGGATTGGAGTGAGTATTAAGGATGGGCTGGAGGTGGTATAAGCCTTTTCTACAAGTATCCACCAAAGCCATAAATTTAATCACCAGCACATCATATCGTACAGTTACTACACAGTTGATAAATCATGTTTGATAGGTTCTGTTGATGATGATATGCAATAAGCGATGACATTAAAGCCAACACACTCAGTTAACAATCATACACACACAGATATATATATATATATATATGTATATATGCTAACTGCATGCAAGAAAATTAAACGTTCGTTCTGGTTAAGTTTGAGGATTTTCTTTTAATTGATATTGTATGGTGGATGTATTTTATTGGTAAGTCATTGATAAACTGCAATGATGAGACAACGTTCATTTCATTAATTCCAATTCATTATATAACTATATTCTAGTTTTCTTCACAAGACGATAACTAATTATGCGGAAAGCAAATATGTGTCTTCAAGATTTTTTTGATCTGCATGCGCGTGGTAGATTAATGTATAGATCTGCGCGCGTGTGTGTCTGCATGCAAATGGTGAACAGGAATGGAAAATGAAGTTGTATTGGCTAGTGAAAAGGGGCTCATGTTTGTGTTAATTTGCGGTTCCAAAAATATATTGTACTTGAATACGCATGAGAATTATGATATTCTCTCCTGTATTTAATATAAGATACATTTATCTAATTCAATTAAATTAAAAAAGTTAATTAAGCTAGTTAATAAGACATGTATTTTCTAAAACACCCTAATTATCTTTAATCCCCCTACTCGGTCTCTTCCTTTATTATTGTTGAACTATGGAGCATCAATAGGGGTAAATTAGGAAAATATTGAACATGAAAAATAAGTCTTATATTTAGCACCAATATCAACTCCTAGAATATGTTCTATATTATAAGGTTAGAGGGGGTACTAGTTAGGATGTGATTTTATGATTTATATGTGTTTTTTTTTTTGGTCAACATTTGATATATATGTGTGGGTGTGTGTGTGTGTAGTTTTTTTTTTTTTTGGGTGAAAGGGGTGATATGAGATTATTTAATTTGAAATTTCTCATGGAAGCATTATAATTATACTATTGTTAACAGTGTCCCATTTGATGTTTGTATGTCAGATCAACTTGGACTACGTTGATTGGCAACAACAACAAAAACCTTGGACTACGTTGATTGGCAACAACAAAAAAAAAAAAACAAAAACAAAAACTTGGACTACGTTGAAGTGGACTGGGAATTGGCCGTCGCCTTTTTTATGAACGATGAATTTAAGTTGCGGCTGTCAATCGTTGGATCATCTTTAGCACTTATCATTGCAGAAACTTGATGGAACAATGTTGTGATTATTCCCTTTTCCCCCGAGAAACTGTCTGAGAACTTGGGCCATTCCTAGATGATTCTCAACAATTTATTATATGGTAATTTGAAATATTTATGAATGTTTTAGGGTTCTCTTTATCTAATTTATTGTTTCAAGTATATTTATTAAACTTTTTCTTGTATACCTTCATTAAAAAAAAGAGTATTTTATTAAAAGTCATCAACCCCTTATTAAATGATGGTATTTCCAAACAAAATTATTTTTAAATACATTTATTAATTATTAATCCAAATTTTTTATTATCAGCACAATTTTTCCCTAGGATTTGTTGTAACTTTTTGAAGGTTCATATTTTATCAATTTGTTTTTTTGAAATGACAGACAATTCAATAAACTATGTAAAAACATTAGTTAGTCTTGGGCCCTTACATCACCAAACTATACCTAACAAACAGCCCAAGCCCAAGCCTAAGCCCAAACGATCACCTAAACAAAAGTGGTAAAATGACACAGAAACGGCTTTGGATTAGTTAACTATGCTTATCGCTCTTGTATCTGAATTCTCTCGCAATTCTCCTCTTTTTTCTCTTAGAACCTCTTCTACACCATTAGATCAGGAAAACAGATGGTCCAAATGTAATGTTTTATAAAACTGTTGTTAAAATATTTTATAAATTTAATTTTTTAAATCAAACTCATTAAAATTTTTCATCCCCTCCCTTCCTCCTTCCGTTCTCATCGCATCAAACATCAAACCAATTTATGATTGGACATTGTCGTTCTTATTGTACACTTTATATGTTTCTTTTCTTTTTCTTTTTTTTTTTGGTACAAATGTCTCTCTCTTAATCATTGGTATCCTCCTATTGGAAATAATCTTATTTGAGGTATTATCCGGTGCTAAATGTGGACACCTCTTCTAGTGAAGATCTGAAATTTGGTTTGCCATGTTATGATGAGCTAGCCTCTTTCACTTGACCGAACCCCATTGCTTATATAAAGCTAGCCAATTTGTTCTGTTTTTCATGTAAAAGGTTGATGGGAATTGTTGTGTTTTACTCCCTCCATGTTTTTTTTTTATAAGAGTCTAAAATTTAAATTGACTTGATTCTTTTTTATAAGATTATTGTACCTGGAGCATTTAATGCATTTTTACTATTTTTGTCCTTAATTAATTCTGTTATCTCTCATCGTCTTTTACCCACACTACAGTTGCTCTTTTCCTTTCTCTTACGTGGGAAATTTCTTTGGTGGTTCCACAATTGCCACACGCGTGTGTGACATGGCGGATTCGGATAAGGCCATGTCGTAAGGAGGGCTATATTTCTGTGATGCCGTGCTAGCGTCCTTGTGGCCTTCTCTTGGCTCCAGCGCCTAACTCTGCTGCCCAGCCATCAACATTGATCGACGGAGCCAGCACCACTCTTGCCATTGTAGGCTGTAGCTGCCTCGATTCTTAGCAAGCGCTTTTCATAAATGATTATTTTGGGGAACCGTGAAACCGTTGGTTTAGAAGCCATTTTCACAAGTTGAGACAAAATTCTTCTCACATACTTACCCTGTAAATCGTAAAAACTATTCTCCAAAAGCTAATCTAAATATAAACTTAATGTTTGTTAGAGTTACCATGTTTGTTTTGAGGGCGTGTATCTTTTTTACAATAAAATGATGAAATAACTGTTTAGGTATATCATAAGATGAAATATAAATTCGAAACGGTGGCAGTGAAGAGAAGACGATGTCATGTCCTTGCTTGTTTGGATCAATATATTTTTCCCGTCAGGCTTCACTCAGTGGAAGGGGATCAATTTATATTTTAAATGATTTTGTGTTGGGTAGATACGTACATAAGAATAATCTTATCTCAGTAAAACTTAGTAAAAGAGATTAGTATAAGCTCTCATATATATAATAAACGTGTGTTAAGATGGAGGGATTAGATCTTCCCAGTTTCTAGAGTATTCAGAATTCTGAAACATGGCTCACCTCGGTGATCCAACCAATCCTGACTCCCAGCACTGTTATAAAAAAAAGGGAATAGTGGCGCACAAAACTTCTTTAGCTTCTTTTAGAATTTTTTTTTAATTTTTTTTAAAAAATTGGTATGTTGTGGTACTTTCTTAGATAAGCGTCACAGTTACTTGGTGGCCTTATGTGGCACTTGCTTGACCAAGCGCCACCTAAGGCGTTTTTTGTTTTTTGTTTTTTTAAATTGAAGTAGTAGCTGTAGCGCTTGTTCACGGAAGTGCTACAGCTGCTACGCATTTTGTGTGGCACTTGGCTTAGTAAGCGCTACACAAAGTAATATTTTTTTTTTCAAACCCTTCTTTCTCCCGCGATTTGCTTCCATCACATTTATCCTCTTGGTCTCCACTCATCATCCTACACGTGCCATCACCCCTTATCCTCTTACCCACATTTCCTCATTCTCCTCTTTTTGTCACTCATAACCATCCCCACTTTGATCGGTACTTCCTCTTCATTCCTTTATTAATTTTTTTTTTTTCAGGTGTTGTGCTTGAGGTTTCAGCTCACTCTATTCAAGCTTCTTATACACTATAAGTTTTTTAATTTTTGAGCTTAAAAATTTAATTTTATTAGTAGTTAATGTTAGAATAAATCATGCTTTTTCTCAATTACATCACAATAATTACAACATAAGATATTCTACAAGTTACAGTGGAAGACTTTAATAAATACCTCTTGCCGTAGCTAATCTCTGATCAGAATGAGTTCACGAACACTGAGAATTGAGACTGTAAAACAGAATGAGTCAAAAGAAAGGTTGACAGGTTACTCTTCTGACTGACTGCAGGGCACAGTGATGGTACCTGGTGTGAGAGCTGTTGCCAGTCAGGAAACCTCAAAGAGCAGCTTCAGTTTTCACTCGTACGCTCAATTTAAACGGCTAAAAACTTAACTTGTTTATTTCAACATAAAAAATAAACATAAATAGCCTGTCCACTGTTACCCTAATCCTGTAGTTGCACCTAGATCTGATTGACGGGCCACACTCAGGATATTTTAATTAATAACCTAATTAATAACTAATAATTATATTATAATAATTAAAATATCTCACATTCTCTCATTTGACCAGTATCTAAATGTCAGTTGTCCTTTCCAGATTAAATTAAGGCTATGCTGCAAGAATCATGGCGATAAGTCCTCTTGGATTGAGTATTATCTTCCATGTATTACATGCAACACCCTTACTTAATGGGTATAACCTTATAAATAAACACCAAAGTTTATTCGATTCCAAACTTAGAGTTTATTTTTCTCATTAACAGAATGTATACAGATAATGATAGAGATAATAAACCATAAAATTAATTTCTTTGCATACCTCTTTTATATGAATGAAGGTCTAACCCCCATCTGAGGGACGTGTAACACATCCGCATTCGGTTTCATTCCCTTAGTCAAAGGATTAGCTAGCATGTCCTTTGTATTGATATGATCAACCGAAATTTCACCATCTGCAATTCTCTCTTTTAAACTTAGGAATTTCAGTTCGACTTCCACTCCTTTAATTTTGTTATTTGCAATGGATACTGCAGCTGTGTTATCACAGTACATCCTGATTGGTCTAGAGATTGAGTCCACAATCTTAAGATCAACAATGAAATTCCTTATCCAGATTGCTTGTGAACTTGCCTCAAAACACGTTATGTACTCAGCATCACAAGTAAAGGGAGCTGTAAGTATTTGTTTTGTATTATTCCAAGATATAGCTCCATCTGCTAGTAGGAAGATGTAACCAGTAGTAGACTTGTTTGTGTCTAAACATCCTCCTAGATCAGAGTCTGAGTAAGCAACCACTTCCAGGTCATCTGTTCTTCTGTATGTGAGCATGTAGTGCTTAATACCTTGCAGATACCTAAACACTTTCTTTGCAACTGTCCAATGTGCTTCCCCTGGATCACTTTGGTACCTTCCCAACATGCCAATAGCGAAAGGTATATCAGGTCTTGTGCAGACATGTGCATACATCAAGCTTCCCACTACTGATGCATATGGGACCCTTTCCATTTGCTTTCTTTCAAACTCATTTTGAGGACATTGACTTAGACTAAACTTGTCCCCTTTCTCAAGAGGAGCTGCGTTAGCTAAACAGTTTTGCATCCTGAATCATTCAAGAACTTTGTTGATATAGGTTTGTTGAGACAAACCTAAAATGCCTTGAGCTCTATCCCTATGGATCTTGATACCAATGACATAGGATGCCTCACCCATATCCTTCATATCAAAGTTCTTGCACAAAAACTATTTCACTTCACGTAACAATCCTGGATCACTGGTTGCAAGCAGTATGTCATCAACATACAAAACTAGAAATATGATCTTGCTCCCACTAACCTTGTGGTATATGCATTCATCTATGATGTTCTCATAGAAACCAAATGATGTGATTACCTCATGGAACTTTAAGTACCATTGTCGTAAGGCTTGCTTTAAGCCATAAATCGATTTCTTTAACTTGCATACCAGATATTCCTTATCCTTTGCAACAAATCCCTCAGGTTGCTTCATGTAGACTTCCTCCTTAAGAACCTCATTAAGGAATACAGTCTTACCATCCATTTGGTGCAACTCTAGATCAAAATGTGCAACCAATGTCATGATTATGCCACTACTACAAGAACATGATTCTACGACACCCAATAACGACCGTTTTGAGAAACCAGTAGTAAAAAACCAACTCCAGGAACCGGTGGCACTGGACTGAAGTTTCAACGACTGTTTTCAAGGAAAACAGTCGTTGAAGCTTCATTTTCAACGACTGGTTCTTAAACCAGTCGTTGAAACATTCATTTTCAACGACTGGTTTAAAAACCAGTCGTTGAAAGGTGGCTTTCAACGACTGGTTTAAAAACCAGTCGTTGAAAGCTTTATTTCAACGACTGGTTTAAAAACCAGTCGTTGAAAGGTTGCTTTCAACGACTGGTTTTATAAACCAGTCGTTGAAAGTGATTAACTTTTCCCCAAATCTTCAGCGCGCGTGTAATATCCCAAAATGTACTTAAGGACTAAATGTACAGAATAGATTATGGGATTAATGACAGAATTACCTATGGAAATTTTGTTATGAATTTAGTCAAGTTTCACCTACAAAATTGGCAATTAAATATTATATTGCAAGATGATATTTTACAAGATCATCATCTCTTTTCCTTGGCTACAATTCGCATGACATGAGGGAAAGAGAATTAATATCATGTATACTTCATCTTTTCCATATGAAAAGTCAATAAAAGTGGCTAGGGATATAAGAGAAAAAGAGAGAAAATATTATCCATATATTTCCTCATCTTTCTCAAACTTTCCGTCCAAGTATTCTAGAGAGCCAAGAGAAGGCAATTCTAGCCAAGTAAAATGAAGAGTTGAAAAGTCAATAATTGTGGCTTGATTTGAAGGAAGCAAGAAGGGAGCAAGTTGGTCAACATCTCTTCTCCTTTTTTCTTGAGGACTTCGTCCAAAACAAAGAGGCAAGAGAAATGGAGCTTTTGATCAATGTAATCACTTTCTCTAAGTCAAACATTTCGGCCAAAACAAAGGCATATCACAAGAGAGGAAGTGAATAATTAATTAATATGCATCCTCTTCTTTTTGAGGAGTAAACGTCGGCCAAGCATAGGCATGAATAGAAAAAGGGAGGGAAAAAAAAAAGAAAAAGAAAAAAAAGAAAGGTGACAACTTTACAAGTAGCCATAAGAAGGTGACATGTGGTTTTTCTCTTACTTTTTTTGGTGATATCCGGCCAAGCATATTAAGTGGCTGAACTTGGATGATCTAAACACATAATACTCTCTCTCTCACACACACAAAGAAGGTCGGCTAAGGTGGAAGAAAGGAAAGAGAAAGTGAAGATTGAAGAACAAAGACACAAGGTGAGCTTTTAGCTCCAATTTCACTTGGTAAATCACCTCTTATGCTCAAGAGTCCTTCATGAAACTTGTTCCTCTCTTCCTTAGCTTCATTTCTATGGTTTTTGTTTTTGAAGAAGAGGAGTTTTCAGCCACCTTGCAAGAACAAAAGCTGAAGAATCAAAGAAAGAACTTAAGGAGAAGCAAGAGGTGAGTATTAGCATCAATTTGAGCTATTGGTTGTGTTGGTTGGATGAGTATTTTGGCATGTGTAAATCTGCCCTGATTTGGCTAAACAAGGGTTTGGGTAATTCATGATGTTTTAGTTATGTTATTGGTGGTTTATGATGATTGGAAACCATTTGACATAAGTTTGATGCTGAAATTAGAAGTTGGTAATTGTTGGGATTTATTTTGAATTTTCTGCCAAAACAGGACATGGAGAATGAGTGGGAATTTGTTAATTTTGATGTTACCATTGTGTTCTACACGAAAAATTATGTGGGAATAGCCCTAGGTTGTGAATTTTGGGTCATTGGAACTCAAAGTGTAAATTTGGGTTTTCAGCCTGAACAGAATTCCAGCGAGGTACCCTACTTGTATGGTGTTTTTGGATAACCAAATGATCTCTAAAAATTGTGAAACTTTCCAGTATTAAAGTTCACATTCCAAGCTTCAAAATGGACATATACTTTGTGTCATTTCGTGTTTTGAGCTGTGAGTTTTGGTTGCCCAAAGTTTTATGTTGAAACTGGACTTAATTCTGGAGCAGTGTGGGATTTCGTGTAATTCTGGAATTGTGTGGTGATTTCCAGTAATGATTCATATTTTTCCTATGAAGAGGACTTCAATAGCTTTCCATAGGACTTGGGATCACCTCATTTCAATTTTTGTAGAATTAGTTATGATTTTTCAAAGTCTGGAGAAAATTCTGGCAGATTTGGTCCCTTATGCGAAAATTGAAGATGTAATGGCATAATGTAGTATTGTTGAACTTTGGGGTTAGGAATTGGTCTTTTAGGTTAATTGACCACTTTAACTCCTTATTTGATTTGATTAAATGTCCCTAATGATAACCAACTTGAGTGTTTGAATTAAAGAATTGGATTAAATAATAACATGTCGCCCGTAATTCTAATTATAGGATTTGACATTTGCCCTGCACGTGATAAACCAGTGCCAGTGCACGAGCGGAAAGAACAAGGTAGTGACTCTTTCTCTTATTTTGTGTATGATGCCTTGCATGTATGTCATTTCATTGAATATGCCGTGATGTAACATTGCCGTTGTGAAATGCCGTTGTTGTGCTGTTGTGAAACATGCTGTTGTGAAATATGCCGTTGTGAATGCAGTGAAAGCTGTTGCAGAAATGCTGCTGTATTGCTGTTGTTGTGATTTGCTTACATGCTTTGTGATTGTATATGTTATAAGTGAATTGTTACTACTGAGATTCTTTTGAATCTCATTCTTTCCAATGACTAACCTACAGCAAGGGCAAGCGGTTCAAAGGAAAAGCAAGTAATGAAGGGCGATTAGAGCTTCTAGCTAGGAGTTTTAATTTTGGTAGTTGGTTGTCATATTTTGTTGGGGATAAGTTGCACATGTTGTATATATTGAATAGTGTTGTGTAATCCCCTGTATGGGAAACTAAGCGTTGTAAACCCTTTATTAAGTAACGAAACCTGAGCGTTGTCGGGAATTTTTTGTTGCACTCTGATATGTATAAATGAAACCGAACTGGTTAGACCAATTATATTCGAGATGTGAACGTGAGACCGCACTAAACAAGTTTTGGAAAAATTTTAAGTTAACCACTGGTCTCTATTTTAACTTAATGACGCATTCTCGAACTATAAATTTGGCTATTAAGGTAGGGGGTTACAGCGCGTTTCTGTCATTCTTCCCCGCGCTAATTGAACCCTCATTTTCGTGTCTCCCGCGAGCTGCATTCCCCAAATTTCTTGGCCTATCTCTTTCTCCTGCATTCTGTCCGCTGACCCTCTCCGATGTCCACCGTCTTCACAGTCCCTCCATTCCCTCTCGGTCGCAGGCAGGTCTGAGCTTCGCTTTCCCTCTTCGCACATCAGCAGCAAGCAACGCAAGTAAGTTGCCCTGTTTCATTGCTCTGGTTTTTTTGCTTTTGCTTTTCTCTTCTTAGCCTCTATTATTCGGTCCTGTAGTTCATACTTGGTGTTCGCATAAAGAAGACAACGTTGGTGGTTCTGATCTTGGTCTATTCCATTGTGTGTGTAAGTTTCCCTTTTCTGTTTCTAGTTGTTTTAATTTGTTCATTTGGATGTCAATTTGTGCTGTTCTGGAAATAAAGTTGGCATCTTGAACTTCGATTGTGACTGAATCTAGGCATCTTGAACTTCGGTTGTGCTGTTCTGGAAAAAATCTATGTGATTGAGATATTGGTTGTGGTTGTTAAATATAACATAGAAATCAGAAATATTTCAAATGCGGAGTAGGTATTAGCTAGGTAATTGTTTACCATTGTAAAATGACTATTTGCATCACCCAATTGATTCAACCCAATTGAATTTCATATCACTAATTAAGTTAGCACAACTTGCCAAGCTAAACAACACGTTTGTTTGGACTAATAACTTTCTTTTGGTCACATTATTGAATCTCTTATTATCATGAATAATGATATATATATTTAGACGTACTATACATTATTTCATTTTATATAATTTGGGTATGTTATATACAGCATGGGAGAGGAGAAGAGAGGGGAAACAATGATGCATAGTATAAAGAAAACAATTCAACGAGAACAAAACATGGCTGTGTAATAAAATTAAATTTGAAAATTAGGAGGTTTCCTTAGATATATGGAATACATGAGTTCCTTCCATTTTTGGTAAAGAATAATTAAAAATAAGACATCATTTCTATTTATACAAGTAAATTAGTCTAGTTTGCTTCGTGTTTGGGTTTAATTTTAATTTATTATATCATCATGGACAAATAATAGTAATTTCATCTAATTAATTACTTTTGAGGTAATGATATCTCGAGAAGCACATGCACCCTACTCTGTATTTCATTTCCTTCGCGTTGGATCATATAGAGACAAAATCCACTGGATTCCTATTTTCTAATTGTATTGAAGTTGTAATGCAATGATTCCAAAACATGAATTTTTTTTTAAAAAATAAATTGTTTATTGTTCTATTTTGAAATTTTAAATTTATATTACCATGTATCAGTATATAAATTGAAATTTACACTAAATATAGTAAGCTAGTGACACAAAACATGGAGGGTCATTATAAATTAAGGAAATTATATGATAATTTTTTATATATATAAGAAACACTGAATCAAGGTCATTTGACCTGAAATGTTCTAAATATTACCCCTTCATGTCTAAATAACTCTCATAAACCTGCAGGTATCACTACTGCTATCATTTTTCCTTGGGTTGCCGGCCTACTACATCCTTGCCTCTGTAGAATATTCTTCCAAATCCTCAATCACAAACATAGTGTCCTTGGAAGCTAAGGATTAGCTGGTAAGTTATGTTATTGCTTGTTGATGAAAGTTTTTGAAACCTGAGGATATCATAGTGCTACTATTTGTTATAAGCGTGATAAATTTGAACTGTTAGTTTTTACAGTGTGTCATGAGTGTTTCATATAGCTGTTCTAAACTTGAGTGTCTGTGAAAATGGATTAGGTGGTAATAAAATGGATCACCGTTGGATGAATGCTTCGAGAATTAGTGAAGAATATGAGAATGGGGTAGAAAACTTTATTGAATTTGCTAAAATGAATGCACCTAGTAAAAATGGGAAGTATTTTTGTCCATGTATCAACTGTTTAAATGAGAGTCTACGGGATGTTGATGATATAAGGGATCACTTACTTTGTGATGGAATAAATCTTCGGTACACAAGATGGATATGGCATGGTGAGGAAGGAACCGCTTGGGCGTCACGCGAGAAGGAAGTTTTGGAGGTTGGAGATGACAATAGAATGGAGAACATGATTCACGATGTTGAGGTAGAATGTTTTGCACAAACGCCTGTATATGATAGCATACGGAGTGATGCAGAGACACCTTTGTACCCTGGGTGTACAAAGTATACACGTTTGTCAGGCATTTTGCACTTGGTCAACCTAAAGGCAACTTGTGGGTGGACCGACAGTAGTTTCACATTGTTACTAGAATTGTTGTGTGATATGTTTCCAGAGGATAATGTACTTCCAAATCGTATGTATGAGGCCAAGAAAATATTATCTACAATGGGTATGGAGTATAAAAAGATACATGCTTGCCCTAATGATTGCGTATTGTACAGAAATGAGTATGAAGGCTTAAGTGAGTGTCCGAAATGTAAAACTTCTAGATACAAAGTGAAGAAAGGTAATAGGTGTGGTGATGAGACAAATAAAAAGCAACCTTTAAAGGTTTTGTGGTATCTTCCAATCATACCGCGGTTCAAACGAATGTTTGCGAATGCGAAAGAAGCAAAGAAGTTGAGATGGCATTATGATGATAGAGTTTGTGATGGAAAATTCCTTCGACACCCGGCTGACTCTCCACAATGGAAGAAAGTAGATGAAATGTATCCCGGATTTGGCAGCGAGCCAAGAAACCTTCGGCTAGGGCTTTGCACAGACGGGATCAATCCTTATGGTACTTTTAGCAGTACACATAGTGCATGGCCCGTTCTGCTGGTAATTTACAACTTACCTCCCTGGTTGTGTATGAAACGCAAGTATATGATGCTTTCTATGATGATTTCGGGACCAAAACAGCCAGGGAACGATATCGATGTCTACTTGGCACCTTTGATAGAGGACTTAAAGAAGTTGTGGAAGGATGGTGTAGATGTGTTTGATGCATATAAGCAACAGTCGTTTAAGCTACGTGCAATGATTTTCACCACAATTAACGACTTCCCTGCATATGGTAACTTGTCAGGTTATAGTGTCAGGGGTCATAAAGCATGTCCGATATGTGAATCGAGCACACAGTTCCATCAACTCAAGCACGGTAGAAAAACGGTATACCTTGGTCATAGACGATTTCTTCCTCGATTCCACCCATACCGTAGGCTAAAGAAGGCTTTTAACGGTTTACCGGAGAATGAAATGGCTCCGGAGCCATTAACTGGAGAAGAAGTTTATAGTCGGGTGGAAAGAATCAATGTCACTTTTGGAAAAAATCAAAAGACTACGGGTGAGAAGAACATATGGAAGAAGAGGTCAATTTTCTTTGATCTTCCATATTGGCGTAGTCTTGATGTGAGACATAGTATTGATGTGATGCATGTGGAAAAAAATGTATGTGATAGCCTTGTTGGTACGCTTTTGCACATACCAGGGAAAACAAAAGATGGGATTAGTGCAAGACTAGACTTGGTTGAAATGGGAATAAGAGAACAACTGCATCCACAACTAAGAGATGATGGTAAGAGAGCGTATATGGAGCCAGCAGCGCATACATTGTCAAAAGCGGAGAGAAGAAGTTTGTGTGGGTGTTTGCACGGCATTAAGGTGCCACAAGGGTATTCTTCTAATGTGAGCCGACTTGTGTCCATGGAAGATTTGAAGTTAGTTGGGATGAAGTCTCATGATTGTCATGTCTTGATGCAACAACTATTACCAGTAGCTGTTAGAGGCATTATGAAAGATGATGTGCGAAGGACGATAACAAGGTTGTGCAGTTTCTTCAATGCTATTTGTAGCAAGGTTGTTGACATTGCAAGGTTAGACGAATTAGAAAATGAGGGTTATACTATTCTATCCCAACTAGAGATGCATTTTCCTCCCGCATTCTTTGATATAATGGTGCATTTAATAGTTCATCTGGTCAGGGAGGTAAGACTATGCGGCCCAGTTTATCTAAGGTGGATGTACCCTTTCGAGCGATACATGAAGAACTTAAAAGGGTATTCTAAAAATCCTTATCGACCTGAAGCCTCAATTGTCGAAAGATATGTCGTTGAAGAGGCTATGGACTTTTGCAAAGAATATCTATCAAGGTCAAAGGCCCAATCACGTCATGAAAAGGGTACAAGTAAGGGAACACGAGGGCTCAGAGTGAAGAGTATGCGTCGTGAAGAGGTGTTGCAAGCACACCTCTATATCTTGAATAATACGGAAGAAGTTCAGCCGTACTTAGCCGAACACAGAAAGAGTTTAAAGGAGATCTATCCAAGGAAAAATGACATGCAGATAGCTAATGAGCAAAACAAGACTTTCATAGAGTGGTTCAAGGATAAGGTAGCGCACGAGACCAATGTGTCTGAGACAATCAAATGGTTAGCTTGGGGGCCTTCGTTTGAGGTCATAACTTGGAGTGGCTTCGATATAAACGGGTATTGTTTCTATAAAAATGGCCAGGATAACAGAAGTACTATGCAAAACAGTGGGGTGATGGTGGTAGCCGAATCAATGCACTTTTCTAGTTCAAAAGACAAAAATCCCATTTTGGCATCCATGGTCTATTATGGAGTTATTGAAGACATATGGGAGATAAGCTACACTAAGTTGAGAGTTCCTTTATTCAAATGTAAGTGGGTTAACAATAATGCTGTTGAAATAGATCAATTTGGATTCACCTTAGTTGATCTTGAAAGAGTTGGTTATAAAGATGAGCCATTCATTCTAGCAAGTCAGGCAAAACAAGTGTTTTATGTCATTGATCCAGCAAATAAAAAATTGTCTATTGTACTCCAAAGTAAAAAACAGAAGGATGGTGATCCGAGTTTGAATCTTGACGACATGCCGCCTTTCACTACAAATCCGCTTATGCCATCTGAAGTGGAATTGGTAGATGATGATGAATATGCAGCTAGAGTTGATCATTGTGAAGGAATTTAGGAAAACACTTAACGTAAGATTTTTAATTGTTTAAAGTATACATGTAATTTCGATTTACTTATCATATGTCACATTTATTTCTTAGTAAGATTTTGAATTCTTAAAAGTGTGCATGTAATTTCACTTTACTTATCATGTCACATTTATTTCTTAGCAGGATCATGTCAGACTCAAATTCGGGCGACTCTGTTGGCTCACCGGTTAAGAAAAAGGTTAGAGGAAGCACGAAGTTGCGATCGTTGGTGGCACGTCATGAGGAACAACAGGGGAGCAGGATTCACGTGGAATTTGATGCTAATTTGAAGCCACTTGGGCCAGACGGAGACACGTTCATTAGCTACCTTGGCTTTTTGGGTCGGAGAAAAGTTAGCGTTTTAATTCCTACCTGGTGGGAAGTTTCAAAGGACACGAAGCGTATGATTTGGGAACAAATTTTGGTATGTAAAGTTGTATTTGTTCTAATTTTTATTTCTATTTGTTCATATATAACGACTACTATATATTTTGTTTTGTAGCAAACCTACGATGTTCCCAATACGAAGGAGATGTACAAGCATTGGATTGGGGAAGTTCGTGAGCGGTGGAAAGATTTCAAGTCCACGCTCACAACCAAGTACGTTTAAGGGCCGAGGAGTCATTTAGATCCTTGTAAAGAGTATCCGTTTCTTTCTCCAAATGACTGGAGGTTGTTTGTCGCATCGCGGCAGGATCCCGAGTTCCTGGTACATTGTGTTCATCTTAGTGTTAAACATTTTAGTTGAACTTACTTGACATCGCTAACTCAGTTATCATTATTCTTTGTTTATATAGAAATTGAGTCAAGCAAATAAAGAGAGGCGAGCGAAAAACAATTATCCTCATTACATGTCGCGTGGGGGTTATCGAAAGCTCGAAAAGAAGATGATGCAGGCTGAATTGCAAAAATTGGAGGAAGCAGCCCGAGCAGATCCTAGTATAGTCGTGCAGGAGCCACCTCCTCCCCCGCGTCACAAAAAATGGAAAGCAGGGAGGATAAAGGGAGATAAATATATAAATCCAGTCATTCCTGATGTCGCTAAAAGGATTGTGAGTATTTAATAACAAGTATATTTAAATGTGTTTCATTTTTCTAACGTTGGTGGCATGTAATTACTTTCTATTTATCCATTATATGCCACAGGATGAACTTGAACAGCAGAGCAGCCAGGGTTCCTTCAGTCAAACTGGAAGGATGGACATCTTAGCCACGGCGCTTGGTAATCTAGATCACCCTGGTCAAGTTAGAGGGGAGTCAAGGGGAGTTGGTCTCTCTAAATACTTTGGACGAGGTTCACAAGCTTATGGACGAGGTGAAATGAGTCAGGAGTTTGTGGCCAGGGTTCGAGAGGAAATCAAATCAGAGCTACGTCACTCACTTCGAGACGAGCTAAAAGAAGAGTTGTTGAGTGAGCTACGTGGTGAGATGAGTACGATGGTGTTGTCTCACATGCAAGGCGGGATGTGTAATGTGGCGTCTAGATCTGAGGTTTGTAACTAATTTCATTTAACATTATATTGAGTTTTTCCTTACGTTATTTTAATTAATTCTTTCATTTCTCTTACTCAGGAATCCCCGGCCTTTCCCAGCACTAAAGGCAGTTACAATCCGCCAGAGGTTGGACATGGCGACCCTGGTCCTTCACTAGAGCCTGGAGAACCCTGCACTTTGTATTTAGAAGTCCTGTACCTGCGTGCTGTTGCTGATGTTGTTGTATACAGTCGTGCCACCACCCACCATAATAACCAAATCCGGGACGATCAACTTAAGGTCAATGTGACCAGTGTTCGACTGGGGGAGGAAGGTGCAGATGTCCCATTCCCTGATGGTGAGGTTGCCAATCTAGGTCACGCAACAGGATCTTTCATCTTATGGCCTAGACATCTTGTTCAGACTGTGCCAGTCCCTCAAATGGTAGGAAACAACTTACTGTTACTTAATCATTAACATTCTACTTATAATCTTTTTGTGTGTTACTAGGAACAAGATGATGCGACAAAATTCCCGTTTTTAGCACGACTGCAAAATATTCATCAAGGCATAAATAAGGTCGACTTGAAGATGCCTTGTGATATTGTGGGTCGCAGAATCTCGTATGATTATGGGCTTGATAACAAAGATATTAGAGAGTTCCTATCTTTGGAGGAGATTGACGTAGGATGGGTCACATTTGCAATCATGTGAGTTTAGTTATAAGTTTTAATTGTAATTAATGCACTGATATTTAGGGGTTTTAGGTTTCTACATTTACTGTGTCATTTCTCATTTCATTTATGTGGTAGCTGCTTCCACAAACTGTGTGCCGAACGAGGGCTTGGCAGTACATATGGCTTCTTATGTCCTAGCAATATGTCACGGCGTAATAGCCAGACTTTGGAAGAACGGATGAGCTATGTAGGCTATACAATAGGCCAGACTCAGCTGCCTTGTTATCTGGCACCAATTGTTGAAGGGCAAGTAACTTTCTTTGCTATATTTATACACGTTCACTTTGCTAAACAGTATCATGTTATCTAACCTCATTTTAATCTATATATGCATGTGATTATAGTTATCATTGGAGTCTCTGTGTTCCTTGTCCCTCGATCAACGTCATCTTTTGGTTTGACTCATTGGGTCGCAAGCCAAACGCAGATATCAAAAACATTTTTGACACGTAAGTAAATTTATTTGTCCGTCATTGATTTTTGATTTTACTCAATTGTTTTAATGTCTTTTGTTTATCATTTTAATTATTACAGTGCATTGAAGACATATTATATAATGGGTGGGAAGCGTGAAGGTAAAGCTGGTCATACAAAGTGGTTCAAGCCAAACGTAAGTTCTATACATTCAAGTTCTTCGAATGACGATTGCTTTACATAGGCCTTTAATTATTCTTTTTTACCGTTTGCTTTTGCTGTATAGTGTCCACGGCAAGCAGGGAAAACTGAGTGCGGCTTCTATGTTATACTATATATGTATAACATCATTTTCTCTGGCCTTACTACAAATTTTGAACAGGTGATCATTTATTGATTCTCAATTGAATTTCAGTTCTTTTCATGTGATTCAATTGTTATTTATTTCATTCAATTTATTTATTTATGTTAACATATTCTCCATTTTGCGCTCAGATTTTTGGTGATAAGGACCCCTACACAATCGAAGACATTAATTTGATCCGAGACCTGTTGTCGGGACATCTTCTACAACACATAGAGGGGCCAGGTGATGATGTGTAGAGGTTTTTTTACGTAGTGCAGTGCTTTTGTACAGTGCTATTTCAAGTTTGCATATTCGAATACTTTTCCTAGTTTCTTATTTATGAGTACTTTGAATTTGTTAAGGCATTATGCTTTCAGAGAACACTATGGAAAATGATGATGAAAAATAGGGATTTTCATGGAAGCATGTCATCATCTCTTTGCCCATATGCATGTCATGATTTATATTGAAAGTTTGAAAGTTGAAGTCTGCACATTGAAATGATGTTATTGCGCTATATGTCATGATAGAAAAACTAATATGTGATTTCACTTCCATGACTATTAGGGGAAGCTAGAGAGTTAATCATGAGAGAATGGGAGGACGTGGGGACTTGTAGACACATATGGTGGAGGGAGTAGAGGGAGTTGATGTAGGGATTTAAAAAAAAAAAAAAAAAGGATACAACGACTGGTTTTAATAAAACAGTCGTTGTATCCAACAGATACAACGACTGGTTTTAAGAAAACAGTCGTTGTATCTGTTGGATACAACGACTGTTTTATTAAAACCAGTCGTTGTATCCAAAAGATACAACGACTGTTTTTTAACGGTCGTCTTTTCTCGAACTTTCAACGACACTGAGATAGACGACCCCCTGAAAACAGTCGTCTAAAGGCCCAAAAACCGGTCGTTAAAAGTCCCTTCCGTAGTAGTGTGCGGAAAGAATCTTTCGTTGATATAGGAGAAAAGATTTCCCTATAGTCGATCTCTTCCACTTGTGTGAAGCCCTTGGCAACCAACCTAGCCTTGTATCGATCAATATTACCTTGTGAGTCCCTTTTGGTTTTGTAAACCCATTTACAGCCAGTGGCTTTAGACCTACTTGATAACTTTACAAGATCCCATACATCATTGTTTGCCATGGAATTCATTTCTTCAGTTATAGCATTATGCCACAACTTAGAGTTCTCACTCTTAACAGCCTGAGTAAATGTTAATGGATCATTTTCAATGCTAATATCGCAGTCAGTCTGAACAGAGTATACCACGTAGTCACTAGGTAATGCCACAACTTAGAGTTCTCACTCTTAACAGCCTGAGTAAATACAGAGATTGGGTTTTGTTAGGAAAAGGAAATAATTACAAAAAATTATTCTTTTAAAAAAAGAGACCTTCTAAGCCCCATAAGAGGTGCCAAACCCTCCTATGGCGCTTCCAGGGGAAGGCCATAGGAAGATATATATAAATAAAAAAACAGGAAACAAGCTATGACGCTTCTATAGATTTAAGAAGGACCAAGCACTATAGTATTCTTTAAAATAAGTGCCATATATTATATTTTTTTATAGTAGTGTAACTTTGTTGGCTCCTCTTGCTGAGGTACAGGAAGTCTTGTAGGCAGACTTCTTGGGGATTTCTTACCCAAGGGATATAAAAAGATGGTGGTGTCTTAGAAGCAAACCAACACATCTTTTCTGGTAAAAAGAATAAAGATAGAGCAATGTGTCATTAATTCCCTTTAAAGTTTTAATTTTATCCAGTATACATATGTTTGATTCTTTTGAAAGAGTGGTTAGAAATGGTAACTACATCCAAAGAGAGAGGATGAATTAAATATAACGTTCATTAAATTTTTGAATCTTTTCAAAACATTTTTGTGAAACAGAGCACTATATATATATTTGAGTTAATTCAAGTGTTTTTTTTTTTTTTTTGAATTACAAGGACAAGAGTAGAAAAACTCTTGAGACCACTACGGGCCAAAGAAGAAAACATACATCAAAACCAAACAAAGAAAGGAAACTGTTGGCCCAAAAACTCAGCTGATATCAGCTAACAGTTGGACTGAACAAAAGTCTGGTGGGAAATGTAAGAGATACATATCGTTGGTCAGTTAATTCAAGTTTTAAAACATGTTCGCAAGAGTACTTAAAATTAAGCTTGAAGAAGTTTTGAGTTCAAGTTCGTAAATACTTTAAGCATATATATAGCATAAAGCCATAAACTAGAACGTTGACTTGAACCTACGTCCAGAATATTTCACTTGAGATTTTTTCCACTATACTCCATAAGTTTGATCGGGGCACTTATAATTAATAAAGCCACTACAATTCGGGAATGGGGCCTGTATATCTCCTTTCCCATTCACTTCACTTCACTTCCTTATTCACACTGTTAAATGAACTCTGAATGTTGAGATTTAATATCTTATAAAAAGTAAAAAAGAATATATAGAATACTTTAATAAAAGTATAAATATATGAACTATTTAGATTAAATTTTAATCTTTGAATTTATTTATTTATATTTTTTTGTTATTTAATATTATAATAATATTTTTATGGGATATTAAATCTCAACCGTTAGAATTGATCTAATGATGTAAATAAAGAAGTGGATGGGAAGGGAAATGGAGACTCTCATGAGATTCTTCACTTTTGAATATTTCTCATAGGGTTGCCTCACTCTTGATTGCTCTTTAAGAGATATCTATGCCCTTACTTTATAGTAATATGTTTATAGGAATTGGATTACACAAGAAAAACTTAGCAAATAATGTGGTTTAACAGTTCAGATTTAAAAATTTTAATTGATGATTTTTAAATTAAAAAATTATTTTTAAAAAAGTTGGCCATTAAGAAATTTGTTTTATTCATATTATGTCATTAATAAAATAATTTTTTTAAACAAAATTAAAATTAAAAAAATTGAACCCCTTAATTTCGGTATTAATCACTCTTGATGAACATAGAAATACTTCCATGGAAAAATATGCGGGATCAGGAGAAGTAAAAAGAGAAAAGGAGAGACGAATGAATTGAAGTTGCATTTTTCTCGTGTTGAATTTGACTTTTCTTCATCATATTTTAATTTTTGACCCACTTTTATGAAAAAATTAAATTTTAAAGTGAATCTTATAATAAAGACTGAAATTAGTGTTCATTTATTCATTTATAAATGCCCGTTGGATTACACTTAAATTACATAAATGTCATAATCATATTTATTTAATTATAAATGCCCGTTGGGGGTAGTATTTATTTATTTACCTAAATTACATGACTGTCATAATCGTGCGAAAGTAGACGGTATTTATATGTCAAAAGATTATCAGCTTTTAATTTTAAACAAAATATGTAGTAGCAATCCTAAAGCTAAAAGTTTGTATTAAAAAAAGCCTAAAGATAAAAGGACGACATTGAGACATGTTAAACTCTTGTGGCAGTATAAAACTTCGGGAATCACTTTGGAATAATAAAGAAAAGTTGAAGACAACCTGTGGGTTTAATAAATAAAGTACTATAAAATATTAAACACCACCATGATTCCTGCGCAAACATGTGCGCGGTATTTGCACTCTGTCTCAGATCGACAGGATCTCCGCAAAATACTACCCTATACATATATGGTATGGTATTTCTATTTTTTTTATTCCTAGTACCATGCCTCTCTCTTCATTACACACATGCATGTATGAATTTGCGTGCAACACAGTATAAGCTAATTACTGAACAGCCCCGCCAACTCGTTGCTTATCTTAATTCTCGTATTATATTCATCATTAGCTTCTCCATCTAGTTGCTTCACATAGCTCTCTCTCCGCCGTCTCACACTGCTGCGCCACCCATCAACATCGACGGAGAAGTACTCACTCAGCTGTGTACTAAAAAAACAGCCTTTGTAAGCGTTTTTCACAAGTGAGTACTCTGTCTTAATGTTTTTCCTCAGTTTATAGCTTGATTAAATTAATTGATGTGTAAATTATTAAAGGTAATGTTGTTTATGTCAAGCTTTTTCTATAAAGGTCCTTGCAAGGCATTTAGTCATCCTTGTGTGTGTATGTGTTGCTGCTCAAGACCCTGGTATGATATTTATTATATTGTTCATTGTTTAATGTCTTATTCAGATCAAGGATGTTTGGCTAAGAACCTGTTTTTCTTTTTCTGTATATAAACCTACTCCTTTTGTTTCATATGAAGATAGGATTGTTATTGAGCAAGAATACACCTTGGTGTCGCTTGATGGTCAATCTCTCGTTGTTTCTCTTCCCAGGGAATTGAGATTTCCCTTTATTTCATTGAGATGATTTGACGTAACAAACTGCTTCAGAAGTTGTGGCCTCAAAGTGGTCCATGAGGTCCTTCCATAGCTTTAGCTAGGTTACAGTTCAGGTAGTTAGGGTGTTAGTTTTAGGATTTTATATTTAGCTTAGGAAGCTTTAGCCTTAAAATTGTCATTGTGTAGTCTATTGTAATGTTAGTAATAGTTAGTGATTATTGTTGTACATTGGAATATATATATATATATATATATAGGATTCAATAAAGTTTAAAATGTTAGGTGATAATAGTACTGGTGTTCTGGATATAGCCTGCATTGATTCTGCTCTGCTATATATGGACAACTGGAATGTAGATTCAGGTTTTGGCTATGTTGAAATGCAGAAAAATTAATTGACAAAACGACTTTTTACATCGATACCCATAGGATTTTGATGTAAATTATCTACGTCGGTTCTTAAGCAATACTGACATATATAGTTGCTTACTTATGCCGGTTTTGCTTAAAAATCTGGGTAGAGATAACCAACTATCTATGTCAGTTTTATTGTCAAACCTATATATATGTTTAAATTGAAATTGATACGCCGATGCAGGTTCTTCCCTTTTTAAGTCAAATAATAGATTCATATATCAAGGAGGTTGACAGTAAGTTCTTTCAAAATTGACTATTTGTCCCTCTATTACAGGTGTTCCAGAAATGCCTATGATCAAACAAATAGCTTTACGAACGAATGGATTGGATCAAATTGGGAAATGGAAAGATTTGTACAAGTTATACCTTTCTTCACCACTTTGCACAAAATCATTAGGTACGGATATGTGAGATACTTGGGGTAGATGAGCTGTGTTCATAACGTTGTGAGAAAAGCTGATACACCCAAATGGCTCAGGTAAGTCTTATTACCGGTTAAAAAATTCTCGAAAGTAATTTCTTTTATGCGTGACAAGTGTTTAATAGTATGACAGCTCTTTATCCATGAGAAAAGCTGGAGGTTATGAGGACTCCCAGTTCAAAGTTCTGAAGTTGAAGATGAAGCATTTGGATGACATAGCAGCTAGAGGAGAAGGCAATGACTGAGAGAGTATTTGAATGTTGAGTGCTGTCTTATGGGTAAGTGATGAGAAGGATGTATAATACTATCTCTATTCCTTAATATAAGATCTCGTTCATAGTGTAAATTACACTACGAATGAGATCTTATATTAAGGACTAGAGATAATATCGTTACATTAGGCATTCCTATTGTTGGAAAATAGGTCTTGGGGCCAAAATATAACATCCAGATTTATGGGATATTTATTGAAAATATTCCCCACTTATTTCAAACTCCTTGGTAGGAACAATTTTAAAGTGAGTCTTGGAAGGAACAGTTTTTTACATATCGTGGGTTTATGGGAGAGTATGACAAACTGATACATATACAAGAGATACATCAGTTGTCAAGATATGGGAGTTTTTACTCTTAATCTCCAAACACAGAAAAACTCTCTCAAGGTTATTTCTCTTCCTCCAATGCATTTGCTATGTAATATAGCCAGAGTCTGCATACATGACCTAGTTCGTGTGGGTATCTCCAGAGTACAAAGCTCCACTCCAGGTATGCCCGAAACTCTACATTGGTATTAGAGCATGAAATCTGTCTTGAGCCTGTATTTTTTTTATCCCTCCTACGCATGATAATTTGCTCTGCCAAGGTTATTTCATGACCCGGTTCACATACATGACCCACAGACGCAGTTCGTGTGGGTATCTCGAGAGTACCAAGCTTCACTCCAGGTACGCCCGAAACTCTACATTGGTATCAAAGCATGAAAAATGTCGTGAGCCTGTATTTTTTTTTTATCCTTGCTACGCATGATAATGTGGCCTCTGCCCTGATTGTGAACATGCTTTTCTCTTTGCGATTTTATGCTTCTGAATTTTTTTTTCCGTCGAACCAGTTACTACCCCTGTGATATACTGAACGTGACTTGACCCTATGTATATATTTTTTGTTTTGAGTTTAGTTTCTGGTTTACTGTGTTTACGTTTTTCAATGGTAGTGTATTTATTTTTGGATGGATATAATATGTTATTTTTTGATTCGTTTTGCCCTTTGTTCTATGAGAATACGTGCATTTAGAAGACTCATAAAATACAAAAGAAAACTCTAAAATGAGGGAATACGATAGATGAAAACAAACCTGAGAAAAAATGAAATTGAGAACACAACTACGTTAGATTGGGTCATCTGAAAATGAATTTTTTAGGCTTCGAAAATAATCCCATTGCCCAGAGCTCGAAAAAACGAAGAGAACGACACTAATAAAGCAACAAACGGACGCGAACGGCAAAGATACGGAGGAGAGAAGAGTCATGTCTGACATACTAGACCCATCTCGTCGTTCGGGTCCAATCGACTCGGCTGGAGGTTGAAGATGAAGTTCAAAAAGAAAAAAATAATAAACGGTGTCGTTTTTTTGCTTTAAACAAAAAAAGGGGACTGCGTCACAATTTTGAGTTGGTCCCAGGTCGGGTCTTGGGTCTGACCCAGAGATACATTTTAAAAAATACATTTTTTTATCATCAGAATTGCATAGGGCTGAAAAAAAAAACCGTGGACCTTTGGATCGGGTCATCTCTGGCCCAACTCGATCCAAATGAATATATATATAATTAATTGTGTTAGATTATTAGAAAAAGAAAAAAGAAAAAGGCCGGAAAATGGAACGTGGCGCGTGAGGCTACATGGCATACCTCTTGGTGTTTCTGTGATGGATGATTCATATATAAATGGAGGTTGAGGTTGATCTTTTTGTTAGGCTCAAGTCAACCTTATCATCATCAAACACCTATGTGGTAAAATATTTTCCCTTCGTTTCCATTCTTTTCCTTTCTATTCCATTCATTTCCAACATTTTCTTTGAACCAAACAGGCCCTTACTGATTGGCATTTGCATCGGCATTAAAAAATATCTTAGAAAATTGGGTGGCCACTCAAACTTGGTCAGTTCTAGGGATTCATTACCTCCGGATTCAATGCTAAGCACTGTGCTTAGCTTACCCAACTCATTAGATCTGGGCCGTCCAGATTTGAGTTTTTTTAAAATGATAATTTTTCAAATAAAAAATCATTTTTTGAAAGAATAGTAGTTAAGATGTTATCTTTATTTTAGATTCTATGCCCACTGAAATAATTTTTATTAAAAAATATAGACTTTTAAAAATCAGATCTAATGATCCAGATATGATGAATCGAGATAGCATTAAAACCAAGTCCCCTCCATTATTGTTACCAATATTGATAGGGAAGCTCCAAATCGTTATTGCTATTCGTTGGCTGTACGGAGACTCTTGTTTGATCCTCCACCACTCATTTCATGTCCTCTGTCCCTACGCTTCCTTTTTTATTTTGTTCCTGTTTGTATTTCCCATTTATGTTTTCTTCTCCACTCCAATTTCAATCTCTCTGTGTCCGGTTAAAGCTTGTTTTCAGAGCAACCTTAGCCTCTGCAGCTGATCGATGAGGATCATGTCACAGCACACTTACTTGTATATGGTCGTAAGTCGCCTCATTTTTGTTTGATTTCTTGTTCATTTTTAATTTTATGGATCCCTCGCGTTCTGATGAGTCGTCGTCATACATACTATAACTTGCTGTTTTTGCTTCCTTCCTAACTAAACTCAGAATTAAATAGAGGGGGGAAAATAGTTTTGGCGATGGGTTAATTCCTAGATACATAAAATATCGTACCCAATATTGCATGTCCGCTTATTTTCTTTGTTTGCTAGGACTGGGAATGTACATGCAACTATAAATCCATGGTCTTCACGAAATTTGATGGTGGTAATATATTTCTGAACATTTTTCGTTTCCGATATGGTAGGATGGGTGGATTTGGCTAGCACCAGAGAAACAATTAAGGCCGGGGTGATTTAATCATGTGGCAGCATGACAATAAAATTGATTTTTTAAAATATTTTTTAAGGGTAAATTATATATAACTCTGAATCTGATGAATGTTATCTGATAATAATCTCTTGAAACTTTACACTCTGTAATTCATATGATTAGTTTTATTCATCACTTATATACCCTTATTAATTAGCTTTAAGTTTATTAATAAGGTTATCTCCATATAACTCAAAGTATTATGGATTATTTGTTCATAAAAATAAAGCTTAAAGAGGTATATTGATGTTTAGAGACTATCTGGATAGATTTGAAGCTTATTAAGGAGGTTTACGTACTATTAAGTTATAAATTAAAAGTAAAATATCGAGTTTTGCGTATATGACTGGAAGTTTAAAAAAGTTGGGTACTATTATCTAGTCCGATTTATAAGTCATTTCCTGCATGTTTCACAAAATATAACTAAGAAAAGGCGTAAAATTAAATATAATTAACATTGTCATAAAATTTATTCATTTATTTTATTATTATTCACTTTTGTACTTTTATATTGAAAAATAAAATTTTTAATGAATTATTTAGTTTTAAAATATAATAGCATAAGAATATATTTTCATCGATTAATTTTATTTTAACATATTCCATGATGCTGATTTTAATATGATTTATTCAGTGTGATATTTAAACCTTGGCAACGATGTCCCAATCCCATCATCGGTGTTGGTGAGAACAGTAATAATAAGCCTTTTTTATTCTTTTTGGGTTGAAAATGGATGACGCCTTTATGTACGCATGACTCGTGTCATACTCACACGTGCTTTTATAGGAATCAAATAAACTTCTCCGAGCAAATATCTTTGCTCTCTCTGCAATATTTCTCAGTTTCGAAACACTCGTATTGCTATACGAATAGCACTATGGCTCAGCTCATAGCTTCCCCCAAGCTCCGATCGAAGACCGTAAAATACACATGGTATTTATTTAATCTCTCTTTTTTCTATTAATTAAATGCTTGTGTCTTCCTCCGATTCTCTCTCTCATTGTACTAGTGTGTCTTCCTCCAATTCTCTCTCCTGCTTTAATCAATTAATTTGTTCCAAGATTTGATACTCGATCTATGCACGGATCTCGATTTGATCCAACATAGATATATATCCAATCACTTGTCTTTCTGCAATAGGGTTTTCATGTTTTGAGCCGCATGGATCTCGATTTGATCCAACACACACACACACACACATATCCAAACACTTGTCTCACACTTGTGAAATCGCTTGCCAAGTGATGGACATACGCTGTTTCCTTGAAACCATAGGAATCAGGGCTTCACAGTTCAAAGTTTTTGAATGTATCATTTATATCTCTAATCTCTTTGAATTGGCAGGCCCGCTGGAACCGCTGGGTCTAGGTATATTACACCCGCGCAAGAAAAGGTTACAATGTTTACTTCAGTTCTCTTAAAATTGCAAAATTGAAATGTTTGTTTTAACTAACTTCTTACTTGTGCGATGCCAACATGAATGAAGATTTTACCCCGCCCGGCTGTTAATGGGCCTCATGATTGGGATTCATATCTTGTGTTGGAGGATGGCACGCAATTACGGTTTGTTATAGGGCCTTTGTTATTAATTGATGACATGACATTTTATTTTTACCACTTATTATTATTATTATTAAAACTATATGCTTTCTGAGATTGCTTATGCCCGCCCCATGCAACAGTCCACAAAAAGTTTACCAGGATCCAGAAGGAAGAAGTGACCGTTGCTTGGTGAGCTTGAATTGCCCATCATTATATATATATATATATATATATAGATGTTAGAATTTATCCACAATGATAAATATGATTTTACCGTGATAATAATGAGTAAGATATTGTTTCTATTCAATCACGCATAAATGTTCAACTTGAACTTTAGGTTCTGTGTGATGCAATAGACGAGATTGGTGATCCTATTCCCTCAAACAAGAGGGATGCCGCTATACGTATATTGAACCAACCAGATGTTGCTGCTGCAGAACCATGGTATCGTTTGTACTTTGTAGTATATCTAATTAAAGGCAATAGTTTGGCTGGCTTTACGTTTTTCCAAACTTGTACCTCTATACTTTAATCGATCTGTTTCATGTGGAAATAGCTTTAAAATACGGCAAGACTACATATTCCTGCGACATGGCTGTTCTGGAAATAAGGTAATCAATGACCCGGAGTTCGCATTGTTACTTTCCTAAAATCTCTCATCAACGAAAATAATACTCCCTGGTATGTTTGTATGGACTCTTATTCTGGCCAAGTACGTGTGTGGGGACTCTCTATAGACTGACACACACCATCAATGCAGGTTTCTTGGTAACCTAATTTAGAAAACTTAGCTTGTATATATGTAATATATAACAAACGCCTTTCAACTAAATATCCAAACTAATCATCCATTTAGCTTTGAGGCAACGTCGTCACCTAGACGGGGAGATTTCACGTTTTACATGTTCATCCGACATTTCTCTCATTCCACGCATGACAGGGACCATGCGCTTGGGGTTTTAAGAATGCTATTCCCGACATGGCTGTTGTGGATAGTGTCATGCAAGAAATTTCAACAGGCTGTGCACATACTGGCATCAAGCCGGTATATACTCTTGTTTACCACTCTTTAATTTGTCCTTGTGCGTTTAACTGTTCAATTCTTTTTCACCTTTCTTGCAGCACTACGTGAAATTATACATGTTTATAACATATCTATCGTTAAAATCTATAATTAACCTTTTCCCTGTTTTCTTCTAATTAATTAATTGAATCCAATCTTCAAACTCTTGTACGCAGGGATGTCGTTCTGCATCTGGAATCTCTCCCAATGCCAATGTGGAGGCATGTATGCAGGGTGGACTATCTGTTGCTGACGATGTGTGGATTCTGCGTTACATTGTGGAGGTAACTTAACGGTGTGTGTTTGGGGGGGGGGGGGGGTTACGGTTACAGTAATATTACTGTTTTTCCTGTCAATTTTACCCTAAACACTTCAACAAAGGCCCTTGCTTGTATCTAGCAGATGGTGGCTACAAAGTACGGGCTGGTGGCTTTCGACCCAAATATGATTCCGGTATCAAGAAATTAATCTCTTTCTTTATATATATATTTTGTCTTTTTTTCAATTACTCCTCCGGTTCTTAATATAAGACATATTTACCTAATTTGATTAGATTGAGCAATTGGTTAAGTTAGTTAATATGACATGTAATTTCTAAAACAGCCTTGTCACCTTTCTTAATTTCCTTATTTCTTCTCCTCCTTGATTATTGTGAGGGAGCATCAGTAGGGGTAAATTAGAAAAATATTGACAAATATAAAAACTTTTTTCATATTTAGGACCAACATCATCTCCCTAAATATGTCTTATATTAAGGACCGGGGGAGTATATTGTGTTAGAGATAATAACGTGAAATTAACTGATTAGTTAGTTGGTTAGGGCTCTAGTCTATATAAAGGATTTTAGTTATTGTGTTTAGAGTGTGTAGGATAGTGAGAACCTCGTCGTGTCAAGAGAGAGTCACTCTTATTAGTCCCCAAATGAGATTAGTTATCTCCCTAAAATGCGGTCAGATTAGTGATATTGTATGATCGTGTTGCTCTTATGTGAGAATAACACATGATTCTTCATATTTTCTATACCATTTCTCTAATAACTCTGGTTAACACACACACACACACACATATGTATATATATTATTAATATCGGAAATATTGATTGGACATCAACAAAACCAGGGATCTGCCATTGACGCTGCTATACGCTTGGAATTCAGGTAAATGCTGTTGCTTAATTATTAGGAGAGAGAATTGCGTGAATTTATCTTCAATTTTCTTACTTCAACCAATGACAAGTCTACTTTTGCCAACAATATATATGGCAGTACCCAGTCCATGAGAAATGCAAGTGGTTATGAGGCCGCCAAACTCGCTGTTGTTAGGCTCAAGATGAGGGACGCTCTTTCAGGTGAAGGCAATAGTGAGTATAAGGTAAGTAATAGTACTCCCCCGTCTCGTGAGAGAGAGAAGCCTGAAATTCGAATTGACTTTTTTCTTTTTATAAGATCCTATTTGGGTTTGCCTGAGAATTTTACATGTTTATACCATTTTTTATCCCTGATTAATTATATTCCCTCTCCTAATCTTTTGTCCATATTACATTCTCTTATATACTTTATCTTATTAGCTACTCTATTTCTCTCTCTCTTATTTGCCCTCTTATAAACGAGGGCATACTTGATTAGAGAAAAAAGATTATTTCTTACCCATTTGTTACTTTTGAACTAATTTTAACTATTTTTATAAATTTCATAATACGATTATTAGGCTCTTATAAAAAAGATGGGAGGGACTAATGTATACCACTCTGGTATTTTTTATAAGTTCAGTTTACTTGATTCTAGCATAATAAGGAAAGTTAATTAACTCATTAAAGATATCCTAAATTGACCGATTTTCCCAATTTTACACTCATTAATGAATGTGTTTAAAAATGAGTATATTTTTACATTGCGCTCCGCCTCTTTCTTCTCTCCCTATGTTTGATAGGGTAAAATTGTAACACTGTCATTAATTCCTCTCAGAGTGGACTTATAATAATTAAGGACAAATTATTTTTTTTCAAAATAGAATTATAAAAAGGACTAGAGTGGTAGACGCGATAATATTAATTTCCTTGAATTGATCTCATAATTGTGTATGTATGGATTTATAATAACTGAAAACTTGTCACTTGACATTCGACAGATTCTTGCAATTATAGCTGATGGAAATGAGAAACCGAGTGAATATGTTATAGAAGTCAAGGTGCCTCCATCTCATGAGATGGATCCCTACAAGATAACTTCCCAGATTGCCGAAACTGTGCTTCTGTGGAAACCTACCGTTCGTGAGACCCTTGTTGCTGGATCTCACACCATTCCCTTCCTCCGTATTGTAAGGTAAACATCTTGAACTACAAACTAGATATTATATATTCTCTTTGGTCCTTAATATAAGACATATTTAATAATTTGATTAGAATAAGAAAGTTAGTTAATATGATATGTATTTTTTTAAAAACTCTTACTATCTTTCTTAATTCCCTCCTCCCCACTCTTCCTTGATTATTGTTAAGGGAGCATTAATGAAGGTAAACTAGGGAAAAAATGACAAATATGAAAAATATGTCATCAAATATATTAATAAGGATTGGAGTGAGTATTAAGGATGGGCTGGAGGTGGTATAAGCCTTTTCTACAAGTATCCACCAAAGCCATAAATTTAATCACCAGCACATCATATCGTACAGTTACTACACAGTTGATAAATCATGTTTGATAGGTTCTGTTGATGATGATATGCAATAAGCGATGACATTAAAGCCAACACACTCAGTTAACAATCACACACACACAGATATATATATATATATATATATGTATATATGCTAACTGCATGCAAGAAAATTAAACGTTCGTTCTGGTTAAGTTTGAGGATTTTCTTTTAATTGATATTGTATGGTGGATGTATTTTATTGGTAAGTCATTGATAAACTGCAATGATGAGACAACGTTCATTTCATTAATTCCAATTCATTATATAACTATATTCTAGTTTTCTTCACAAGACGATAACTAATTATGCGGAAAGCAAATATGTGTCTTCAAGATTTTTTTGATCTGCATGCGCGTGGTAGATTAATGTATAGATCTGCGCGCGTGTGTGTCTGCATGCAAATGGTGAACAGGAATGGAAAATGAAGTTGTATTGGCTAGTGAAAAGGGGCTCATGTTTGTGTTAATTTGCGGTTCCAAAAATATATTGTACTTGAATACGCATGAGAATTATGATATTCTCTCCTGTATTTAATATAAGATACATTTATCTAATTCAATTAAATTAAAAAAGTTAATTAAGCTAGTTAATAAGACATGTATTTTCTAAAACACCCTAATTATCTTTAATCCCCCTACTCGGTCTCTTCCTTTATTATTGTTGAACTATGGAGCATCAATAGGGGTAAATTAGGAAAATATTGAACATGAAAAATAAGTCTTATATTTAGCACCAATATCAACTCCTAGAATATGTTCTATATTATAAGGTTAGAGGGGGTACTAGTTAGGATGTGATTTTATGATTTATATGTGTTTTTTTTTTGGTCAACATTTGATATATATGTGTGGGTGTGTGTGTGTGTAGTTTTTTTTTTTTTGGGTGAAAGGGGTGATATGAGATTATTTAATTTGAAATTTCTCATGGAAGCATTATAATTATACTATTGTTAACAGTGTCCCATTTGATGTTTGTATGTCAGATCAACTTGGACTACGTTGATTGGCAACAACAACAAAAACCTTGGACTACGTTGATTGGCAACAACAAAAAAAAAAAAAACAAAAACAAAAACTTGGACTACGTTGAAGTGGACTGGGAATTGGCCGTCGCCTTTTTTATGAACGATGAATTTAAGTTGCGGCTGTCAATCGTTGGATCATCTTTAGCACTTATCATTGCAGAAACTTGATGGAACAATGTTGTGATTATTCCCTTTTCCCCCGAGAAACTGTCTGAGAACTTGGGCCATTCCTAGATGATTCTCAACAATTTATTATATGGTAATTTGAAATATTTATGAATGTTTTAGGGTTCTCTTTATCTAATTTATTGTTTCAAGTATATTTATTAAACTTTTTCTTGTATACCTTCATTAAAAAAAAGAGTATTTTATTAAAAGTCATCAACCCCTTATTAAATGATGGTATTTCCAAACAAAATTATTTTTAAATACATTTATTAATTATTAATCCAAATTTTTTATTATCAGCACAATTTTTCCCTAGGATTTGTTGTAACTTTTTGAAGGTTCATATTTTATCAATTTGTTTTTTTGAAATGACAGACAATTCAATAAACTATGTAAAAACATTAGTTAGTCTTGGGCCCTTACATCACCAAACTATACCTAACAAACAGCCCAAGCCCAAGCCTAAGCCCAAACGATCACCTAAACAAAAGTGGTAAAATGACACAGAAACGGCTTTGGATTAGTTAACTATGCTTATCGCTCTTGTATCTGAATTCTCTCGCAATTCTCCTCTTTTTTCTCTTAGAACCTCTTCTACACCATTAGATCAGGAAAACAGATGGTCCAAATGTAATGTTTTATAAAACTGTTGTTAAAATATTTTATAAATTTAATTTTTTAAATCAAACTCATTAAAATTTTTCATCCCCTCCCTTCCTCCTTCCGTTCTCATCGCATCAAACATCAAACCAATTTATGATTGGACATTGTCGTTCTTATTGTACACTTTATATGTTTCTTTTCTTTTTCTTTTTTTTTTTTTGGTACAAATGTCTCTCTCTTAATCATTGGTATCCTCCTATTGGAAATAATCTTATTTGAGGTATTATCCGGTGCTAAATGTGGACACCTCTTCTAGTGAAGATCTGAAATTTGGTTTGCCATGTTATGATGAGCTAGCCTCTTTCACTTGACCGAACCCCATTGCTTATATAAAGCTAGCCAATTTGTTCTGTTTTTCATGTAAAAGGTTGATGGGAATTGTTGTGTTTTACTCCCTCCATGTTTTTTTTTTATAAGAGTCTAAAATTTAAATTGACTTGATTCTTTTTTATAAGATTATTGTACCTGGAGCATTTAATGCATTTTTACTATTTTTGTCCTTAATTAATTCTGTTATCTCTCATCGTCTTTTACCCACACTACAGTTGCTCTTTTCCTTTCTCTTACGTGGGAAATTTCTTTGGTGGTTCCACAATTGCCACACGCGTGTGTGACATGGCGGATTCGGATAAGGCCATGTCGTAAGGAGGGCTATATTTCTGTGATGCCGTGCTAGCGTCCTTGTGGCCTTCTCTTGGCTCCAGCGCCTAACTCTGCTGCCCAGCCATCAACATTGATCGACGGAGCCAGCACCACTCTTGCCATTGTAGGCTGTAGCTGCCTCGATTCTTAGCAAGCGCTTTTCATAAATGATTATTTTGGGGAACCGTGAAACCGTTGGTTTAGAAGCCATTTTCACAAGTTGAGACAAAATTCTTCTCACATACTTACCCTGTAAATCGTAAAAACTATTCTCCAAAAGCTAATCTAAATATAAACTTAATGTTTGTTAGAGTTACCATGTTTGTTTTGAGGGCGTGTATCTTTTTTACAATAAAATGATGAAATAACTGTTTAGGTATATCATAAGATGAAATATAAATTCGAAACGGTGGCAGTGAAGAGAAGACGATGTCATGTCCTTGCTTGTTTGGATCAATATATTTTTCCCGTCAGGCTTCACTCAGTGGAAGGGGATCAATTTATATTTTAAATGATTTTGTGTTGGGTAGATACGTACATAAGAATAATCTTATCTCAGTAAAACTTAGTAAAAGAGATTAGTATAAGCTCTCATATATATAATAAACGTGTGTTAAGATGGAGGGATTAGATCTTCCCAGTTTCTAGAGTATTCAGAATTCTGAAACATGGCTCACCTCGGTGATCCAACCAATCCTGACTCCCAGCACTGTTATAAAAAAAAGGGAATAGTGGCGCACAAAACTTCTTTAGCTTCTTTTAGAATTTTTTTTTAATTTTTTTTTAAAAAATTGGTATGTTGTGGTACTTTCTTAGATAAGCGTCACAGTTACTTGGTGGCCTTATGTGGCACTTGCTTGACCAAGCGCCACCTAAGGCGTTTTTTGTTTTTTGTTTTTTTAAATTGAAGTAGTAGCTGTAGCGCTTGTTCACGGAAATGCTACAGCTGCTACGCATTTTGTGTGGCACTTGGCTTAGTAAGCGCTACACAAAGTAATATTTTTTTTTTCAAACCCTTCTTTCTCCCGCGATTTGCTTCCATCACATTTATCCTCTTGGTCTCCACTCATCATCCTACACGTGCCATCACCCCTTATCCTCTTACCCACATTTCCTCATTCTCCTCTTTTTGTCACTCATAACCATCCCCACTTTGATCGGTACTTCCTCTTCATTCCTTTATTAATTTTTTTTTTCAGGTGTTGTGCTTGAGGTTTCAGCTCACTCTATTCAAGCTTCTTATACACTATAAGTTTTTTAATTTTTGAGCTTAAAAATTTAATTTTATTAGTAGTTAATGTTAGAATAAATCATGCTTTTTCTCAATTACATCACAATAATTACAACATAAGATATTCTACAAGTTACAGTGGAAGACTTTAATAAATACCTCTTGCCGTAGCTAATCTCTGATCAGAATGAGTTCACGAACACTGAGAATTGAGACTGTAAAACAGAATGAGTCAAAAGAAAGGTTGACAGGTTACTCTTCTGACTGACTGCAGGGCACAGTGATGGTACCTGGTGTGAGAGCTGTTGCCAGTCAGGAAACCTCAAAGAGCAGCTTCAGTTTTCACTCGTACGCTCAATTTAAACGGCTAAAAACTTAACTTGTTTATTTCAACATAAAAAATAAACATAAATAGCCTGTCCACTGTTACCCTAATCCTGTAGTTGCACCTAGATCTGATTGACGGGCCACACTCAGGATATTTTAATTAATAACCTAATTAATAACTAATAATTATATTATAATAATTAAAATATCTCACATTCTCTCATTTGACCAGTATCTAAATGTCAGTTGTCCTTTCCAGATTAAATTAAGGCTATGCTGCAAGAATCATGGCGATAAGTCCTCTTGGATTGAGTATTATCTTCCATGTATTACATGCAACACCCTTACTTAATGGGTATAACCTTATAAATAAACACCAAAGTTTATTCGATTCCAAACTTAGAGTTTATTTTTCTCATTAACAGAATGTATACAGATAATGATAGAGATAATAAACCATAAAATTAATTTCTTTGCATACCTCTTTTATATGAATAAAGGTCTAACCCCCATCTGAGGGACGTGTAACACATCCGCATTCGGTTTCATTCCCTTAGTCAAAGGATTAGCTAGCATGTCCTTTGTATTGATATGATCAACCGAAATTTCACCATCTGCAATTCTCTCTTTTAAACTTAGGAATTTCAGTTCGACTTCCACTCCTTTAATTTTGTTATTTGCAATGGATACTGCAGCTGTGTTATCACAGTACATCCTGATTGGTCTAGAGATTGAGTCCACAATCTTAAGATCAACAATGAAATTCCTTATCCAGATTGCTTGTGAACTTGCCTCAAAACACGTTATGTACTCAGCATCACAAGTAAAGGGAGCTGTAAGTATTTGTTTTGTATTATTCCAAGATATAGCTCCATCTGCTAGTAGGAAGATGTAACCAGTAGTAGACTTGTTTGTGTCTAAACATCCTCCTAGATCAGAGTCTGAGTAAGCAACCACTTCCAGGTCATCTGTTCTTCTGTATGTGAGCATGTAGTGCTTAATACCTTGCAGATACCTAAACACTTTCTTTGCAACTGTCCAATGTGCTTCCCCTGGATCACTTTGGTACCTTCCCAACATGCCAATAGTGAAAGGTATATCAGGTCTTGTGCAGACATGTGCATACATCAAGCTTCCCACTACTGATGCATATGGGACCCTTTCCATTTGCTTTCTTTCAAACTCATTTTGAGGACATTGACTTAGACTAAACTTGTCCCCTTTCTCAAGAGGAGCTGCGTTAGCTAAACAGTTTTGCATCCTGAATCATTCAAGAACTTTGTTGATATAGGTTTGTTGAGACAAACCTAAAATGCCTTGAGCTCTATCCCTATGGATCTTGATACCAATGACATAGGATGCCTCACCCATATCCTTCATATCAAAGTTCTTGCACAAAAACTATTTCACTTCACGTAACAATCCTGGATCACTGGTTGCAAGCAGTATGTCATCAACATACAAAACTAGAAATATGATCTTGCTCCCACTAACCTTGTGGTATATGCATTCATCTATGATGTTCTCATAGAAACCAAATGATGTGATTACCTCATGGAACTTTAAGTACCATTGTCGTAAGGCTTGCTTTAAGCCATAAATCGATTTCTTTAACTTGCATACCAGATATTCCTTATCCTTTGCAACAAATCCCTCAGGTTGCTTCATGTAGACTTCCTCCTTAAGAACCTCATTAAGGAATACAGTCTTACCATCCATTTGGTACAACTCTAGATCAAAATGTGCAACCAATGTCATGATTATGCGGAAAGAATCTTTCGTTGATATAGGAGAAAAGATTTCCCTATAGTCGATCTCTTCCACTTGTGTGAAGCCCTTGGCAACCAACCTAGCCTTGTATCGATCAATATTACCTTGTGAGTCCCTTTTGGTTTTGTAAACCCATTTACAGCCAGTGGCTTTAGACCTACTTGATAACTTTACAAGATCCCATACATCATTGTTTGCCATGGAATTCATTTCTTCAGTTATAGCATTATGCCACAACTTAGAGTTCTCACTCTTAACAGCCTGAGTAAATGTTAATGGATCATTTTCAATGCTAATATCGCAGTCAGTCTGAACAGAGTATACCACGTAGTCACTAGGTAATGCCACAACTTAGAGTTCTCACTCTTAACAGCCTGAGTAAATACAGAGATTGGGTTTTGTTAGGAAAAGGAAATAATTACAAAAAATTATTCTTTTAAAAAAAGAGACCTTCTAAGCCCCATAAGAGGTGCCAAACCCTCCTATGGCGCTTCCAGGGGAAGGCCATAGGAAGATATATATAAATAAAAAAACAGGAAACAAGCTATGACGCTTCTATAGATTTAAGAAGGACCAAGCACTATAGTATTCTTTAAAATAAGTGCCATATATTATATTTTTTTATAGTAGTGTAACTTTGTTGGCTCCTCTTGCTGAGGTACAGGAAGTCTTGTAGGCAGACTTCTTGGGGATTTCTTACCCAAGGGATATAAAAAGATGGTGGTGTCTTAGAAGCAAACCAACACATCTTTTCTGGTAAAAAGAATAAAGATAGAGCAATGTGTCATTAATTCCCTTTAAAGTTTTAATTTTATCCAGTATACATATGTTTGATTCTTTTGAAAGAGTGGTTAGAAATGGTAACTACATCCAAAGAGAGAGGATGAATTAAATATAATGTTCATTAAATTTTTGAATCTTTTCAAAACATTTTTGTGAAACAGAGCACTATATATATATTTGAGTTAATTCAAGTGTTTTTTTTTTTTTTGAATTACAAGGACAAGAGTAGAAAAACTCTTGAGACCACTACGGGCCAAAGAAGAAAACATACATCAAAACCAAACAAAGAAAGGAAACTGTTGGCCCAAAAACTCAGCTGATATCAGCTAACAGTTGGACTGAACAAAAGTCTGGTGGGAAATGTAAGAGATACATATCGTTGGTCAGTTAATTCAAGTTTTAAAACATGTTCGCAAGAGTACTTAAAATTAAGCTCGAAGAAGTTTTGAGTTCAAGTTCGTAAATACTTTAAGCATATATATAGCATAAAGCCATAAACTAGAACGTTGACTTGAACCTACGTCCAGAATATTTCACTTGAGATTTTTTCCACTATACTCCATAAGTTTGATCGGGGCACTTATAATTAATAAAGCCACTACAATTCGGGAATGGGGCCTGTATATCTCCTTTCCCATTCACTTCACTTCACTTCCTTATTCACACTGTTAAATGAACTCTGAATGTTGAGATTTAATATCTTATAAAAAGTAAAAAAGAATATATAGAATACTTTAATAAAAGTATAAATATATGAACTATTTAGATTAAATTTTAATCTTTGAATTTATTTATTTATATTTTTTTGTTATTTAATATTATAATAATATTTTTATGGATATTAAATCTCAACCGTTAGAATTGATCTAATGATGTAAATAAAGAAGTGGATGGGAAGGGAAATGGAGACTCTCATGAGATTCTTCACTTTTGAATATTTCTCATAGGGTTGCCTCACTCTTGATTGCTCTTTAAGAGATATCTATGCCCTTACTTTATAGTAATATGTTTATAGGAATTGGATTACACAAGAAAAACTTAGCAAATAATGTGGTTTAACAGTTCAGATTTAAAAATTTTAATTGATGATTTTTAAATTAAAAAATTATTTTTAAAAAAGTTGGCCATTAAGAAATTTGTTTTATTCATATTATGTCATTAATAAAATAATTTTTTTAAACAAAATTAAAATTAAAAAAATTGAACCCCTTAATTTCGGTATTAATCACTCTTGATGAACATAGAAATACTTCCATGGAAAAATATGCGGGATCAGGAGAAGTAAAAAGAGAAAAGGAGAGACGAATGAATTGAAGTTGCATTTTTCTCGTGTTGAATTTGACTTTTCTTCATCATATTTTAATTTTTGACCCACTTTTATGAAAAAATTAAATTTTAAAGTGAATCTTATAATAAAGACTGAAATTAGTGTTCATTTATTCATTTATAAATGCCCGTTGGATTACACTTAAATTACATAAATGTCATAATCATATTTATTTAATTATAAATGCCCGTTGGGGGTAGTATTTATTTATTTACCTAAATTACATGACTGTCATAATCGTGCGAAAGTAGACGGTATTTGTATGTCAAAAGATTATCAGCTTTTAATTTTAAACAAAATATGTAGTAGCAATCCTAAAGCTAAAAGTTTGTATTAAAAAAAGCCTAAAGATAAAAGGACGACATTGAGACATGTTAAACTCTTGTGGCAGTATAAAACTTCGGGAATCACTTTGGAATAATAAAGAAAAGTTGAAGACAACCTGTGGGTTTAATAAATAAAGTACTATAAAATATTAAACACCACCATGATTCCTGCGCAAACATGTGCGCGGTATTTGCACTCTGTCTCAGATCGACAGGATCTCCGCAAAATACTACCCTATACATATATGGTATGGTATTTCTATTTTTTTTATTCCTAGTACCATGCCTCTCTCTTCATTACACACATGCATGTATGAATTTGCGTGCAACACAGTATAAGCTAATTACTGAACAGCCCCGCCAACTCGTTGCTTATCTTAATTCTCGTATTATATTCATCATTAGCTTCTCCATCTAGTTGCTTCACATAGCTCTCTCTCCGCCGTCTCACACTGCTGCGCCACCCATCAACATCGACGGAGAAGTACTCACTCAGCTGTGTACTAAAAAAACAGCCTTTGTAAGCGTTTTTCACAAGTGAGTACTCTGTCTTAATGTTTTTCCTCAGTTTATAGCTTGATTAAATTAATTGATGTGTAAATTATTAAAGGTAATGTTGTTTATGTCAAGCTTTTTCTATAAAGGTCCTTGCAAGGCATTTAGTCATCCTTGTGTGTGTATGTGTTGCTGCTCAAGACCCTGGTATGATATTTATTATATTGTTCATTGTTTAATGTCTTATTCAGATCAAGGATGTTTGGCTAAGAACCTGTTTTTCTTTTTCTGTATATAAACCTACTCCTTTTGTTTCATATGAAGATAGGATTGTTATTGAGCAAGAATACACCTTGGTGTCGCTTGATGGTCAATCTCTCGTTGTTTCTCTTCCCAGGGAATTGAGATTTCCCTTTATTTCATTGAGATGATTTGACGTAACAAACTGCTTCAGAAGTTGTGGCCTCAAAGTGGTCCATGAGGTCCTTCCATAGCTTTAGCTAGGTTACAGTTCAGGTAGTTAGGGTGTTAGTTTTAGGATTTTATATTTAGCTTAGGAAGCTTTAGCCTTAAAATTGTCATTGTGTAGTCTATTGTAATGTTAGTAATAGTTAGTGATTATTGTTGTACATTGGAATATATATATATATATATATAGGATTCAATAAAGTTTAAAATGTTAGGTGATAATAGTACTGGTGTTCTGGATATAGCCTGCATTGATTCTGCTCTGCTATATATGGACAACTGGAATGTAGATTCAGGTTTTGGCTATGTTGAAATGCAGAAAAATTAATTGACAAAACGACTTTTTACATCGATACCCATAGGATTTTGATGTAAATTATCTACGTCGGTTCTTAAGCAATACTGACATATATAGTTGCTTACTTATGCCGGTTTTGCTTAAAAATCTGGGTAGAGATAACCAACTATCTATGTCAGTTTTATTGTCAAACCTATATATATGTTTAAATTGAAATTGATACGCCGATGCAGGTTCTTCCCTTTTTAAGTCAAATAATAGATTCATATATCAAGGAGGTTGACAGTAAGTTCTTTCAAAATTGACTATTTGTCCCTCTATTACAGGTGTTCCAGAAATGCCTATGATCAAACAAATAGCTTTACGAACGAATGGATTGGATCAAATTGGGAAATGGAAAGATTTGTACAAGTTATACCTTTCTTCACCACTTTGCACAAAATCATTAGGTACGGATATGTGAGATACTTGGGGTAGATGAGCTGTGTTCATAACGTTGTGAGAAAAGCTGATACACCCAAATGGCTCAGGTAAGTCTTATTACCGGTTAAAAAATTCTCGAAAGTAATTTCTTTTATGCGTGACAAGTGTTTAATAGTATGACAGCTCTTTATCCATGAGAAAAGCTGGAGGTTATGAGGACTCCCAGTTCAAAGTTCTGAAGTTGAAGATGAAGCATTTGGATGACATAGCAGCTAGAGGAGAAGGCAATGACTGAGAGAGTATTTGGATGTTGAGTGCTGTCTTATGGGTAAGTGATGAGAAGGATGTATAATACTATCTCTATTCCTTAATATAAGATCTCGTTCATAGTGTAAATTACACTACGAATGAGATCTTATATTAAGGACTAGAGATAATATCGTTACATTAGGCATTCCTATTGTTGGAAAATAGGTCTTGGGGCCAAAATATAACATCCAGATTTATGGGATATTTATTGAAAATATTCCCCACTTATTTCAAACTCCTTGGTAGGAACAATTTTAAAGTGAGTCTTGGAAGGAACAGTTTTTTACATATCGTGGGTTTATGGGAGAGTATGACAAACTGATACATATACAAGAGATACATCAGTTGTCAAGATATGGGAGTTTTTACTCTTAATCTCCAAACACAGAAAAACTCTCTCAAGGTTATTTCTCTTCCTCCAATGCATTTGCTATGTAATATAGCCAGAGTCTGCATACATGACCTAGTTCGTGTGGGTATCTCCAGAGTACAAAGCTCCACTCCAGGTATGCCCGAAACTCTACATTGGTATTAGAGCATGAAATCTGTCTTGAGCCTGTATTTTTTTTATCCCTCCTACGCATGATAATTTGCTCTGCCAAGGTTATTTCATGACCCGGTTCACATACATGACCCACAGACGTAGTTCGTGTGGGTATCTCGAGAGTACCAAGCTTCACTCCAGGTACGCCCGAAACTCTACATTGGTATCAAAGCATGAAAAATGTCGTGAGCCTGTATTTTTTTTTATCCTTGCTACGCATGATAATGTGGCCTCTGCCATGATTGTGAACATGCTTTTCTCTTTGCGATTTTATGCTTCTGAATTTTTTTTTCCGTTGAACCAGTTACTACCCCTGTGATATACTGAACGTGACTTGACCCTATGTATATATTTTTTGTTTTGAGTTTAGTTTCTGGTTTACTGTGTTTACGTTTTTCAATGGTAGTGTATTTATTTTTGGATGGATATAATATGTTATTTTTTGATTCGTTTTGCCCTTTGTTCTATGAGAATACGTGCATTTAGAAGACTCATAAAATACAAAAGAAAACTCTAAAATGAGGGAATATGATAGATGAAAACAAACCTGAGAAAAAATGAAATTGAGAACACAACTACGTTAGATTGGGTCATCTGAAAATGAATTTTTTAGGCTTCGAAAATAATCTCATTGCCCAGAGCTCGAAAAAACGAAGAGAACGACACTAATAAAGCAACAAACGGACGCGAACGGCAAAGATACGGAGGAGAGAAGAGTCATGTCTGACATACTAGACCCATCTCGTCGTTCGGGTCCAATCGACTCGGCTGGAGGTTGAAGATGAAGTTCAAAAAGAAAAAAAATAATAAACGGTGTCGTTTTTTTGCTTTAAACAAAAAAAGGGGACTGCGTCACAATTTTGAGTTGGTCCCAGGTCGGGTCTTGGGTCTGACCCAGAGATACATTTTAAAAAATACATTTTTTTATCATCAGAATTGCATAGGGCTGAAAAAAAAAACCGTGGACCTTTGGATCGGGTCATCTCTGGCCCAACTCGATCCAAATGAATATATATATAATTAATTGTGTTAGATTATTAGAAAAAGAAAAAAGAAAAAGGCCGGAAAATGGAACGTGGCGCGTGAGGCTACATGGCAGACCTCTTGGTGTTTCTGTGATGGATGATTCATATATAAATGGAGGTTGAGGTTGATCTTTTTGTTAGGCTCAAGTCAACCTTATCATCATCAAACACCTATGTGGTAAAATATTTTCCCTTCGTTTCCATTCTTTTCCTTTCTATTCCATTCATTTCCAACATTTTCTTTGAACCAAACAGGCCCTTACTGATTGGCATTTGCATCGGCATTAAAAAATATCTTAGAAAATTGGGTGGCCACTCAAACTTGGTCAGTTCTAGGGATTCATTACCTCCGGATTCAATGCTAAGCACTGTGCTTAGCTTACCCAACTCATTAGATCTGGGCCGTCCAGATTTGAGTTTTTTTAAAATGATAAGTTTTCAAATAAAAAATCATTTTTTGAAAGAATAGTAGTTAAGATGTTATCTTTATTTTAGATTCTATGCCCACTGAAATAATTTTTATTAAAAAATATAGACTTTTAAAAATCAGATCTAATGATCCAGATATGATGAATCGAGATAGCATTAAAACCAAGTCCCCTCCATTATTGTTACCAATATTGATAGGGAAGCTCCAAATCGTTATTGCTATTCGTTGGCTGTACGGAGACTCTTGTTTGATCCTCCGCCACTCATTTCATGTCCTCTGTCCCTACGCTTCCTTTTTTATTTTGTTCCTGTTTGTATTTCCCATTTATGTTTTCTTCTCCACTCCAATTTCAATCTCTCTGTGTCCGGTTAAAGCTTGTTTTCAGAGCAACCTTAGCCTCTGCAGCTGATCGATGAGGATCATGTCACAGCACACTTACTTGTATATGGTCGTAAGTCGCCTCATTTTTGTTTGATTTCTTGTTCATTTTTAATTTTATGGATCCCTCGCGTTCTGATGAGTCGTCGTCATACATACTATAACTTGCTGTTTTTGCTTCCTTCCTAACTAAACTCAGAATTAAATAGAGGGGGGAAAATAGTTTTGGCGATGGGTTAATTCCTAGATACATAAAATATCGTACCCAATATTGCATGTCCGCTTATTTTCTTTGTTTGCTAGGACTGGGAATGTACATGCAACTATAAATCCATGGTCTTCACGAAATTTGATGGTGGTAATATATTTCTGAACATTTTTCGTTTCCGATATGGTAGGATGGGTGGATTTGGCTAGCACCAGAGAAACAATTAAGGCCGGGGTGATTTAATCATGTGGCAGCATGACAATAAAATTGATTTTTTAAAATATTTTTTAAGGGTAAATTATATATAACTCTGAATCTGATGAATGTTATCTGATAATAATCTCTTGAAACTTTACACTCTGTAATTCATATGATTAGTTTTATTCATCACTTATATACCCTTATTAATTAGCTTTAAGTTTATTAATAAGGTTATCTCCATATAACTCAAAGTATTATGGATTATTTGTACATAAAAATAAAGCTTAAAGAGGTATATTGATGTTTAGAGACTATCTGGATAGATTTGAAGCTTATTAAGGAGGTTTACGTACTATTAAGTTATAAATTAAAAGTAAAATATTGAGTTTTGCGTACATGACTGGAAGTTTAAAAAAGTTGGGTACTATTATCTAGTCCGATTTATAAGTCATTTCCTGCATGTTTCACAAAATATAACTAAGAAAAGGCGTAAAATTAAATATAATTAACATTGTCATAAAATTTATTCATTTATTTTATTATTATTCACTTTTGTACTTTTATATTGAAAAATAAAATTTTTAATGAATTATTTAGTTTTAAAATATAATAGCATAAGAATATATTTTCATCGATTAATTTTATTTTAACATATTCCATGATGCTGATTTTAATATGATTTATTCAGTGTGATATTTAAACCTTGGCAACGATGTCCCAATCCCATCATCGGTGTTGGTGAGAACAGTAATAATAAGCCTTTTTTATTCTTTTTGGGTTGAAAATGGATGACGCCTTTATGTACGCATGACTCGTGTCATACTCACACGTGCTTTTATAGGAATCAAATAAACTTCTCCGAGCAAATATCTTTGCTCTCTCTGCAATATTTCTCAGTTTCGAAACACTCGTATTGCTATACGAATAGCACTATGGCTCAGCTCATAGCTTCCCCCAAGCTCCGATCGAAGACCGTAAAATACACATGGTATTTATTTAATCTCTCTTTTTTCTATTAATTAAATGCTTGTGTCTTCCTCCGATTCTCTCTCTCATTGTACTAGTGTGTCTTCCTCCAATTCTCTCTCCTGCTTTAATCAATTAATTTGTTCCAAGATTTGATACTCGATCTATGCACGGATCTCGATTTGATCCAACATAGATATATATCCAATCACTTGTCTTTCTGCAATAGGGTTTTCATGTTTTGAGCCGCATGGATCTCGATTTGATCCAACACACACACACACACATATCCAAACACTTGTCTCACACTTGTGAAATCGCTTGCCAAGTGATGGACATACGCTGTTTCCTTGAAACCATAGGAATCAGGGCTTCACAGTTCAAAGTTTTTGAATGTATCATTTATATCTCTAATCTCTTTGAATTGGCAGGCCCGCTGGAACCGCTGGGTCTAGGTATATTACACCCGCGCAAGAAAAGGTTACAATGTTTACTTCAGTTCTCTTAAAATTGCAAAATTGAAATGTTTGTTTTAACTAACTTCTTACTTGTGCGATGCCAACATGAATGAAGATTTTACCCCGCCCGGCTGTTAATGGGCCTCATGATTGGGATTCATATCTTGTGTTGGAGGATGGCACGCAATTACGGTTTGTTATAGGGCCTTTGTTATTAATTGATGACATGACATTTTATTTTTACCACTTATTATTATTATTATTAAAACTATATGCTTTCTGAGATTGCTTATGCCCGCCCCATGCAACAGTCCACAAAAAGTTTACCAGGATCCAGAAGGAAGAAGTGACCGTTGCTTGGTGAGCTTGAATTGCCCATCATTATATATATATATATATATATATAGATGTTAGAATTTATCCACAATGATAAATATGATTTTACCGTGATAATAATGAGTAAGATATTGTTTCTATTCAATCACGCATAAATGTTCAACTTGAACTTTAGGTTCTGTGTGATGCAATAGACGAGATTGGTGATCCTATTCCCTCAAACAAGAGGGATGCCGCTATACGTATATTGAACCAACCAGATGTTGCTGCTGCAGAACCATGGTATCGTTTGTACTTTGTAGTATATCTAATTAAAGGCAATAGTTTGGCTGGCTTTACGTTTTTCCAAACTTGTACCTCTATACTTTAATCGATCTGTTTCATGTGGAAATAGCTTTAAAATACGGCAAGACTACATATTCCTGCGACATGGCTGTTCTGGAAATAAGGTAATCAATGACCCGGAGTTCGCATTGTTACTTTCCTAAAATCTCTCATCAACGAAAATAATACTCCCTGGTATGTTTGTATGGACTCTTATTCTGGCCAAGTACGTGTGTGGGGACTCTCTATAGACTGACACACACCATCAATGCAGGTTTCTTGGTAACCTAATTTAGAAAACTTAGCTTGTATATATGTAATATATAACAAACGCCTTTCAACTAAATATCCAAACTAATCATCCATTTAGCTTTGAGGCAACGTCGTCACCTAGACGGGGAGATTTCACGTTTTACATGTTCATCCGACATTTCTCTCATTCCACGCATGACAGGGACCATGCGCTTGGGGTTTTAAGAATGCTATTCCCGACATGGCTGTTGTGGATAGTGTCATGCAAGAAATTTCAACAGGCTGTGCACATACTGGCATCAAGCCGGTATATACTCTTGTTTACCACTCTTTAATTTGTCCTTGTGCGTTTAACTGTTCAATTCTTTTTCACCTTTCTTGCAGCACTACGTGAAATTATACATGTTTATAACATATCTATCGTTAAAATCTATAATTAACCTTTTCCCTGTTTTCTTCTAATTAATTAATTGAATCCAATCTTCAAACTCTTGTACGCAGGGATGTCGTTCTGCATCTGGAATCTCTCCCAATGCCAATGTGGAGGCATGTATGCAGGGTGGACTATCTGTTGCTGACGATGTGTGGATTCTGCGTTACATTGTGGAGGTAACTTAACGGTGTGTGTTTGGGGGGGGGGGGGGGGGGGGTTACGGTTACAGTAATATTACTGTTTTTCCTGTCAATTTTACCCTAAACACTTCAACAAAGGCCCTTGCTTGTATCTAGCAGATGGTGGCTACAAAGTACGGGCTGGTGGCTTTCGACCCAAATATGATTCCGGTATCAAGAAATTAATCTCTTTCTTTATATATATATTTTGTCTTTTTTTCAATTACTCCTCCGGTTCTTAATATAAGACATATTTACCTAATTTGATTAGATTGAGCAATTGGTTAAGTTAGTTAATATGACATGTAATTTCTAAAACAGCCTTGTCACCTTTCTTAATTTCCTTATTTCTTCTCCTCCTTGATTATTGTGAGGGAGCATCAGCAGGGGTAAATTAGAAAAATATTGACAAATATAAAAACTTTTTTCATATTTAGGACCAACATCATCTCCCTAAATATGTCTTATATTAAGGACCGGGGGAGTATATTGTGTTAGAGATAATAACGTGAAATTAACTGATTAGTTAGTTGGTTAGGGCTCTAGTCTATATAAAGGATTTTAGTTATTGTGTTTAGAGTGTGTAGGATAGTGAGAACCTCGTCGTGTCAAGAGAGAGTCACTCTTATTAGTCCCCAAATGAGATTAGTTATCTCCCTAAAATGCGGTCAGATTAGTGATATTGTATGATCGTGTTGCTCTTATGTGAGAATAACACATGATTCTTCATATTTTCTATACCATTTCTCTAATAACTCTGGTTAACACACACACACACACATATGTATATATATTATTAATATCGGAAATATTGATTGGACATCAACAAAACCAGGGATCTGCCATTGACGCTGCTATACGCTTGGAATTCAGGTAAATGCTGTTGCTTAATTATTAGGAGAGAGAATTGCGTGAATTTATCTTCAATTTTCTTACTTCAACCAATGACAAGTCTACTTTTGCCAACAATATATATGGCAGTACCCAGTCCATGAGAAATGCAAGTGGTTATGAGGCCGCCAAACTCGCTGTTGTTAGGCTCAAGATGAGGGACGCTCTTTCAGGTGAAGGCAATAGTGAGTATAAGGTAAGTAATAGTACTCCCCCGTCTCGTGAGAGAGAGAAGCCTGAAATTTGAATTGACTTTTTTCTTTTTATAAGATCCTATTTGGGTTTGCCTGAGAATTTAACATGTTTATACCATTTTTTATCCCAGATTAATTATATTCCCTCTCCTAATCTTTTGTCCATATTACATTCTCTTATATACTTTATCTTATTAGCTACTCTATTTCTCTCTCTCTTATTTGCCCTCTTATAAACGAGGGCATACTTGGTTAGAGAAAAAAGATTATTTCTTACCCATTTGTTACTTTTGAACTAATTTTAACTATTTTTATAAATTTCATAATACGATTATTAGGCTCTTATAAAAAAGATGGGAGGGACTAATGTATACCACTCTGGTATTTTTTATAAGTTCAGTTTACTTGATTCTAGCCTAATAAAGAAAGTTAATTAACTCATTAAAGATATCCTAAATTGACCGATTTTCCCAATTTTACACTCATTAATGAATGTGTTTAAAAATGAGTATATTTTTACATTGCGCTCCGCCTCTTTCTTCTCTCCCTATGTTTGATAGGGTAAAATTGTAACACTGTCATTAATTCATCTCAGAGTGGACTTATAATAATTAAGGACAAATTATTTTTTTTCAAAATAGAATTATAAAAAGGACAAGAGTGGTAGACGCGATAATATTAATTTCCTTGAATTGATCTCATAATTGTGTATGTATGGATTTATAATAACTGAAAACTTGTCACTTGACATTCGACAGATTCTTGCAATTATAGCTGATGGAAATGAGAAACCGAGTGAATATGTTATAGAAGTCAAGGTGCCTCCATCTCATGAGATGGATCCCTACAAGATAACTTCCCAGATTGCCGAAACTGTGCTTCTGTGGAAACCTACCGTTCGTGAGACCCTTGTTGCTGGATCTCACACCATTCCCTTCCTCCGTATTGTAAGGTAAACATCTTGAACTACAAACTAGATATTATATATTCTCTTTGGTCCTTAATATAAGACATATTTAATAATTTGATTAGAATAAGAAAGTTAGTTAATATGATATGTATTTTTTAAAAAACTCTTACTATCTTTCTTAATTCCCTCCTCCCCACTCTTCCTTGATTATTGTTAAGGGAGCATTAATGAAGGTAAACTAGGGAAAAAATGACAAATATGAAAAATATGTCATCAAATATATTAATAAGGATTGGAGTGAGTATTAAGGATGGGCTGGAGGTGGTATAAGCCTTTTCTACAAGTATCCACCAAAGCCATAAATTTAATCACCAGCACATCATATCGTACAGTTACTACACAGTTGATAAATCATGTTTGATAGGTTCTGTTGATGATGATATGCAATAAGCGATGACATTAAAGCCAACACACTCAGTTAACAATCACACACACACAGATATATATATATATATATATATGTATATATGCTAACTGCATGCAAGAAAATTAAACGTTCGTTCTGGTTAAGTTTGAGGATTTTCTTTTAATTGATATTGTATGGTGGATGTATTTTATTGGTAAGTCATTGATAAACTGCAATGATGAGACAACGTTCATTTCATTAATTCCAATTCATTATATAACTATATTCTAGTTTTCTTCACAAGACGATAACTAATTATGCGGAAAGCAAATATGTGTCTTCAAGATTTTTTTGATCTGCATGCGCGTGGTAGATTAATGTATAGATCTGCGCGCGTGTGTGTCTGCATGCAAATGGTGAACAGGAATGGAAAATGAAGTTGTATTGGCTAGTGAAAAGGGGCTCATGTTTGTGTTAATTTGCGGTTCCAAAAATATATTGTACTTGAATACGCATGAGAATTATGATATTCTCTCCTGTATTTAATATAAGATACATTTATCTAATTCAATTAAATTAAAAAAGTTAATTAAGCTAGTTAATAAGACATGTATTTTCTAAAACACCCTAATTATCTTTAATCCCCCTACTCGGTCTCTTCCTTTATTATTGTTGAACTATGGAGCATCAATAGGGGTAAATTAGGAAAATATTGAACATGAAAAATAAGTCTTATATTTAGCACCAATATCAACTCCTAGAATATGTTCTATATTATAAGGTTAGAGGGGGTACTAGTTAGGATGTGATTTTATGATTTATATGTGTTTTTTTTTTTGGTCAACATTTGATATATATGTGTGGGTGTGTGTGTGTGTGTAGTTTTTTTTTTTTGGGTGAAAGGGGTGATATGAGATTATTTAATTTGAAATTTCTCATGGAAGCATTATAATTATACTATTGTTAACAGTGTCCCATTTGATGTTTGTATGTCAGATCAACTTGGACTACGTTGATTGGCAACAACAACAAAAACCTTGGACTACGTTGATTGGCAACAACAAAAAAAAAAAAACAAAACAAAAACTTGGACTACGTTGAAGTGGACTGGGAATTGGCCGTCGCCTTTTTTATGAACGATGAATTTAAGTTGCGGCTGTCAATCGTTGGATCATCTTTAGCACTTATCATTGCAGAAACTTGATGGAACAATGTTGTGATTATTCCCTTTTCCCCCGAGAAACTGTCTGAGAACTTGGGCCATTCCTAGATGATTCTCAACAATTTATTATATGGTAATTTGAAATATTTATGAATGTTTTAGGGTTCTCTTTATCTAATTTATTGTTTCAAGTATATTTATTAAACTTTTTCTTGTATACCTTCATTAAAAAAAAGAGTATTTTATTAAAAGTCATCAACCCCTTATTAAATGATGGTATTTCCAAACAAAATTATTTTTAAATACATTTATTAATTATTAATCCAAATTTTTTATTATCAGCACAATTTTTCCCTAGGATTTGTTGTAACTTTTTGAAGGTTCATATTTTATCAATTTGTTTTTTTGAAATGACAGACAATTCAATAAACTATGTAAAAACATTAGTTAGTCTTGGGCCCTTACATCACCAAACTATACCTAACAAACAGCCCAAGCCCAAGCCTAAGCCCAAACGATCACCTAAACAAAAGTGGTAAAATGACACAGAAACGGCTTTGGATTAGTTAACTATGCTTATCGCTCTTGTATCTGAATTCTCTCGCAATTCTCCTCTTTTTTCTCTTAGAACCTCTTCTACACCATTAGATCAGGAAAACAGATGGTCCAAATGTAATGTTTTATAAAACTGTTGTTAAAATATTTTATAAATTTAATTTTTTAAATCAAACTCATTAAAATTTTTCATCCCCTCCCTTCCTCCTTCCGTTCTCATCGCATCAAACATCAAACCAATTTATGATTGGACATTGTCGTTCTTATTGTACACTTTATATGTTTCTTTTCTTTTTCTTTTTTTTTTTTTTGGTACAAATGTCTCTCTCTTAATCATTGGTATCCTCCTATTGGAAATAATCTTATTTGAGGTATTATCCGGTGCTAAATGTGGACACCTCTTATAGTGAAGATCTGAAATTTGGTTTGCCATGTTATGATGAGCTAGCCTCTTTCACTTGACCGAACCCCATTGCTTATATAAAGCTAGCCAATTTGTTCTGTTTTTCATGTAAAAGGTTGATGGGAATTGTTGTGTTTTACTCCCTCCATGTTTTTTTTTATAAGAGTCTAAAATTTAAATTGACTTGATTCTTTTTTATAAGATTATTGTACCTGGAGCATTTAATGCATTTTTACTATTTTTGTCATTAATTAATTCTGTTATCTCTCATCGTCTTTTACCCACACTACAGTTGCTCTTTTCCTTTCTCTTACGTGGGAAATTTCTTTGGTGGTTCCACAATTGCCACACGCGTGTGTGACATGGCGGATTCGGATAAGGCCATGTCGTAAGGAGGGCTATATTTCTGTGATGCCGTGCTAGCGTCCTTGTGGCCTTCTCTTGGCTCCAGCGCCTAACTCTGCTGCCCAGCCATCGACATTGATCGACGGAACCAGCACCACTCTTGCCATTGTAGGCTGTAGCTGCCTCGATTCTTAGCAAGCGCTTTTCATAAATGATTATTTTGGGGAACCGTGAAACCGTTGGTTTAGAAGCCATTTTCACAAGTTGAGACAAAATTCTTCTCACATACTTACCCTGTAAATCGTAAAAACTATTCTCCAAAAGCTAATCTAAATATAAACTTAATGTTTGTTAGAGTTACCATGTTTGTTTTGAGGGCGTGTATCTTTTTTACAATAAAATGATGAAATAACTGTTTAGGTATATCATAAGATGAAATATAAATTCGAAACGGTGGCAGTGAAGAGAAGACGATGTCATGTCCTTGCTTGTTTGGATCAATATATTTTTCCCGTCAGGCTTCACTCAGTGGAAGGGGATCAATTTATATTTTAAATGATTTTGTGTTGGGTAGATACGTACATAAGAATAATCTTATCTCAGTAAAACTTAGTAAAAGAGATTAGTATAAGCTCTCATATATATAATAAACGTGTGTTAAGATGGAGGGATTAGATCTTCCCAGTTTCTAGAGTATTCAGAATTCTGAAACATGGCTCACCTCGGTGATCCAACCAATCCTGACTCCCAGCACTGTTATAAAAAAAAGGGAATAGTGGCGCACAAAACTTCTTTAGCTTCTTTTAGAATTTTTTTTTAATTTTTTTTAAAAAATTGGTATGTTGTGGTACTTTCTTAGATAAGCGTCACAGTTACTTGGTGGCCTTATGTGGCACTTGCTTGACCAAGCGCCACCTAAGGCGTTTTTTGTTTTTTGTTTTTTTAAATTGAAGTAGTAGCTGTAGCGCTTGTTCACGGAAGTGCTACAGCTGCTACGCATTTTGTGTGGCACTTGGCTTAGTAAGCGCTACACAAAGTAATATTTTTTTTTTCAAACCCTTCTTTCTCCCGCGATTTGCTTCCATCACATTTATCCTCTTGGTCTCCACTCATCATCCTACACGTGCCATCACCCCTTATCCTCTTACCCACATTTCCTCATTCTCCTCTTTTTGTCACTCATAACCATCCCCACTTTGATCGGTACTTCCTCTTCATTCCTTTATTAATTTTTTTTTTCAGGTGTTGTGCTTGAGGTTTCAGCTCACTCTATTCAAGCTTCTTATACACTATAAGTTTTTTAATTTTTGAGCTTAAAAATTTAATTTTATTAGTAGTTAATGTTAGAATAAATCATGCTTTTTCTCAATTACATCACAATAATTACAACATAAGATATTCTACAAGTTACAGTGGAAGACTTTAATAAATACCTCTTGCCGTAGCTAATCTCTGATCAGAATGAGTTCACGAACACTGAGAATTGAGACTGTAAAACAGAATGAGTCAAAAGAAAGGTTGACAGGTTACTCTTCTGACTGACTGCAGGGCACAGTGATGGTACCTGGTGTGAGAGCTGTTGCCAGTCAGGAAACCTCAAAGAGCAGCTTCAGTTTTCACTCGTACGCTCAATTTAAACGGCTAAAAACTTAACTTGTTTATTTCAACATAAAAAATAAACATAAATAGCCTGTCCACTGTTACCCTAATCCTGTAGTTGCACCTAGATCTGATTGACGGGCCACACTCAGGATATTTTAATTAATAACCTAATTAATAACTAATAATTATATTATAATAATTAAAATATCTCACATTCTCTCATTTGACCAGTATCTAAATGTCAGTTGTCCTTTCCAGATTAAATTAAGGCTATGCTGCAAGAATCATGGCGATAAGTCCTCTTGGATTGAGTATTATCTTCCATGTATTACATGCAACACCCTTACTTAATGGGTATAACCTTATAAATAAACACCAAAGTTTATTCGATTCCAAACTTAGAGTTTATTTTTCTCATTAACAGAATGTATACAGATAATGATAGAGATAATAAACCATAAAATTAATTTCTTTGCATACCTCTTTTATATGAATAAAGGTCTAACCCCCATCTGAGGGACGTGTAACACATCCGCATTCGGTTTCATTCCCTTAGTCAAAGGATTAGCTAGCATGTCCTTTGTATTGATATGATCAACCGAAATTTCACCATCTGCAATTCTCTCTTTTAAACTTAGGAATTTCAGTTCGACTTCCACTCCTTTAATTTTGTTATTTGCAATGGATACTGCAGCTGTGTTATCACAGTACATCCTGATTGGTCTAGAGATTGAGTCCACAATCTTAAGATCAACAATGAAATTCCTTATCCAGATTGCTTGTGAACTTGCCTCAAAACACGTTATGTACTCAGCATCACAAGTAAAGGGAGCTGTAAGTATTTGTTTTGTATTATTCCAAGATATAGCTCCATCTGCTAGTAGGAAGATGTAACCAGTAGTAGACTTGTTTGTGTCTAAACATCCTCCTAGATCAGAGTCTGAGTAAGCAACCACTTCCAGGTCATCTGTTCTTCTGTATGTGAGCATGTAGTGCTTAATACCTTGCAGATACCTAAACACTTTCTTTGCAACTGTCCAATGTGCTTCCCCTGGATCACTTTGGTACCTTCCCAACATGCCAATAGTGAAAGGTATATCAGGTCTTGTGCAGACATGTGCATACATCAAGCTTCCCACTACTGATGCATATGGGACCCTTTCCATTTGCTTTCTTTCAAACTCATTTTGAGGACATTGACTTAGACTAAACTTGTCCCCTTTCTCAAGAGGAGCTGCGTTAGCTAAACAGTTTTGCATCCTGAATCATTCAAGAACTTTGTTGATATAGGTTTGTTGAGACAAACCTAAAATGCCTTGAGCTCTATCCCTATGGATCTTGATACCAATGACATAGGATGCCTCACCCATATCCTTCATATCAAAGTTCTTGCACAAAAACTATTTCACTTCACGTAACAATCCTGGATCACTGGTTGCAAGCAGTATGTCATCAACATACAAAACTAGAAATATGATCTTGCTCCCACTAACCTTGTGGTATATGCATTCATCTATGATGTTCTCATAGAAACCAAATGATGTGATTACCTCATGGAACTTTAAGTACCATTGTCGTAAGGCTTGCTTTAAGCCATAAATCGATTTCTTTAACTTGCATACCAGATATTCCTTATCCTTTGCAACAAATCCCTCAGGTTGCTTCATGTAGACTTCCTCCTTAAGAACCTCATTAAGGAATACAGTCTTACCATCCATTTGGTGCAACTCTAGATCAAAATGTGCAACCAATGTCATGATTATGCCACTACTACAAGAACATGATTCTACGACACCCAATAACGACCGTTTTGAGAAACCAGTAGTAAAAAACCAACTCCAGGAACCGGTGGCACTGGACTGAAGTTTCAACGACTGTTTTCAAGGAAAACAGTCGTTGAAGCTTCATTTTCAACGACTGGTTCTTAAACCAGTCGTTGAAACATTCATTTTCAACGACTGGTTTAAAAACCAGTCGTTGAAAGGTGGCTTTCAACGACTGGTTTAAAAACCAGTCGTTGAAAGCTTTATTTCAACGACTGGTTTAAAAACCAGTCGTTGAAAGGTTGCTTTCAACGACTGGTTTTATAAACCAGTCGTTGAAAGTGATTAACTTTTCCCCAAATCTTCAGCGCGCGTTTCTGTCATTCTTCCCCGCGCTAATTGAACCCTCATTTTCGTGTCTCCCGCGAGCTGCATTCCCCAAATTTCTTGGCCTATCTCTTTCTCCTGCATTCTGTCCGCTGACCCTCTCCGATGTCCACCGTCTTCACAGTCCCTCCATTCCCTCTCGGTCGCAGGCAGGTCTGAGCTTCGCTTTCCCTCTTCGCACATCAGCAGCAAGCAACGCAAGTAAGTTGCCCTGTTTCATTGCTCTGGTTTTTTTGCTTTTGCTTTTCTCTTCTTAGCCTCTATTATTCGGTCCTGTAGTTCATACTTGGTGTTCGCATAAAGAAGACAACGTTGGTGGTTCTGATCTTGGTCTATTCCATTGTGTGTGTAAGTTTCCCTTTTCTGTTTCTAGTTGTTTTAATTTGTTCATTTGGATGTCAATTTGTGCTGTTCTGGAAATAAAGTTGGCATCTTGAACTTCGATTGTGACTGAATCTAGGCATCTTGAACTTCGGTTGTGCTGTTCTGGAAAAAATCTATGTGATTGAGATATTGGTTGTGGTTGTTAAATATAACATAGAAATCAGAAATATTTCAAATGCGGAGTAGGTATTAGCTAGGTAATTGTTTACCATTGTAAAATGACTATTTGCATCACCCAATTGATTCAACCCAATTGAATTTCATATCACTAATTAAGTTAGCACAACTTGCCAAGCTAAACAACACGTTTGTTTGGACTAATAACTTTCTTTTGGTCACATTATTGAATCTCTTATTATCATGAATAATGATATATATATTTAGACGTACTATACATTATTTCATTTTATATAATTTGGGTATGTTATATACAGCATGGGAGAGGAGAAGAGAGGGGAAACAATGATGCATAGTATAAAGAAAACAATTCAACGAGAACAAAACATGGCTGTGTAATAAAATTAAATTTGAAAATTAGGAGGTTTCCTTAGATATATGGAATACATGAGTTCCTTCCGTTTTTGGTAAAGAATAATTAAAAATAAGACATCATTTCTATTTATACAAGTAAATTAGTCTAGTTTGCTTCGTGTTTGGGTTTAATTTTAATTTATTATATCATCATGGACAAATAATAGTAATTTCATCTAATTAATTACTTTTGAGGTAATGATATCTCGAGAAGCACATGCACCCTACTCTGTATTTCATTTCCTTCGCGTTGGATCATATAGAGACAAAATCCACTGGATTCCTATTTTCTAATTGTATTGAAGTTGTAATGCAATGATTCCAAAACATGAATTTTTTTTTTTAAAAAATAAATTGTTTATTGTTCTATTTTGAAATTTTAAATTTATATTACCATGTATCAGTATATAAATTGAAATTTACACTAAATATAGTAAGCTAGTGACACAAAACATGGAGGGTCATTATAAATTAAGGAAATTATATGATAATTTTTTTTATATATAAGAAACACTGAATCAAGGTCATTTGACCTGAAATGTTCTAAATATTACCCCTTCATGTCTAAATAACTCTCATAAACCTGCAGGTATCACTACTGCTATCATTTTTCCTTGGGTTGCCGGCCTACTACATCCTTGCCTCTGTAGAATATTCTTCCAAATCCTCAATCACAAACATAGTGTCCTTGGAAGCTAAGGATTAGCTGGTAAGTTATGTTATTGCTTGTTGATGAAAGTTTTTGAAACCTGAGGATATCATAGTGCTACTATTTGTTATAAGCGTGATAAATTTGAACTGTTAGTTTTTACAGTGTGTCATGAGTGTTTCATATAGCTGTTCTAAACTTGAGTGTCTGTGAAAATGGATTAGGTGGTAATAAAATGGATCACCGTTGGATGAATGCTTCGAGAATTAGTGAAGAATATGAGAATGGGGTAGAAAACTTTATTGAATTTGCTAAAATGAATGTGCCTAGTAAAAATGGGAAGTATTTTTGTCCATGTATCAACTGTTTAAATGAGAGTCTACGGGATGTTGATGATATAAGGGATCACTTACTTTGTGATGGAATAAATCTTCGGTACACAAGATGGATATGGCATGGTGAGGAAGGAACCGCTTGGGCGTCACGCGAGAAGGAAGTTTTGGAGGTTGGAGATGACAATAGAATGGAGAACATGATTCACGATGTTGAGGTAGAATGTTTTGCACAAACGCCTGTATATGATAGCATACGGAGTGATGCAGAGACACCTTTGTACCCTGGGTGTACAAAGTATACACGTTTGTCAGGCATTTTGCACTTGGTCAACCTAAAGGCAACTTGTGGGTGGACCGACAGTAGTTTCACATTGTTACTAGAATTGTTGTGTGATATGTTTTCAGAGGATAATGTACTTCCAAATCGTATGTATGAGGCCAAGAAAATATTATCTACAATGGGTATGGAGTATAAAAAGATACATGCTTGCCCTAATGATTGCGTATTGTACAGAAATGAGTATGAAGGCTTAAGTGAGTGTCCGAAATGTAAAACTTCTAGATACAAAGTGAAGAAAGGTAATAGGTGTGGTGATGAGACAAATAAAAAGCAACCTTTAAAGGTTTTGTGGTATCTTCCAATCATACCGCGGTTCAAACGAATGTTTGCGAATGCGAAAGAAGCAAAGAAGTTGAGATGGCATTATGATGATAGAGTTTGTGATGGAAAATTCCTTCGACACCCGGCTGACTCTCCACAATGGAAGAAAGTAGATGAAATGTATCCCGGATTTGGCAGCGAGCCAAGAAACCTTCGGCTAGGGCTTTGCACAGACGGGATCAATCCTTATGGTACTTTTAGCAGTACACATAGTGCATGGCCCGTTCTGCTGGTAATTTACAACTTACCTCCCTGGTTGTGTATGAAACGCAAGTATATGATGCTTTCTATGATGATTTCGGGACCAAAACAGCCAGGGAACGATATCGATGTCTACTTGGCACCTTTGATAGAGGACTTAAAGAAGTTGTGGAAGGATGGTGTAGATGTGTTTGATGCATATAAGCAACAGTCGTTTAAGCTACGTGCAATGATTTTCACCACAATTAACGACTTCCCTGCATATGGTAACTTGTCAGGTTATAGTGTCAGGGGTCATAAAGCATGTCCGATATGTGAATCGAGCACACAGTTCCATCAACTCAAGCACGGTAGAAAAACGGTATACCTTGGTCATAGACGATTTCTTCCTCGATTCCACCCATACCGTAGGCTAAAGAAGGCTTTTAACGGTTTGCCGGAGAATGAAATGGCTCCGGAGCCATTAACTGGAGAAGAAGTTTATAGTCGGGTGGAAAGAATCAATGTCACTTTTGGAAAAAATCAAAAGACTACGGGTGAGAAGAACATATGGAAGAAGAGGTCAATTTTCTTTGATCTTCCATATTGGCGTAGTCTTGATGTGAGACATAGTATTGATGTGATGCATGTGGAAAAAAATGTATGTGATAGCCTTGTTGGTACGCTTTTGCACATACCAGGGAAAACAAAAGATGGGATTAGTGCAAGACTAGACTTGGTTGAAATGGGAATAAGAGAACAACTGCATCCACAACTAAGAGATGATGGTAAGAGAGCGTATATGGAGCCAGCAGCGCATACATTGTCAAAAGCGGAGAGAAGAAGTTTGTGTGGGTGTTTGCACGGCATTAAGGTGCCACAAGGGTATTCTTCTAATGTGAGCCGACTTGTGTCCATGGAAGATTTGAAGTTAGTTGGGATGAAGTCTCATGATTGTCATGTCTTGATGCAACAACTATTACCAGTAGCTGTTAGAGGCATTATGAAAGATGATGTGCGAAGGACGATAACAAGGTTGTGCAGTTTCTTCAATGCTATTTGTAGCAAGGTTGTTGACATTGCAAGGTTAGACGAATTAGAAAATGAGGGTTATACTATTCTATCCCAACTAGAGATGCATTTTCCTCCCGCATTCTTTGATATAATGGTGCATTTAATAGTTCATCTGGTCAGGGAGGTAAGACTATGCGGCCCAGTTTATCTAAGGTGGATGTACCCTTTCGAGCGATACATGAAGAACTTAAAAGGGTATTCTAAAAATCCTTATCGACCTGAAGCCTCAATTGTCGAAAGATATGTCGTTGAAGAGGCTATGGACTTTTGCAAAGAATATCTATCAAGGTCAAAGGCCCAATCACGTCATGAAAAGGGTACAAGTAAGGGAACACGAGGGCTCAGAGTGAAGAGTATGCGTCGTGAAGAGGTGTTGCAAGCACACCTCTATATCTTGAATAATACGGAAGAAGTTCAGCCGTACTTAGCCGAACACAGAAAGAGTTTAAAGGAGATCTATCCAAGGAAAAATGACATGCAGATAGCTAATGAGCAAAACAAGACTTTCATAGAGTGGTTCAAGGATAAGGTAGCGCACGAGACCAATGTGTCTGAGACAATCAAATGGTTAGCTTGGGGGCCTTCGTTTGAGGTCATAACTTGGAGTGGCTTCGATATAAACGGGTATTGTTTCTATACAAATGGCCAGGATAACAGAAGTACTATGCAAAACAGTGGGGTGATGGTGGTAGCCGAATCAATGCACTTTTCTAGTTCAAAAGACAAAAATCCCATTTTGGCATCCATGGTCTATTATGGAGTTATTGAAGACATATGGGAGATAAGCTACACTAAGTTGAGAGTTCCTTTATTCAAATGTAAGTGGGTTAACAATAATGCTGTTGAAATAGATCAATTTGGATTCACCTTAGTTGATCTTGAAAGAGTTGGTTATAAAGATGAGCCATTCATTCTAGCAAGTCAGGCAAAACAAGTGTTTTATGTCATTGATCCAGCAAATAAAAAATTGTCTATTGTACTCCAAAGTAAAAAACAGAAGGATGGTGATCCGAGTTTGAATCTTGACGACATGCCGCCTTTCACTACAAATCCGCCTATGCCATCTGAAGTGGAATTGGTAGATGATGATGAATATGCAGCTAGAGTTGATCATTGTGAAGGAATTTGGGAAAACACTTAACGTAAGATTTTTAATTGTTTAAAGTATACATGTAATTTCGATTTACTTATCATATGTCACATTTATTTCTTAGTAAGATTTTGAATTCTTAAAAGTGTGCATGTAATTTCACTTTACTTATCATGTCACATTTATTTCTTAGCAGGATCATGTCAGACTCAAATTCGGGCGACTCTGTTGGCTCACCGGTTAAGAAAAAGGTTAGAGGAAGCACGAAGTTGCGATCGTTGGTGGCACGTCATGAGGAACAACAGGGGAGCAGGATTCACGTGGAATTTGATGCTAATTTGAAGCCACTTGGGCCAGACGGAGACACGTTCATTAGCTACCTTGGCTTTTTGGGTCGGAGAAAAGTTAGCGTTTTAATTCCTACCTGGTGGGAAGTTTCAAAGGACACGAAGCGTATGATTTGGGAACAAATTTTGGTATGTAAAGTTGTATTTGTTCTAATTTTTATTTCTATTTGTTCATATATAACGACTACTATATATTTTGTTTTGTAGCAAACCTACGATGTTCCCAATACGAAGGAGATGTACAAGCATTGGATTGGGGAAGTTCGTGAGCGGTGGAAAGATTTCAAGTCCACGCTCACAACCAAGTACGTTCAAGGGCCGAGGAGTCATTTAGATCCTTGTAAAGAGTATCCGTTTCTTTCTCCAAATGACTGGAGGTTGTTTGTCGCATCGCGGCAGGATCCCGAGTTCCTGGTACATTGTGTTCATCTTAGTGTTAAACATTTTAGTTGAACTTACTTGACATCGCTAACTCAGTTATCATTATTCTTTGTTTATATAGAAATTGAGTCAAGCAAATAAAGAGAGGCGAGCGAAAAACAATTATCCTCATTACATGTCGCGTGGGGGTTATCGAAAGCTCGAAAAGAAGATGATGCAGGCTGAATTGCAAAAATTGGAGGAAGCAGCCCGAGCAGATCCTAGTATAGTCGTGCAGGAGCCACCTCCTCCCCCGCGTCACAAAAAATGGAAAGCAGGGAGGATAAAGGGAGATAAATATATAAATCCAGTCGTTCCTGATGTCGCTAAAAGGATTGTGAGTATTTAATAACAAGTATATTTAAATGTGTTTCATTTTTCTAACGTTGGTGGCATGTAATTACTTTCTATTTATCCATTATATGCCACAGGATGAACTTGAACAGCAGAGCAGCCAGGGTTCCTTCAGTCAAACTGGAAGGATGGACATCTTAGCCACGGCGCTTGGTAATCTAGATCACCCTGGTCAAGTTAGAGGGGAGTCAAGGGGAGTTGGTCTCTCTAAATACTTTGGACGAGGTTCACAAGCTTATGGACGAGGTGAAATGAGTCAGGAGTTTGTGGCCAGGGTTCGAGAGGAAATCAAATCAGAGCTACGTCACTCACTTCGAGACGAGCTAAAAGAAGAGTTGTTGAGTGAGCTACGTGGTGAGATGAGTACGATGGTGTTGTCTCACATGCAAGGCGGGATGTGTAATGTGGCGTCTAGATCTGAGGTTTGTAACTAATTTCATTTAACATTATATTGAGTTTTTCCTTACGTTATTTTAATTAATTCTTTCATTTCTCTTACTCAGGAATCCCCGGCCTTTCCCAGCACTAAAGGCAGTTACAATCCGCCAGAGGTTGGATATGGCGACCCTGGTCCTTCACTAGAGCCTGGAGAACCCTGCACTTTGTATTTAGAAGTCCCGTACCTGCGTGCTGTTGCTGATATTGTTGTATACAGTCGTGCCACCACCCACCATAATAACCAAATCCGGGACGATCAACTTAAGGTCAATGTGACCAGTGTTCGACTGGGGGAGGAAGGTGCAGATGTCCCATTCCCTGATGGTGAGGTTGCCAATCTAGGTCACGCAACAGGATCTTTCATCTTATGGCCTAGACATCTTGTTCAGACTGTGCCAGTCCCTCAAATGGTAGGAAACAACTTACTGTTACTTAATCATTAACATTCTACTTATAATCTTTTTGTGTGTTACTAGGAACAAGATGATGCGACAAAATTCCCGTTTTTAGCACGACTGCAAAATATTCATCAAGGCATAAATAAGGTCGACTTGAAGATGCCTTGTGATATTGTGGGTCGCAGAATCTCGTATGATTATGGGCTTGATAACAAAGATATTAGAGAGTTCCTATCTTTGGAGGAGATTGACGTAGGATGGGTCACATTTGCAATCATGTGAGTTTAGTTATAAGTTTTAATTGTAATTAATGCACTGATATTTAGGGGTTTTAGGTTTCTACATTTACTGTGTCATTTCTCATTTCATTTATGTGGTAGCTGCTTCCACAAACTGTGTGCCGAACGAGGGCTTGGCAGTACATATGGCTTCTTATGTCCTAGCAATATGTCACGGCGTAATAGCCAGACTTTGGAAGAACGGATGAGCTATGTAGGCTATACAATAGGCCAGACTCAGCTGCCTTGTTATCTGGCACCAATTGTTGAAGGGCAAGTAACTTTCTTTGCTATATTTATACACGTTCACTTTGCTAAACAGTATCATGTTATCTAACCTCATTTTAATCTATATATGCATGTGATTATAGTTATCATTGGAGTCTCTGTGTTCCTTGTCCCTCGATCAACGTCATCTTTTGGTTTGACTCATTGGGTCGCAAGCCAAACGCAGATATCAAAAACATTTTTGACACGTAAGTAAATTTATTTGTCCGTCATTGATTTTTGATTTTACTCAATTGTTTTAATGTCTTTTGTTTATCATTTTAATTATTACAGTGCATTGAAGACATATTATATAATGGGTGGGAAGCGTGAAGGTAAAGCTGGTCATACAAAGTGGTTCAAGCCAAACGTAAGTTCTATACATTCAAGTTCTTCGAATGACGATTGCTTTACATAGGCCTTTAATTATTCTTTTTTACCGTTTGCTTTTGCTGTATAGTGTCCACGGCAAGCAGGGAAAACTGAGTGCGGCTTCTATGTTATACTATATATGTATAACATCATTTTCTCTGGCCTTACTACAAATTTTGAACAGGTGATCATTTATTGATTCTCAATTGAATTTCAGTTCTTTTCATGTGATTCAATTGTTATTTATTTCATTCAATTTATTTATTTATGTTAACATATTCTCCATTTTGCGCTCAGATTTTTGGTGATAAGGACCCCTACACAATCGAAGACATTAATTTGATCCGAGACCTGTTGTCGGGACATCTTCTACAACACATAGAGGGGCCAGGTGATGATGTGTAGAGGTTTTTTTACGTAGTGCAGTGCTTTTGTACAGTGCTATTTCAAGTTTGCATATTCGAATACTTTTCCTAGTTTCTTATTTATGAGTACTTTGAATTTGTTAAGGCATTATGCTTTCAGAGAACACTATGGAAAATGATGATGAAAAATAGGGATTTTCATGGAAGCATGTCATCATCTCTTTGCCCATATGCATGTCATGATTTACATTGAAAGTTTGAAAGTTGAAGTCTGCACATTGAAATGATGTTATTGCGCTATATGTCATGATAGAAAAACTAATATGTGATTTCACTTCCATGACTATTAGGGGAAGCTAGAGAGTTAATCATGAGAGAATGGGAGGACGTGGGGACTTGTAGACACATATGGTGGAGGGAGTAGAGGGAGTTGATGTAGGGATTTTAAAAAAAAAAAAAAGGATACAACGACTGGTTTTAATAAAACAGTCGTTGTATCCAACAGATACAACGACTGGTTTTAAGAAAACAGTCGTTGTATCTGTTGGATACAACGACTGTTTTATTAAAACCAGTCGTTGTATCCAAAAGATACAACGACTGTTTTTTAACGGTCGTCTTTTCTCGAACTTTCAACGACACTGAGATAGACGACCCCCTGAAAACAGTCGTCTAAAGGCCCAAAAACCGGTCGTTAAAAGTCCCTTCCGTAGTAGTGTGCGGAAAGAATCTTTCGTTGATATAGGAGAAAAGATTTCCCTATAGTCGATCTCTTCCACTTGTGTGAAGCCCTTGGCAACCAACCTAGCCTTGTATCGATCAATATTACCTTGTGAGTCCCTTTTGGTTTTGTAAACCCATTTACAGCCAGTGGCTTTAGACCTACTTGATAACTTTACAAGATCCCATACATCATTGTTTGCCATGGAATTCATTTCTTCAGTTATAGCATTATGCCACAACTTAGAGTTCTCACTCTTAACAGCCTGAGTAAATGTTAATGGATCATTTTCAATGCTAATATCGCAGTCAGTCTGAACAGAGTATACCACGTAGTCACTAGGTAATGCCACAACTTAGAGTTCTCACTCTTAACAGCCTGAGTAAATACAGAGATTGGGTTTTGTTAGGAAAAGGAAATAATTACAAAAAATTATTCTTTTAAAAAAAGAGACCTTCTAAGCCCCATAAGAGGTGCCAAACCCTCCTATGGCGCTTCCAGGGGAAGGCCATAGGAAGATATATATAAATAAAAAAACAGGAAACAAGCTATGACGCTTCTATAGATTTAAGAAGGACCAAGCACTATAGTATTCTTTAAAATAAGTGCCATATATTATATTTTTTTATAGTAGTGTAACTTTGTTGGCTCCTCTTGCTGAGGTACAGGAAGTCTTGTAGGCAGACTTCTTGGGGATTTCTTACCCAAGGGATATAAAAAGATGGTGGTGTCTTAGAAGCAAACCAACACATCTTTTCTGGTAAAAAGAATAAAGATAGAGCAATGTGTCATTAATTCCCTTTAAAGTTTTAATTTTATCCAGTATACATATGTTTGATTCTTTTGAAAGAGTGGTTAGAAATGGTAACTACATCCAAAGAGAGAGGATGAATTAAATATAATGTTCATTAAATTTTTGAATCTTTTCAAAACATTTTTGTGAAACAGAGCACTATATATATATTTGAGTTAATTCAAGTGTTTTTTTTTTTGAATTACAAGGACAAGAGTAGAAAAACTCTTGAGACCACTACGGGCCAAAGAAGAAAACATACATCAAAACCAAACAAAGAAAGGAAACTGTTGGCCCAAAAACTCAGCTGATATCAGCTAACAGTTGGACTGAACAAAAGTCTGGTGGGAAATGTAAGAGATACATATCGTTGGTCAGTTAATTCAAGTTTTAAAACATGTTCGCAAGAGTACTTAAAATTAAGCTCGAAGAAGTTTTGAGTTCAAGTTCGTAAATACTTTAAGCATATATATAGCATAAAGCCATAAACTAGAACGTTGACTTGAACCTACGTCCAGAATATTTCACTTGAGATTTTTTCCACTATACTCCATAAGTTTGATCGGGGCACTTATAATTAATAAAGCCACTACAATTCGGGAATGGGGCCTGTATATCTCCTTTCCCATTCACTTCACTTCACTTCCTTATTCACACTGTTAAATGAACTCTGAATGTTGAGATTTAATATCTTATAAAAAGTAAAAAAGAATATATAGAATACTTTAATAAAAGTATAAATATATGAACTATTTAGATTAAATTTTAATCTTTGAATTTATTTATTTATATTTTTTTGTTATTTAATATTATAATAATATTTTTATGGGATATTAAATCTCAACCGTTAGAATTGATCTAATGATGTAAATAAAGAAGTGGATGGGAAGGGAAATGGAGACTCTCATGAGATTCTTCACTTTTGAATATTTCTCATAGGGTTGCCTCACTCTTGATTGCTCTTTAAGAGATATCTATGCCCTTACTTTATAGTAATATGTTTATAGGAATTGGATTACACAAGAAAAACTTAGCAAATAATGTGGTTTAACAGTTCAGATTTAAAAATTTTAATTGATGATTTTTAAATTAAAAAATTATTTTTAAAAAAGTTGGCCATTAAGAAATTTGTTTTATTCATATTATGTCATTAATAAAATAATTTTTTTAAACAAAATTAAAATTAAAAAAATTGAACCCCTTAATTTCGGTATTAATCACTCTTGATGAACATAGAAATACTTCCATGGAAAAATATGCGGGATCAGGAGAAGTAAAAAGAGAAAAGGAGAGACGAATGAATTGAAGTTGCATTTTTCTCGTGTTGAATTTGACTTTTCTTCATCATATTTTAATTTTTGACCCACTTTTATGAAAAAATTAAATTTTAAAGTGAATCTTATAATAAAGACTGAAATTAGTGTTCATTTATTCATTTATAAATGCCCGTTGGATTACACTTAAATTACATAAATGTCATAATCATATTTATTTAATTATAAATGCCCGTTGGGGGTAGTATTTATTTATTTACCTAAATTACATGACTGTCATAATCGTGCGAAAGTAGACGGTATTTATATGTCAAAAGATTATCAGCTTTTAATTTTAAACAAAATATGTAGTAGCAATCCTAAAGCTAAAAGTTTGTATTAAAAAAAGCCTAAAGATAAAAGGACGACATTGAGACATGTTAAACTCTTGTGGCAGTATAAAACTTCGGGAATCACTTTGGAATAATAAAGAAAAGTTGAAGACAACCTGTGGGTTTAATAAATAAAGTACTATAAAATATTAAACACCACCATGATTCCTGCGCAAACATGTGCGCGGTATTTGCACTCTGTCTCAGATCGACAGGATCTCCGCAAAATACTACCCTATACATATATGGTATGGTATTTCTATTTTTTTTATTCCTAGTACCATGCCTCTCTCTTCATTACACACATGCATGTATGAATTTGCGTGCAACACAGTATAAGCTAATTACTGAACAGCCCCGCCAACTCGTTGCTTATCTTAATTCTCGTATTATATTCATCATTAGCTTCTCCATCTAGTTGCTTCACATAGCTCTCTCTCCGCCGTCTCACACTGCTGCGCCACCCATCAACATCGACGGAGAAGTACTCACTCAGCTGTGTACTAAAAAAACAGCCTTTGTAAGCGTTTTTCACAAGTGAGTACTCTGTCTTAATGTTTTTCCTCAGTTTATAGCTTGATTAAATTAATTGATGTGTAAATTATTAAAGGTAATGTTGTTTATGTCAAGCTTTTTCTATAAAGGTCCTTGCAAGGCATTTAGTCATCCTTGTGTGTGTATGTGTTGCTGCTCAAGACCCTGGTATGATATTTATTATATTGTTCATTGTTTAATGTCTTATTCAGATCAAGGATGTTTGGCTAAGAACCTGTTTTTCTTTTTCTGTATATAAACCTACTCCTTTTGTTTCATATGAAGATAGGATTGTTATTGAGCAAGAATACACCTTGGTGTCGCTTGATGGTCAATCTCTCTTGTTGTTTCTCTTCCCAGGGAATTGAGATTTCCCTTTATTTCATTGAGATGATTTCACGTAACAAACTGCTTCAGAAGTTGTGGCCTCAAAGTGGTCCATGAGGTCCTTCCATAGCTTTAGCTAGGTTACAGTTCAGGTAGTTAGGGTGTTAGTTTTAGGATTTTATATTTAGCTTAGGAAGCTTTAGCCTTAAAATTGTCATTGTGTAGTCTATTGTAATGTTAGTAATAGTTAGTGATTATTGTTGTACATTGGAATATATATATATATATATATAGGATTCAATAAAGTTTAAAATGTTAGGTGATAATAGTACTGGTGTTCTGGATATAGCCTGCATTGATTCTGCTCTGCTATATATGGACAACTGGAATGTAGATTCAGGTTTTGGCTATGTTGAAATGCAGAAAAATTAATTGACAAAACGACTTTTTACATCGATACCCATAGGATTTTGATGTAAATTATCTACGTCGGTTCTTAAGCAATACTGACATATATAGTTGCTTACTTATGCCGGTTTTGCTTAAAAATCTGGGTAGAGATAACCAACTATCTATGTCAGTTTTATTGTCAAACCTATATATATGTTTAAATTGAAATTGATACGCCGATGCAGGTTCTTCCCTTTTTAAGTCAAATAATAGATTCATATATCAAGGAGGTTGACAGTAAGTTCTTTCAAAATTGACTATTTGTCCCTCTATTACAGGTGTTCCAGAAATGCCTATGATCAAACAAATAGCTTTACGAACGAATGGATTGGATCAAATTGGGAAATGGAAAGATTTGTACAAGTTATACCTTTCTTCACCACTTTGCACAAAATCATTAGGTACGGATATGTGAGATACTTGGGGTAGATGAGCTGTGTTCATAACGTTGTGAGAAAAGCTGATACACCCAAATGGCTCAGGTAAGTCTTATTACCGGTTAAAAAATTCTCGAAAGTAATTTCTTTTATGCGTGACAAGTGTTTAATAGTATGACAGCTCTTTATCCATGAGAAAAGCTGGAGGTTATGAGGACTCCCAGTTCAAAGTTCTGAAGTTGAAGATGAAGCATTTGGATGACATAGCAGCTAGAGGAGAAGGCAATGACTGAGAGAGTATTTGGATGTTGAGTGCTGTCTTATGGGTAAGTGATGAGAAGGATGTATAATACTATCTCTATTCCTTAATATAAGATCTCGTTCATAGTGTAAATTACACTACGAATGAGATCTTATATTAAGGACTAGAGATAATATCGTTACATTAGGCATTCCTATTGTTGGAAAATAGGTCTTGGGGCCAAAATATAACATCCAGATTTATGGGATATTTATTGAAAATATTCCCCACTTATTTCAAACTCCTTGGTAGGAACAATTTTAAAGTGAGTCTTGGAAGGAACAGTTTTTTACATATCGTGGGTTTATGGGAGAGTATGACAAACTGATACATATACAAGAGATACATCAGTTGTCAAGATATGGGAGTTTTTACTCTTAATCTCCAAACACAGAAAAACTCTCTCAAGGTTATTTCTCTTCCTCCAATGCATTTGCTATGTAATATAGCCAGAGTCTGCATACATGACCTAGTTCGTGTGGGTATCTCCAGAGTACAAAGCTCCACTCCAGGTATGCCCGAAACTCTACATTGGTATTAGAGCATGAAATCTGTCTTGAGCCTGTATTTTTTTTATCCCTCCTACGCATGATAATTTGCTCTGCCAAGGTTATTTCATGACCCGGTTCACATACATGACCCACAGACGCAGTTCGTGTGGGTATCTCGAGAGTACCAAGCTTCACTCCAGGTACGCCCGAAACTCTACATTGGTATCAAAGCATGAAAAATGTCGTGAGCCTGTATTTTTTTTTTATCCTTGCTACGCATGATAATGTGGCCTCTGCCCTGATTGTGAACATGCTTTTCTCTTTGCGATTTTATGCTTCTGAATTTTTTTTTCCGTCGAACCAGTTACTACCCCTGTGATATACTGAATGTGACTTGACCCTATGTATATATTTTTTGTTTTGAGTTTAGTTTCTGGTTTACTGTGTTTACGTTTTTCAATGGTAGTGTATTTATTTTTGGATGGATATAATATGTTATTTTTTGATTCGTTTTGCCCTTTGTTCTATGAGAATACGTGCATTTAGAAGACTCATAAAATACAAAAGAAAACTCTAAAATGAGGGAATACGATAGATGAAAACAAACCTGAGAAAAAATGAAATTGAGAACACAACTACGTTAGATTGGGTCATCTGAAAATGAATTTTTTAGGCTTCGAAAATAATCCCATTGCCCAGAGCTCGAAAAAACGAAGAGAACGACACTAATAAAGCAACAAACGGACGCGAACGGCAAAGATACGGAGGAGAGAAGAGTCATGTCTGACATACTAGACCCATCTCGTCGTTCGGGTCCAATCGACTCGGCTGGAGGTTGAAGATGAAGTTCAAAAAGAAAAAAATAATAAACGGTGTCGTTTTTTTGCTTTAAACAAAAAAAGGGGACTGCGTCACAATTTTGAGTTGGTCCCAGGTCGGGTCTTGGGTCTGACCCAGAGATACATTTTAAAAAATACATTTTTTTATCATCAGAATTGCATAGGGCTGAAAAAAAAAACCGTGGACCTTTGGATCGGGTCATCTCTGGCCCAACTCGATCCAAATGAATATATATATAATTAATTGTGTTAGATTATTAGAAAAAGAAAAAAGAAAAAGGCCGGAAAATGGAACGTGGCGCGTGAGGCTACATGGCAGACCTCTTGGTGTTTCTGTGATGGATGATTCATATATAAATGGAGGTTGAGGTTGATCTTTTTGTTAGGCTCAAGTCAACCTTATCATCATCAAACACCTATGTGGTAAAATATTTTCCCTTCGTTTCCATTCTTTTCCTTTCTATTCCATTCATTTCCAACCTTTTATTTGAACCAAACAGGCCCTTACTGATTGGCATTTGCATCGGCATTAAAAAATATCTTAGAAAATTGGGTGGCCACTCAAACTTGGTCAGTTCTAGGGATTCATTACCTCCGGATTCAATGCTAAGCACTGTGCTTAGCTTACCCAACTCATTAGATCTGGGCCGTCCAGATTTGAGTTTTTTTAAAATGATAATTTTTCAAATAAAAAATCATTTTTTGAAAGAATAGTAGTTAAGATGTTATCTTTATTTTAGATTCTATGCCCACTGAAATAATTTTTATTAAAAAATATAGACTTTTAAAAATCAGATCTAATGATCCAGATATGATGAATCGAGATAGCATTAAAACCAAGTCCCCTCCATTATTGTTACCAATATTGATAGGGAAGCTCCAAATCGTTATTGCTATTCGTTGGCTGTACGGAGACTCTTGTTTGATCCTCCACCACTCATTTCATGTCCTCTGTCCCTACGCTTCCTTTTTTATTTTGTTCCTGTTTGTATTTCCCATTTATGTTTTCTTCTCCACTCCAATTTCAATCTCTCTGTGTCCGGTTAAAGCTTGTTTTCAGAGCAACCTTAGCCTCTGCAGCTGATCGATGAGGATCATGTCACAGCACACTTACTTGTATATGGTCGTAAGTCGCCTCATTTTTGTTTGATTTCTTGTTCATTTTTAACTTGCTGTTTTTGCTTCCTTCCTAACTAAACTCAGAATTAAATAGAGGGGGGAAAATAGTTTTGGCGATGGGTTAATTCCTAGATACATAAAATATCGTACCCAATATTGCATGTCCGCTTATTTTCTTTGTTTGCTAGGACTGGGAATGTACATGCAACTATAAATCCATGGTCTTCACGAAATTTGATGGTGGTAATATATTTCTGAACATTTTTCGTTTCCGATATGGTAGGACGGGTGGATTTGGCTAGCACCAGAGAAACAATCAAGGCCGGGGTGATTTAATCATGTGGCAGCATGACAATAAAATTGATTTTTTAAAATATTTTTTAAGGGTAAATTATATATAACTCTGAATCTGATGAATGTTATCTGATAATAATCTCTTGAAACTTTACACTCTGTAATTCATATGATTAGTTTTATTCATCACTTATATACCCTTATTAATTAGCTTTAAGTTTATTAATAAGGTTATCTCCATATAACTCAAAGTATTATGGATTATTTGTACATAAAAATAAAGCTTAAAGAGGTATATTGATGTTTAGAGACTATCTGGATAGATTTGAAGCTTATTAAGGAGGTTTACGTACTATTAAGTTATAAATTAAAAGTAAAATATTGAGTTTTGCGTACATGACTGGAAGTTTAAAAAAGTTGGGTACTATTATCTAGTCCGATTTATAAGTCATTTCCTGCATGTTTCACAAAATATAACTAAGAAAAGGCGTAAAATTAAATATAATTAACATTGTCATAAAATTTATTCATTTATTTTATTATTATTCACTTTTGTACTTTTATATTGAAAAATAAAATTTTTAATGAATTATTTAGTTTTAAAATATAATAGCATAAGAATATATTTTCATCGATTAATTTTATTTTAACATATTCCATGATGCTGATTTTAATATGATTTATTCAGTGTGATATTTAAACCTTGGCAACGATGTCCCAATCCCATCATCGGTGTTGGCGAGAACAGTAATAATAAGCCTTTTTTATTCTTTTTGGGTTGAAAATGGATGACGCCTTTATGCACGCATGACTCGTGTCATACTCACACGTGCTTTTATAGGAATCAAATAAACTTCTCCGAGCAAACATCTTTGCTCTCTCTGCAATATTTCTCAGTTTCGAAACACTCGTATTGCTATACGAATAGCACTATGGCTCAGCTCATAGCTTCCCCCAAGCTCCGATCGAAGACCGTAAAATACACATGGTATTTATTTAATCTCTCTTTTTTCTATTAATTAAATGCTTGTGTCTTCCTCCGATTCTCTCTCTCATTGTACTAGTGTGTCTTCCTCCAATTCTCTCTCCTGCTTTAATCAATTAATTTGTTCCAAGATTTGATACTCGATCTATGCACGGATCTCGATTTGATCCAACATAGATATATATCCAATCACTTGTCTTTCTGCAATAGGGTTTTCATGTTTTGAGCCGCATGGATCTCGATTTGATCCAACACACACACACACACACATATCCAAACACTTGTCTCACACTTGTGAAATCGCTTGCCAAGTGATGGACATACGCTGTTTCCTTGAAACCATAGGAATCAGGGCTTCACAGTTCAAAGTTTTTGAATGTATCATTTATATCTCTAATCTCTTTGAATTGGCAGGCCCGCTGGAACCGCTGGGTCTAGGTATATTACACCCGCGCAAGAAAAGGTTACAATGTTTACTTCAGTTCTCTTAAAATTGCAAAATTGAAATGTTTGTTTTAACTAACTTCTTACTTGTGCGATGCCAACATGAATGAAGATTTTACCCCGCCCGGCTGTTAATGGGCCTCATGATTGGGATTCATATCTTGTGTTGGAGGATGGCACGCAATTACGGTTTGTTATAGGGCCTTTGTTATTAATTGATGACATGACATTTTATTTTTACCACTTATTATTATTATTATTAAAACTATATGCTTTCTGAGATTGCTTATGCCCGCCCCATGCAACAGTCCACAAAAAGTTTACCAGGATCCAGAAGGAAGAAGTGACCGTTGCTTGGTGAGCTTGAATTGCCCATCATTATATATATATATATATATATAGATGTTAGAATTTATCCACAATGATAAATATGATTTTACCGTGATAATAATGAGTAAGATATTGTTTCTATTCAATCACGCATAAATGTTCAACTTGAACTTTAGGTTCTGTGTGATGCAATAGACGAGATTGGTGATCCTATTCCCTCAAACAAGAGGGATGCCGCTATACGTATATTGAACCAACCAGATGTTGCTGCTGCAGAACCATGGTATCGTTTGTACTTTGTAGTATATCTAATTAAAGGCAATAGTTTGGCTGGCTTTACGTTTTTCCAAACTTGTACCTCCATACTTTAATCGATCTGTTTCATGTGGAAATAGCCTTAAAATACGGCAAGACTACATATTCCTGCGACATGGCTGTTCTGGAAATAAGGTAATCAATGACCCGGAGTTCGCATTGTTACTTTCCTAAAATCTCTCATCAACGAAAATAATACTCCCTGGTATGTTTGTATGGACTCTTATTCTGGCCAAGTACGTGTGTGGGGACTCTCTATAGACTGACACACACCATCAATGCAGGTTTCTTGGTAACCTAATTTAGAAAACTTAGCTTGTATATATGTAATATATAACAAACGCCTTTCAACTAAATATCCAAACTAATCATCCATTTAGCTTTGAGGCAACGTCGTCACCTAGACGGGGAGATTTCACGTTTTACATGTTCATCCGACATTTCTCTCATTCCACGCATGACAGGGACCATGCGCTTGGGATTTTAAGAATGCTATTCCCGACATGGCTGTTGTGGATAGTGTCATGCAAGAAATTTCAAAAGGCTGTGCACATACTGGCATCAAGCCGGTATATACTCTTGTTTACCACTCTTTAATTTGTCCTTGTGCGTTTAACTGTTCAATTCTTTTTCACCTTTCTTGCAGCACTACGTGAAATTATACATGTTTATAACATATCTATCGTTAAAATCTATAATTAACCTTTTCCCTGTTTTCTTCTAATTAATTAATTGAATCCAATCTTCAAACTCTTGTACGCAGGGATGTCGTTCTGCATCTGGAATCTCTCCCACTGCCAATGTGGAGGCATGTATGCAGGGTGGACTATCTGTTGCTGACGATGTGTGGATTCTGCGTTACATTGTGGAGGTAACTTAACGGTGTGTGTTTGGGGGGGGGGGGGGGGGGGTTACGGTTACAGTAATATTACTGTTTTTCCTGTCAATTTTACCCTAAACACTTCAACAAAGGCCCTTGCTTGTATCTAGCAGATGGTGGCTACAAAGTACGGGCTGGTGGCTTTCGACCCAAATATGATTCCGGTATCAAGAAATTAATCTCTTTCTTTATATATATATTTTGTCTTTTTTTCAATTACTCCTCCGGTTCTTAATATAAGACATATTTACCTAATTTGATTAGATTGAGCAATTGGTTAAGTTAGTTAATATGACATGTAATTTCTAAAACAGCCTTGTCACCTTTCTTAATTTCCTTATTTCTTCTCCTCCTTGATTATTGTGAGGGAGCATCAGTAGGGGTAAATTAGAAAAATATTGACAAATATAAAAACTTTTTTCATATTTAGGACCAACATCATCTCCCTAAATATGTCTTATATTAAGGACCGGGGGAGTATATTGTGTTAGAGATAATAACGTGAAATTAACTGATTAGTTAGTTGGTTAGGGCTCTAGTCTATATAAAGGATTTTAGTTATTGTGTTTAGAGTGTGTAGGATAGTGAGAACCTCGTCGTGTCAAGAGAGAGTCACTCTTATTAGTCCCCAAATGAGATTAGTTATCTCCCTAAAATGCGGTCAGATTAGTGATATTGTATGATCGTGTTGCTCTTATGTGAGAATAACACATGATTCTTCATATTTTCTATACCATTTCTCTAATAACTCTGGTTAACACACACACACACACACATATGTATATATATTATTAATATCGGAAATATTGATTGGACATCAACAAAACCAGGGATCTGCCATTGACGCTGCTATACGCTTGGAATTCAGGTAAATGCTGTTGCTTAATTATTAGGAGAGAGAATTGCGTGAATTTATCTTCAATTTTCTTACTTCAACCAATGACAAGTCTACTTTTGCCAACAATATATATGGCAGTACCCAGTCCATGAGAAATGCAAGTGGTTATGAGGCCGCCAAACTCGCTGTTGTTAGGCTCAAGATGAGGGACGCTCTTTCAGGTGAAGGCAATAGTGAGTATAAGGTAAGTAATAGTACTCCCCCGTCTCGTGAGAGAGAGAAGCCTGAAATTCGAATTGACTTTTTTCTTTTTATAAGATCCTATTTGGGTTTGCCTGAGAATTTAACATGTTTATACCATTTTTTATCCCAGATTAATTATATTCCCTCTCCTAATCTTTTGTCCATATTACATTCTCTTATATACTTTATCTTATTAGCTACTCTATTTCTCTCTCTCTTATTTGCCCTCTTATAAACGAGGGCATACTTGGTTAGAGAAAAAAGATTATTTCTTACCCATTTGTTACTTTTGAACTAATTTTAACTATTTTTATAAATTTCATAATACGATTATTAGGCTCTTATAAAAAAGATGGGAGGGACTAATGTATACCACTCTGGTATTTTTTATAAGTTCAGTTTACTTGATTCTAGCATAATAAGGAAAGTTAATTAACTCATTAAAGATATCCTAAATTGACCGATTTTCCCAATTTTACACTCATTAATGAATGTGTTTAAAAATGAGTATATTTTTACATTGCGCTCCGCCTCTTTCTTCTCTCCCTATGTTTGATAGGGTAAAATTGTAACACTGTCATTAATTCCTCTCAGAGTGGACTTATAATAATTAAGGACAAATTATTTTTTTTCAAAATAGAATTATAAAAAGGACAAGAGTGGTAGACGCGATAATATTAATTTCCTTGAATTGATCTCATAATTGTGTATGTATGGATTTATAATAACTGAAAACTTGTCACTTGACATTCGACAGATTCTTGCAATTATAGCTGATGGAAATGAGAAACCGAGTGAATATGTTATAGAAGTCAAGGTGCCTCCATCTCATGAGATGGATCCCTACAAGATAACTTCCCAGATTGCCGAAACTGTGCTTCTGTGGAAACCTACCGTTCGTGAGACCCTTGTTGCTGGATCTCACACCATTCCCTTCCTCCGTATTGTAAGGTAAACATCTTGAACTACAAACTAGATATTATATATTCTCTTTGGTCTTTAATATAAGACATATTTAATAATTTGATTAGAATAAGAAAGTTAGTTAATATGATATGTATTTTTTAAAAAACTCTTACTATCTTTCTTAATTCCCTCCTCCCCACTCTTCCTTGATTATTGTTAAGGGAGCATTAATGAAGGTAAACTAGGGAAAAAATGACAAATATGAAAAATATGTCATCAAATATATTAATAAGGATTGGAGTGAGTATTAAGGATGGGCTGGAGGTGGTATAAGCCTTTTCTACAAGTATCCACCAAAGCCATAAATTTAATCACCAGCACATCATATCGTACAGTTACTACACAGTTGATAAATCATGTTTGATAGGTTCTGTTGATGATGATATGCAATAAGCGATGACATTAAAGCCAACACACTCAGTTAACAATCACACACACACAGATATATATATATATATATATATATGTATATATGCTAACTGCATGCAAGAAAATTAAACGTTCGTTCTGGTTAAGTTTGAGGATTTTCTTTTAATTGATATTGTATGGTGGATGTATTTTATTGGTAAGTCATTGATAAACTGCAATGATGAGACAACGTTCATTTCATTAATTCCAATTCATTATATAACTATATTCTAGTTTTCTTCACAAGACGATAACTAATTATGCGGAAAGCAAATATGTGTCTTCAAGATTTTTTTGATCTGCATGCGCGTGGTAGATTAATGTATAGATCTGCGCGCGTGTGTGTCTGCATGCAAATGGTGAACAGGAATGGAAAATGAAGTTGTATTGGCTAGTGAAAAGGGGCTCATGTTTGTGTTAATTTGCGGTTCCAAAAATATATTGTACTTGAATACGCATGAGAATTATGATATTCTCTCCTGTATTTAATATAAGATACATTTATCTAATTCAATTAAATTAAAAAAGTTAATTAAGCTAGTTAATAAGACATGTATTTTCTAAAACACCCTAATTATCTTTAATCCCCCTACTCGGTCTCTTCCTTTATTATTGTTGAACTATGGAGCATCAATAGGGGTAAATTAGGAAAATATTGAACATGAAAAATAAGTCTTATATTTAGCACCAATATCAACTCCTAGAATATGTTCTATATTATAAGGTTAGAGGGGGTACTAGTTAGGATGTGATTTTATGATTTATATGTGTTTTTTTTTTTGGTCAACATTTGATATATATGTGTGGGTGTGTGTGTGTGTAGTTTTTTTTTTTTGGGTGAAAGGGGTGATATGAGATTATTTAATTTGAAATTTCTCATGGAAGCATTATAATTATACTATTGTTAACAGTGTCCCATTTGATGTTTGTATGTCAGATCAACTTGGACTACGTTGATTGGCAACAACAACAAAAACCTTGGACTACGTTGATTGGCAACAACAACAAAAAAAACAAAAAAAACAAAAACTTGGACTACGTTGAAGTGGACTGGGAATTGGCCGTCGCCTTTTTTATGAACGATGAATTTAAGTTGCGGCTGTCAATCGTTGGATCATCTTTAGCACTTATCATTGCAGAAACTTGATGGAACAATGTTGTGATTATTCCCTTTTCCCCCGAGAAACTGTCTGAGAACTTGGGCCATTCCTAGATGATTCTCAACAATTTATTATATGGTAATTTGAAATATTTATGAATGTTTTAGGGTTCTCTTTATCTAATTTATTGTTTCAAGTATATTTATTAAACTTTTTCTTGTATACCTTCATTAAAAAAAAGAGTATTTTATTAAAAGTCATCAACCCCTTATTAAATGATGGTATTTCCAAACAAAATTATTTTTAAATACATTTATTAATTATTAATCCAAATTTTTTATTATCAGCACAATTTTTCCCTAGGATTTGTTGTAACTTTTTGAAGGTTCATATTTTATCAATTTGTTTTTTTGAAATGACAGACAATTCAATAAACTATGTAAAAACATTAGTTAGTCTTGGGCCCTTACATCACCAAACTATACCTAACAAACAGCCCAAGCCCAAGCCTAAGCCCAAACGATCACCTAAACAAAAGTGGTAAAATGACACAGAAACGGCTTTGGATTAGTTAACTATGCTTATCGCTCTTGTATCTGAATTCTCTCGCAATTCTCCTCTTTTTTCTCTTAGAACCTCTTCTACACCATTAGATCAGGAAAACAGATGGTCCAAATGTAATGTTTTATAAAACTGTTGTTAAAATATTTTATAAATTTAATTTTTTAAATCAAACTCATTAAAATTTTTCATCCCCTCCCTTCCTCCTTCCGTTCTCATCGCATCAAACATCAAACCAATTTATGATTGGACATTGTCGTTCTTATTGTACACTTTATATGTTTCTTTTCTTTTTCTTTTTTTTTTTGGTACAAATGTCTCTCTCTTAATCATTGGTATCCTCCTATTGGAAATAATCTTATTTGAGGTATTATCCGGTGCTAAATGTGGACACCTCTTCTAGTGAAGATCTGAAATTTGGTTTGCCATGTTATGATGAGCTAGCCTCTTTCACTTGACCGAACCCCATTGCTTATATAAAGCTAGCCAATTTGTTCTGTTTTTCATGTAAAAGGTTGATGGGAATTGTTGTGTTTTACTCCCTCCATGTTTTTTTTTTATAAGAGTCTAAAATTTAAATTGACTTGATTCTTTTTTATAAGATTATTGTACCTGGAGCATTTAATGCATTTTTACTATTTTTGTCCTTAATTAATTCTGTTATCTCTCATCGTCTTTTACCCACACTACAGTTGCTCTTTTCCTTTCTCTTACGTGGGAAATTTCTTTGGTGGTTCCACAATTGCCACACGCGTGTGTGACATGGCGGATTCGGATAAGGCCATGTCGTAAGGAGGGCTATATTTCTGTGATGCCGTGCTAGCGTCCTTGTGGCCTTCTCTTGGCTCCAGCGCCTAACTCTGCTGCCCAGCCATCGACATTGATCGACGGAGCCAGCACCACTCTTGCCATTGTAGGCTGTAGCTGCCTCGATTCTTAGCAAGCGCTTTTCATAAATGATTATTTTGGGGAACCGTGAAACCGTTGGTTTAGAAGCCATTTTCACAAGTTGAGACAAAATTCTTCTCACATACTTACCCTGTAAATCGTAAAAACTATTCTCCAAAAGCTAATCTAAATATAAACTTAATGTTTGTTAGAGTTACCATGTTTGTTTTGAGGGCGTGTATCTTTTTTACAATAAAATGATGAAATAACTGTTTAGGTATATCATAAGATGAAATATAAATTCGAAACGGTGGCAGTGAAGAGAAGACGATGTCATGTCCTTGCTTGTTTGGATCAATATATTTTTCCCGTCAGGCTTCACTCAGTGGAAGGGGATCAATTTATATTTTAAATGATTTTGTGTTGGGTAGATACGTACATAAGAATAATCTTATCTCAGTAAAACTTAGTAAAAGAGATTAGTATAAGCTCTCATATATATAATAAACGTGTGTTAAGATGGAGGGATTAGATCTTCCCAGTTTCTAGAATATTCAGAATTCTGAAACATGGCTCACCTCGGTGATCCAACTAATCCTGACTCCCAGCACTGTTATAAAAAAAAGGGAATAGTGGCGCACAAAACTTCTTTAGCTTCTTTTAGAATTTTTTTTTAAATTTTTTTAAAAAAATTGGTATGTTGTGGTACTTTCTTAGATAAGCGTCACAGTTACTTGGTGGCCTTATGTGGCACTTGCTTGACCAAGCGCCACCTAAGGCGTTTTTTGTTTTTTTGTTTTAAATTGAAGTAGTAGCTGTAGCGCTTGTTCACGGAAGTGCTACAGCTGCTACGCATTTTGTGTGGCACTTGGCTTAGTAAGCGCTACACAAAGTAATATTTTTTTTTTCAAACCCTTCTTTCTCCCGCGATTTGCTTCCATCACATTTATCCTCTTGGTCTCCACTCATCATCCTACACGTGCCATCACCCCTTATCCTCTTACCCACATTTCCTCATTCTCCTCTTTTTGTCACTCATAACCATCCCCACTTTGATCGGTACTTCCTCTTCATTCCTTTATTAATTTTTTTTTTTCAGGTGTTGTGCTTGAGGTTTCAGCTCACTCTATTCAAGCTTCTTATACACTATAAGTTTTTTAATTTTTGAGCTTAAAAATTTAATTTTATTAGTAGTTAATGTTAGAATAAATCATGCTTTTTCTCAATTACATCACAATAATTACAACATAAGATATTCTACAAGTTACAGTGGAAGACTTTAATAAATACCTCTTGCCGTAGCTAATCTCTGATCAGAATGAGTTCACGAACACTGAGAATTGAGACTGTAAAACAGAATGAGTCAAAAGAAAGGTTGAAAGGTTACTCTTCTGACTGACTGCAGGGCACAGTGATGGTACCTGGTGTGAGAGCTGTTGCCAGTCAGGAAACCTCAAAGAGCAGCTTCAGTTTTCACTCGTACGCTCAATTTAAACGGCTAAAAACTTAACTTGTTTATTTCAACATAAAAAATAAACATAAATAGCCTGTCCACTGTTACCCTAATCCTGTAGTTGCACCTAGATCTGATTGACGGGCCACACTCAGGATATTTTAATTAATAACCTAATTAATAACTAATAATTATATTATAATAATTAAAATATCTCACATTCTCTCATTTGACCAGTATCTAAATGTCAGTTGTCCTTTCCAGATTAAATTAAGGCTATGCTGAAAGAATCATGGCGATAAGTCCTCTTGGATTGAGTATTATCTTCCATGTATTACATGCAACACCCTTACTTAATGGGTATAACCTTATAAATAAACACCAAAGTTTATTCGATTCCAAACTTAGAGTTTATTTTTCTCATTAACAGAATGTATACAGATAATGATAGAGATAATAAACCATAAAATTAATTTCTTTGCATACCTCTTTTATATGAATGAAGGTCTAACCCCCATCTGAGGGACGTGTAACACATCCGCATTCGGTTTCATTCCCTTAGTCAAAGGATTAGCTAGCATGTCCTTTGTATTGATATGATCAACCGAAATTTCACCATCTGCAATTCTCTCTTTTAAACTTAGGAATTTCAGTTCGACTTCCACTCCTTTAATTTTGTTATTTGCAATGGATACTGCAGCTGTGTTATCACAGTACATCCTGATTGGTCTAGAGATTGAGTCCACAATCTTAAGATCAACAATGAAATTCCTTATCCAGATTGCTTGTGAACTTGCCTCAAAACACGTTATGTACTCAGCATCACAAGTAAAGGGAGCTGTAAGTATTTGTTTTGTATTATTCCAAGATATAGCTCCATCTGCTAGTAAGAAGATGTAACCAGTAGTAGACTTGTTTGTGTCTAAACATCCTCCTAGATCAGAGTCTGAGTAAGCAACCACTTCCAGGTCATCTGTTCTTCTGTATGTGAGCATGTAGTGCTTAATACCTTGTAGATACCTAAACACTTTCTTTGCAACTGTCCAATGTGCTTCCCCTGTATCACTTTGGTACCTTCCCAACATGCCAATAGCGAAAGGTATATCAGGTCTTGTGCAGACATGTGCATACATCAAGCTTCCCACTACTGATGCATATGGGACCCTTTCCATTTGCTTTCTTTCAAACTCATTTTGAGGACATTGACTTAGACTAAACTTGTCCCCTTTCTCAAGAGGAGCTGCGTTAGCTAAACAGTTTTGCATCCTGAATCATTCAAGAACTTTGTTGATATAGGTTTGTTGAGACAAACCTAAAATGCCTTGAGCTCTATCCCTATGGATCTTGATACCAATGACATAGGATGCCTCACCCATATCCTTCATATCAAAGTTCTTGCACAAAAACTATTTCACTTCACGTAACAATCCTGGATCACTGGTTGCAAGCAGTATGTCATCAACATACAAAACTAGAAATATGATCTTGCTCCCACTAACCTTGTGGTATATGCATTCATCTATGATGTTCTCATAGAAACCAAATGATGTGATTACCTCATGGAACTTTAAGTACCATTGTCGTAAGGCTTGCTTTAAGCCATAAATCGATTTCTTTAACTTGCATACCAGATATTCCTTATCCTTTGCAACAAATCCCTCAGGTTGCTTCATGTAGACTTCCTCCTTAAGAACCTCATTAAGGAATACAGTCTTACCATCCATTTGGTGCAACTCTAGATCAAAATGTGCAACCAATGTCATGATTATGCGGAAAGAATCTTTCGTTGATATAGGAGAAAAGATTTCCCTATAGTCGATCTCTTCCACTTGTGTGAAGCCCTTGGCAACCAACCTAGCCTTGTATCGATCAATATTACCTTGTGAGTCCCTTTTGGTTTTGTAAACCCATTTACAGCCAGTGGCTTTAGACCTACTTGATAACTTTACAAGATCCCATACATCATTGTTTGCCATGGAATTCATTTCTTCAGTTATAGCATTATGCCACAACTTAGAGTTCTCACTCTTAACAGCCTTAGGGAATTATCAACGGATGGTAGGTAAACTAATATACATGTCTCATACTAGACCAGACATTGCATTTGTAGTAGGTGTGGTCAGCCAGCATTCTCATGATCCTAAACAGAAACATTTGAATGAAGTCTACAAGATCCTTTGTTACTTGAAGGGATCTCCAGGACATGGCTTGTTATTTAAGAAAACTGATAAACGGATTGTAGAGTTATTTACAGATGCTGATTGGGCAAGTGATCGAGATGACAGGAAATCTACATCTGGATATTGTACGTATGTGTGGGGTAACCTGGTCACATGGAGAAGTAAAAAGCAAAGTGTAGTTGCGAGAAGTAGTGCTGAAGCTGAATACAGGGCCGTGGCACTGGGAATCTGTGAAGGCATATGGATAAAGCGTATTCTTGAAGACTTGAGGAAGTCTATAAATCTACCAATCAAGGTCGATTGCGATAGCATGGCTGCAATCAACATTGCTCATAATCCAGTTCAACATGACAAAACTAAACATGTCGAGATAGACAGACATTTTATAAGGGAAAAAGTTGATGAGGGAATTGTTGATCTAAGGTATATTCCTTCTAGAGAACAGACCGCAGACATTCTCACTAAAGGACTGCCCAAGGATAGGTTTGATTATCTGATTGGCAAGTTGAACTTGATTGATATCTACAGTCCAACTTGAGGGGAAGTGTTGTGAACACAGAAAATACAGTGGCATGAGATAGTTGAAGAAGCAAGTCGGTGGTGTATTTTTGTTGACTATTCCTCAACTACTCTTTGATTTGTTCCCACTAATCACTCTTACTTTGTCTATATTTTTGCCTATAAATACCATGTAAATCCTCTCAGTTTAATACAATCAATTCTAATCTTCAATGCTCTTCAGGTTTTGAACATTCATCATGACAATTATAAACTTGTTTACAGTATGTATCAGAGAAGTCAGTTGCTGATTCCCCTGAAATAAGAAAGAGTACCTTTCATGTTTAAATTGTGCTCAAACTTGCTTGGTGGTAAATTTGCTGAGGAGCCAACCAATTAAGGGGATTCCTGGAGCTGAACTAAACATCTTGAATACAAATTTTTTGGCTGGTAGACAAAAGTGGCCAAGCTGAATAGACATATTTATTGCTGCTCCCTCTGTTAGAAAGAGAAGCATGCCTGAATCCTGATGCGGGCCACGCTAAATTAAATGAAAATAATCTTGTTTTGGCTCCCCCCCATTGTCATCTAAATCTGGGAACCATGTACTGCTGCTACATTAGTAGTCTGCTTGGATTGCTCTTTACTTGTTTATTTTGTTCAGGAAATAGTGTTTGTTCCTCAAAAAATCCAATGTTGAAATTCTTATGTAATCGAGCCCCAATAAATTATTCCTTGTGAAACACTTGGATGCACTTTTCTTCCTTTTATAGAGTTGATTTGAGATTTGAGTTCTTGGTCTTTTTACGGTCTGAATGGTAGAGAGACATCAAGGCCCATCTGTAACCAGATGCTTCTACAGAACAGAGCAAACAATAAATTTTTTTTTTTTAATAAAAAATGTTGATCATACTTCCATCCTGCCATGAGTTGTCTTTTATTTAGCATCCTGTTTTTTTTTTTTTGGGTACAAATGGAGCATCCTATTTCATTGAAGAATTTTATGTCGAATATCTAACGAAATTCTATTCAGGCCTAACTATTCTACGAAACCGTAAAATTTTTTTAAAAAAATAATATATAGGGTAATCACACAAGAATATGGTGTGCGTGTGTGTGCGTGTGTTTTTTTTTTTTTTTTTTGTAAACGCAAATATGAGTTTTTATATTATTTCAGACCCATTTCAACAGTTTCATTTAAATATTTTAAAATGTCAGTTAGGAACCTGAAAAACGCAATGGCATCATGTTGATGTGAAATCTCGAGGACCCTTTGTAAACAAAGTGACGCCAATGCCACACGAAAGTGACTGGTTTTGTTGAAGAATAAAATCTCTTGTTATGCAGACAAGTCACAACAAGAGTATACATTTTACCAGAACAAACCAGATGATCCAATTAGCTAGGACCATAATCAAGTGGTCCCTAAACCTGCATTTTCAAAATGAATGATGCTCTTAAATTCTGACAGCTCCACGGAAACTAAGAAGTTGAAGACAGCCAAGAAAGTCACACAAACCTCCACATCCTCCTCTGCACAAATAATCAAACACTGCTTTTCCACCAACGTGTTCTACTTCTTCTATATTGCAATTGGCTTTCCCACAAAACTCTTCTTCTTCTCTCCCTAGCTCCTCGTCATATCCTCACTGTTACCAAACTCGCCTTCATTCATTCATGGCTTCCAAGCTCTTGAGAAATAGAATGAAGCATATGGATGAAACGAGGAGGGATAATGTGTTGGCCCTTGAGAAGGCAGCTGCATGGGCATGGTACCAACATGGTTCTGGCTCTGATGGAAAATCTAGTATGAGAGAGTCTCATGTTCCAAGAATTCATCAACGCGATCACAGGCCTTCTCATTACAAGTTAGAAGCCATGAGAATGGCTTCTTCTTCTTCTTCTTCACAGGAAACCAAGGAAGAAGAAGGATTATCATGCCCAGTTCACCACACCAACAAGTTATTACCTCTTCTTGATGCGTATGAAGTACGTAGTATTTTGACGAGACTGGACAGTTTCATCACAAAATCTAGTGATGACAAGCTTGATAATGGCTTTGGTTCTGCAAATGGAGGCCAAAGGATGAAGAAGAAGAAGGTGGGAAAAGGGATATGGGAAAGGCCAAGAGTTAGAATGTTATGCAGTCCAAGGAAAGATGACGTGGTGAATGGAACAAGAGTCTCTAAGGAGACTCATCAGCTATCTGCGGCCAAGTGTTCAATGCCAAGAGCTAAAGGTGGCCGTGTCATGTGAAAATACTTGTTCTCCCCAACACCTTAACTTTTTCATCTGAGAATAATCGTATTAGGTTATGTTACACGTCAATAAACAAGTTATTTTTAATAATTCCCTCTCTTTTTTCGGTTTCTAAAGAAATCCCCACGCTTATTATCCAACTGAGTTGATATTAGCCTCCATCATTCTCTCTTACTTCTTGCTCCTTATGCTTATTATTGTAATGCTAATGGAAGGCGATTGTTGGCAAACCATTGAGCAAGAAAAATTTGAATAAGACTACACTGATAGAATATGATTGATGGGTTGGCAGGCCATAAATGGACGGAGGGATTTAATTTTGGACCAACTTGAAAATTTAATATTATCACAAAAGTTGTATTAGTTAAAAATATTTAATTTCAACCAAAGATCTCTCCTTAGAAAATCCCTACTTTTGAGGGAATAAGAGAGAGGAGATTAGAAATTGTTTAACCAAGCCAAGGGATGAGAATTTAAGATTTTTTTTTTCCATTCACTCCCCTCGAAAAACCCCGTACCACACACAATGTACACATAAAACCTATATATATAAATCCCGAGATTGCATGAGTATTGGATTTTTAGGCATTTCATGAATGTACATACATACGTATGAATTCATCGTAGTGACCATGTGTCAGATGTTTTGGCCTTTCAATTTAAAAGCAGCGACGTGCGTGAAGTAAACCCACACACACATTATCATCATCATCAACTAATTCATTTTGTTGGGTTTCAGTTATAATGTTACATATATATAATAATTTCCTTTCTGTTAAATTGATTGTTTAACTATCATATGATATGAAATTGCGAATGTGACTGATTCACTCAAATTGAGATCTCTAACTTTTACCTCACCTGTTCTTTTTTTTTTTTTTTTTAAAGCTATCTGACCCATTAGATTTGAGCATTGTTAGACTCAATTGGGATAACTTTTCCATAGGTTTTTCTACTTTCACACAGACTTGAACCTGAAACTACATATTTAAGAAGTCAAAACCTCTTACACTAAGGCTAGTGCCTATTGATTGACCTCGCCCTTTTGATTCGTGTTAGCTGCAGCATTACGTGGCGTCTGACAAGGATGGTATTTGATTTATTGATAGACTTCATATTAATTAAGAGCTTTAAGAACTTTCCCCTAATCAATTAAAACTTTGATTTTTTTTTTTTTGGCCAAAAAATTAAAACTTTGATTTTGAATACAGAGAGAGCGCGCGCACATATATATATGCATGATATGGAAGCTTTGTTAGAACCAAATTCACTGCAGATAAGAAGCATTTTTTCAACCGCCTTATTATTAATACTTTGACTAAAATAATACTAGACCCTATATATATATGTTATGAGATACTCCTCTGGCAAACCATTGATGGCCAAGAAAAATTTGTAATTAAGACTGCATTGATGAATATGATACAGAACGTATATATAGAATTTGATTGATGGGTTGGGTTGGCAAGCCATGAATCATAAGAATAATGTTTTAAAAGTCAGACCGGACGTTGAGCCAGAAGGGTTAGCAGGCCAAGGTTCAACCAGTTAGAACGGTTGAGCCGTTGAGCTGGACCGGTAACGTAATAATTAAATTTAAAAATATTATATATATATATATATATATTATAATAATTAGTCTTTAATCTAATTTCATACGAAGTTAGTAAAATCACAAAACACCATTTAAGGAAGAACATTTAAATCAACCATTAACCTAACCAAAAACACAAATAATAATGATTTCATGTCTTGTTAAACATTGGTATTTGATGGCTCTTGATTGATCCAAGCATGAATTTCTACATGTTTTATATCAAGTTCCTTATAAAACCTGACAACAAAAATTAAAATCAAAATAAAAGATGAAAAGACTTATACTATTTTACATGTTTTATATCAAGTTCCTTATATCTATGGCATCAAGTTCTCTTATCATATATGACTGTGTCCTATTAAGAACTTGATAAAATAGATACAAGGAACTTGACATAAGTATTTTTTTTATATAATAATATATTATAATTTTGGATAACAAATAAATAAAATTAGATATAGAAGCAATTAATTCAAATTAATTGAAATACATAAGATCTTTAATACTTATCCTTTAATTGGCAAAAAAGAAAATACTTATCCATTAATTTGTTTGCCGAAAATAGAAAAACTATTTATTAAGAACTTCAAAAATAATAAAGGGATTTTTATTAAAACTAAATATTTCTTAAAGAATTATTAGCTGGATTGCATGTTGTAGAGTGTAGACTATCGAAGTGTGCAGACCTTTCTCTTCAGTCACAACTCACGATGACAAGTCTCAGACTCACAAGTCACAGTGACTTCCTTTTTCTCTCTCCAGTAGTTGCCTCTTAGTCTTTACATTTTTCTCATTGTTTTCTACGGTGAAGGACGGCCATGGGGACTGGAGAAGGGTGAGAACAAATGAAAAATCGCCCTTTTTGTTTCATCTCAACAATAGAATCAGCTTTGCATTTTAGATAAGAGTTTCAGCCCCTCTTCTTCAATGTTCTTATATCGTGTTTTAATCTTCGGCATCTCCTTCCCCCTCTCCTTCCCTTCTTTCAAAAATTTTTCTACATTTTATGTCAGACTCATCCGGTTCTTAAATACCCATTCCGGGTAGTGGCTGGATTCCAGCTAACGGCTTAAATGCCGGTTTTGGGAGGCCGAATCTGGCCTAACTTTTCTAACGGCCTAACTATCTGAACCAAGCCGTTTCTATCTTCGGCTGGCGATCCGACCGGTCTGACCATCTGGTTCGGTCTAGCGTAACGTTGCATAAGAATGATTAACGATAATGCTTTCCAATTATACTAAATTTAAAAAATCCATATTTTAGTAGTCGCATACATATTAGGGACAAAGACATATAAAGACCATTTAAAATGGTAAAGAACATAGAGGTGCTTCCAATCACAACATCCCTATGAGATGCTATATATTTTTGAAATTGAAAACAACTGATAAAAATGTCCTCACACTTCTTTCAACCTCCCCACCTCATTCGTTCAGTTTTCCGGCATTTCATCGCTGCCAGAATTCTGACATTTTGCCATGAACAACACCAATTATGAAAGCAAAGTCTAGGATTGAAGAAGGAAATAAAGAAAGGAGAATGTGGGATGAAATTTGTTTGGAAGAAGAAGGCGCTATGGTGAAAGAGAGAGGGCTGCAGGTGATTCAATGGAGGTGGTCGATCAAAAATGTGGGTGAACGTCCGATGGTGGTAGAGGAGAGAGAATGAAACCAAAGGTGGAAGTGGTTGAGTGAGAGGGTGCAATCTCCGATGATAGTGGCATGTGAGAACGAAGAAGAAGATGGTGGTGGAGAATCTCGATGGTGCCATCGATGGTGGTCTGATTTCCTCTTCCCCTCTGCCTTTCCTTCCAAAATCAAGCCTCCAATCTCCAGATCCAAGCTAGGTTTGAAAGTCTGCTTCCTAGAGAAGACACCGACAATGAAGAAGAAGGTAACCGAAGATGGTGGTGGTGGTCGGAGATTGTGAGGCTCGATAGTGAAGGTGATGATGATTTTTGTGAAAATAACAACTTTGCATATGGAAATGATAATTATATATTTAAAAATGACCACCTGTAAAAATGAGAAGACAAGCCTAAATTAATTCATAGGATTGATATGTGTTTATCAAGTTTGGATTTGAAAATAACAATTTTGGATATGAAAATGACAACTATCCATATAAAAATGATCATTTAATAAATATGGGTTTAATAAGTTTGGATCTGAAAATAACAACTATCTATTTAAAAAAAACCACTTGTGAAAAGGAGAAGGTATGCATGGATTAATTTCTAGACTCCATATGGGTTTACTAAATTTGGATTTAAAAACAACTATTTTGGATATGGAAATGACAACTATCTATTTAAAAATAATCAATTATTCTCGCAGCAGCCTCGGCGCTAGTGGCCAGCCAGCCACCAGAGCTCCGGTGACGTATGTCACCGGCAGCTGTCCGGCAATGGTCGGCGGCCAGTGGTTGTTTCTTTTTAATTTTACAAAAGACAAATATAGCACTAGCTTGTTGTAGGATTCTTAAAATTAGAAGCACCTCTCTATCTTTTACTATTTGTATAGTCTTTATGTGTCTTTTTTCCTCTATATTATGTTTTATTTTAGGACAGCTTCATTTGGCTTACGTCCATGAAATTATGATATTGTAATTAAGAGTGGGTTTTAATAGTCACACACAATGTATGTATAAACCTATATAAATCTGGAGATTGCATTGGTATTGGAATTTAGGGATTTCATGAATATAATGTCCATATGTATGAATTCAGTGGAGTGACCATGTGTCAGATGTGTTGGCCCTTCAATTCAATGCAGTGACGTGCGTCAAGTAAACCCACACAATACACATTACCAATATAATTCATCATTATCATCATCAATTAATTCAGGTTGGTTGGTTTCAGTTATAATGTAACATATATAATAATTTCATTTCTGTTAAATTGATTGTTTAACTATCATATGATATGAAATTGTGAATATGATTATTGGCCACTCAAATTGAAATCTTTAACTTTTGGCCGCCTCACCCTTTTGATGATGCTTGTTAGCTGCAGCATTATCTATGTAGCATTTGACAATAAGAATGCTAATTAAACTAATATAATTAAGACCTTTAAGAACTTTCCTCTAATCAGTTAAAGCTGTGTTAGAACCAAAGTCACAAGAGAATTATTGTTTGCAGTGACTAGTTAGCTCTATACAGATTCTAACTGTATACGTAATCATCACTGCTATCTGAGGAGCATTTTGCCATTTCCAGCCACCTTATTATTAAGAGTTGAAGGATAAAAATACCCACAAACTTTTTCCAAAACTAAATCCCATGTGTAACATCTCTTTAAATCCCAATGCATAATGGATATGAATAAGATAATAAATAATAAAATAGAAGACTCAAATAAGTAACTTAATAATTTTTTATTAACATGTGAATATAATGATTTTATTTATATTTTTAATTAAAAGTATAAAAAATGCAACACTTTGAAATAAGTTTTTGGCTAACTAGCATTGATAACAAGTTGTAACTTATGATCAAAATTCTTTTCCCAAGATGGATTCCCCAGTGAAGATGGGGCGAACTGTGGTTTTGGGCTTTTGGGATTTTGGACGAAATGGAGGTGATCCACTTACCTTATTTTTTTAAAAAAAAATTTATAAAATATATAGCTTCCCTGAATTCAGAAGTGAATCGTAACGTTTTTTCTTTGGACGCAATGGCTTGAGGAACATTGGAAAAGTTTGGATTTTGAACGATATGATGTGAGGAACCACTAGCTGAAACCGAAGACATGATCACCCAAATTCAGAAATTCTCGAAAGCCAAACTTTTGGTCTCAATCTTTCTACCTATCAAGCTCATCGTCCTCTTACAGCTACCTTTCGTCCAATTCCTGGTATATCCCAAAACGTCTCCGCAAAGACGACAATGACATTCTCTCAACCATCTCTGAAGCTATCAACAATTCCCTAACAGAGCCTCTCGATTCGTCTCTTCGAAGCATCCTCCCTTCTCTCAGAGCCCACCATAATTAATCTCATTAACTTCAACCCTCATTCAATTTCCCCTTCTTCTCTCTTCTCCTTCTTCAATTGGCTCGCTTCTCGCCCCTCATTTCGCCGCACTATTCAATCTTACTGCTCTATGGCTCACTTCCTCTGTACTCACCGTATGATCCCTGAAGCTCTATCCCTCATGAAATTCATTGTGTCTTGGAAAGGCAAGGACTCTGCTTTTTTATTGTTTGCTTCTGTACTTCAAACAAGAGGTACCCACAAATCCAATATTGTACTTGATGTTTTAATTCATGCTTATATTGATTCTGGATTTGTTGCGGATGCCATTCAGTGTTTTCGGTTGGCTAGGACAAATAATCTTCAAGTCCCACTTAGTTCTTGTGGTGATGTGCTTGATAAGACGATGAGGTTGAAATCAGCCGAATCTTCCTGGGCATTCTATTTGGAAATTTTGGATTCTGGGTATCCTCCAAAAGTTTATAACTTTAATGTTTTGACGCATAGGTTTTGTAAGGAAGGTAATATTAGAGGTGCCCAGTTGGTGTTTGATGAAATGGCTAAGAGACGTTTGCGTCCTACGGTTGTTAGCTTTAACACTTTGATCGATGCGTATTGTAAATCAGGAAACCTAAGTGAAGGGTTTAGGTTGAAGAGTGTCCTGGAAAATGAAAAAATATTTCCAGATGTTTTCACGTTCAGTTCTTTGATCAATGGGTTGAGTAAAGAGGGCAGGTTAGATGAGGAAAATAATCTGTTTGATGAAATGCTCAAGACAGGTTTAGTTCCAAATTATGTTACTTCCACCACTCTAATTGATGGGCAATGCAAAGATGGGAAAGTCGATTTAGCCATGAAAAGTTTTCAGCTAATGTTAGCTAAGGGCATCAAACCTGACTTAGTCACATACAAATTATTTTCAGCAAATAATCTGTTTGATGAAATGGTCAAGACAGGTTTAGTTCCAAATTATGTTACTTTCACCACTCTAATTGATGGGCAATGCAAAGATGGGAAAGTCGATTTAGCCATGAAAAATGTGCAGCTAATGTTAGCTAAGGGCATCAAACCTGACTTAGTCACATACAATGCACTAATCAATGGCCTTTGCAGGGTTGGAGATTTGAAAGAGGCTAGGAAGCTTCTAGATGAGATGACTGAAAAAGGATTGAAGGCTGACAAGATCAGTTTCACGACGCTTATAGATGGATTTTGTAAGGATGGAGATCTTGAACTGACCTTGGAGATAAAGCAGAGAATGATTGAAGAAACGATCAAATGCAACGAAGTAGCTTTCACTGCGCTGATTTCTGGACTCTGTAAAGATGGAAGAGTTCATGATTCTGAAAAAACGTTGAGGGAGATGACGAATTCAGGTTTGAAACCTGATGATGGCACATTCACTATGGTTATTGATGGTTTTTGCAAGAAGGGTGACACCAAGATGGGATTTAAGCTGCTCAAGGAAATGCAAAGGGATGGACATGTTCCAGGAGTTGTGACCTATAATGTGCTTATGAATGGACTGTGCAAGCAAGGTCAAATGAAAAATGCTAAAATGCTGTTAGATGCAATGCTTAATTTAGGTGTAGTTCCTGATGATATTACATTTAACATTTTGCTAGATGGTCATTGCAAGCATGGTAGTCCTGAAGAAATTGAGCTATATAGAAGTGAGAAAGGACTTGTTACAGATTATGCTTCTTATACTGCACTTCTTAGTGAAGCAAGTAAAGTTTCCAGAGATCGCTCAAAGAGATGATTGCTGGTACGTGTGTTATGTACTAGAAATCCATACTGAAAAATCTTAATCAGTTCTTCCATATTAGCTATGTTAATGGAGGACATCTTGAAGATCTTGGTTTATTGTCCAAAAGAACTTTTCTGCCGTATTACTAAACCATTGTCATCCTTGAAGTTCTCTCTCAACTAACTGGAGATCGGAACTATATTCCCCGTGATGTTTCTGTGATGGATGATTTATATAAGGTGGTTGTGGTCTTTTGGTTAGGCTCAATTCAACCTTATCAGCAAAGCTACTTGGCTTGTAATGTGAGAGTTGGAAACCAAGTTAATTGTACAAGAAGGGCTCTAATGGTAAAAACCTGATTGCTCACTGATATGTGCAAAATTGGGCTAGATGCGTCTTTAATATCTTGGGCGCCGTCAAGATCTGTATCGAGTATTCTTCCAAGTTCAACTAATTTCACTCGGTCAGTCCTATTGGATTATGCCGATTCCCATGCCTCCCATGAGCATTTTTTGCTTTCATATAGGCCCCTAGGTGCATTATTTTTGGCCATTGGCGCGCAGAGAGAGAGAGAGAGAGCGCAATTAACCTTAGTTGATCTGTCGAAACATAATATAGAAATGGATGATATTCTTCATTACGCATTATTTGAATCATTCGTTGATCCTGTCTTGAATCTGTTATCAATTTGTCCTTATATATTTCTGGCCCAAAAAATAAAAATAAAAATTGTCCTTATATTATTCTACCGTGATCATGAGTGTTTATGTGGATTTTATCAAACGAGTAAATGAGTTTAATCACCAAGGGTTCGTTTGGTACAAAGGAGAGGACTTGTGTATTTCATATGTTGAACAATAGTGATATATTTCTAGTTAATGGAAGATATATTTATTTAATTTGAGGAGATTAAAAAAATTAAGAAAATTATTTAATTATAACATATATGTGACATAATGTCTCTAAAATATTCATGTGTAATATTATACTACCTCAAATGAGATCTTACATTTAAGACTGAAGGAGTACCTCCTAACATAGTTAAGAGAATAAATCCCTCAGCGTGAAAATATATCAGAAGAAATTAAACAGTGAGGGAATTAAATCCGAAACAATTATTTTTTTCATGTTTCTTTTCTTTTTGGGTACAACAAAAAGAAGATGAACTCTGTTTCATTCCAAAACGACGCCGACAAAGTTCAGGAGATTACAATCATATCAGAACTTCATTCCACGTGGCACCTAAAATTAAATCTTAGTCAAATCCCTTTAGCCTACCAGGTGTGAACACTCCCAGCAAAGGCGGCAGCCCGCAACTGTTTTATGCCACAACTTCATTCCCCGGTTTTATGCCAATATTCCATATAATTATTTTTTATGAACTATACATCTCAGTAATGATACAAAATATACATTTGTGACCATATAAGAGACATTTCAGTAATAATGAATTTAGAGCAAAATATACAAAAATTTATGACTATATAAAATAGTAGGTTTATTTTTCCTCTTTATACTCATCCTCTCTTTTGATTCATTTATATCCACATATATGATCCATGGTCACCTCTGTGGCGATAGTATATTTTGATAACATAATGAATTGGAAAAAAGACAAGAAAATACTGTTTGAATTTCAAAATCCTAAATCAGTCTTGTTGTCTGAAAAAAATATAAGTATTAATTATATGATTATAATAATTGACAACTCATTTTAATATGAAATCATTAATTTGAGATTTTGAAGTCCAAGTAGTATTTTCTTGTATTTTTTTTCTAATAAATTTTCTAAAATTACATAATAATACTTCCTTAAAATTTGATATACAGCGATGTTTCGATCTCTCATAAATGTTTCAGGCCCAAAAAAAAAGTCTCTCACAAATGTTTGTTTTGCATCAATGTATGTCAATTTTTGAATTTTGGCCAAGTTTGGGTACTTAAATGTCATTTTCCCTATAACTTATAAATTATTCCTTTTGTGTAGGTACATTAATTAATACAGTATTTAATGCATAGAGTTTCCATTATATATATACTCACAGTTTTTATTATTTCTTGCAAGAAATCAAATATCAAAACGGAGAATTTTTATTAGAAAGGTGGCGTCCATCATGCATGCATGGTAAAAAGGAAGTGTTGTGTTTGTGCTTGTTGACCTCAATTTTAATGGGGACTCATTCATCTCTGATCTCTCTAATCCTCCTCGTACAACCCTTCATACATTGCTCTAATCCTAAATCATAGAAAGTGGCTGTGACCACCACTTGCACATGGTCACAACCACTTTCTATGGTCTAATTTAACTTATGGCTATATTATGGTTATCTAACTTCACTCTTAACTGTTGCGCACCCACCAACCACATCTGGTTAAGACCGTTTACTTGTGTGGAATATCACAGATTTAATCACGTTCACTGCATGAGTACTTCATGGTTAAACTGTAGTCGCCCAACATTTCTCCCAGTCATGGATTGCACACCACCTCCACCTTCATGGTCAGACTATAGTCACCCAACATTTCTCTCAATCATGGATTGCACACCACCTCCACCTACTCCAAGTCAACTCTGGCAGATAAGGGCCTCTTAACTTAACTCAACACAAACAACCAAAGACCATGGGTGCATCACATTCAACATAAACAAGAACACAACAACCACATCAACAGAGAATAAGGAACCCACATGTTCTTCAGGGATTGATCGAATGCTGCGTTGTCACCAGAAAGCCGCTCACCCTCTCTGCTCTTTAGCTCCCACCGTTTTATTCAGGTCTGGCTGTTTGAATTCCCCTAAGCTCCTTCACCTCTTTATATCAAATCCAATGTCACATCAGGAGTATTTGGATCTTTGGCCAATTTCCTTAGGTGCTGGAAAATGGGTTCCCACCATTTTTATGGAAACTCATTTTCATTTAAACAGATGAAAATAGTTGGCGGTAGGGAAATGATTTCATGAGAAAATTGCGATCCAAACTACGGTCGCCGGGGGAAAAATTCAATTTTCTCTTTAACAACTTTGATTTTCTTCAATCTAAACGGGCTGGCCCTTAACTCTTTCCGCTTCTTTATCAAAAGAACATAATATCATTAAAAATGCCACCAACCAAGGCACATCAGATTCTTCTCGTGGGCCCATATGCAAACAAAATTAGAATTTTAACAAATTATCCTAATTAATCATCAAGTCAAGGTACTCAATCGCTTTCTTGCATTACTAGCTTGTCTAAATATAGACAATTTATTCTTTGTTTTCATATAATATAGAAATTGTGAACTGTTATCTTTGTGGGTATTTTTATTTAATTGGTTTAACGATTGATATGTATTTACATTTTAAAAGCAATGCCCTTGCTTTTTCCCTATTGTTTTCCTCTTTATTTTTCAGTCTTCCAAGCGATCATGTGACTTGTAATTTTGCTTAACGGTGAAGGAAGTGATCTACAAGATCCATCGGGCCTTCGGGGTTTACAGCCATGCTTGTAAACTGCAAGGCACGAGTTGGAGAACAGTGACGCCCACAATGCTGAAATCTGACCTTTTTTTTTTTGGGCAGAATCTTAAAGAAGTACCGTACTGTATTAGATTATGGATTCTTGCTTAATTACATTAATTGCAGAATGTGATGGCTCTCTCTGACTTGCTCTTTTTGGCATCAGAAAAATCTTGTAGTTGAAATAATGAAGGGTTAAGATGTAAATTTACTCTAAAAGTAACCACTTAAGAGCGTATGATATCTGTAACCTTCTTGTGGGGCAATTTTATTCCTTACCGTTAAAATGTTAATAGTCAACGTCAATTTTTTAGTAATCTTAGGGCCCGTTTGGTTAGATTGCAGACCCCTCTGGTAATGCAATGGACTGTAATGTAATGGGGTGTAATGCAATAATGATTACCATCATTATGTTTGGTTGCTTAATAATAAGATGTGGAGAAATTTTTTTATATTTAAATTAAATTATGAAAGGTCCAAAATACCCCTTAAACATAAAAAAAACCTCCATCACCAATCATCTTCTTCCTCACCCCAAATCGCAGCGTCAGTGCATAACTCAAACAAGAATAAGCAAGTTAAAATTTTTGAGCAGATCTGAGCAGTAAGGTCGCATACTAACGATGGTGGAGGATTGTTTTAAATTCTGATTGATTTCGTTCTTCATGAACGAAACCTTGTTATTTGGATTTAGTACTGGAAGCTGTGCAAAACGAAGTTTCTTTGCCAAAGTGATTTTGAATTGCGGCTGATTGAGAATGCGACTATTTTCTTATCATAGACCAGCTTGTAGGGTTTGCTGAATATTTCTAGCTGTAAGGCCAAAGTTGTAAGACCGATACCATATTTATTGTGGCTGGAACTCACCAATAAACAACGTTCGACCGTCTGCCATCTCTCAACGTTGTTCTGCTCTCTGTTAGGGCTTTTCAGAAGAGAAAGACGATGATAGCATGTTTTTATTTTTTATTTGTTTGGTGAGGATATATCTTGTCATTTTATTATATTAGTGGGGTTAAATTTGAGATTTCATCAATGATTACAAGCCTGCAATGAGTTTTCATAGGGGTCCCCCTATGAATGGAGATTACCATAAAATATGCAATCTATTTTACAATTGTAATCTACATTACCATTAATAAGCCCAACCAAACAGGCAACCAATGGTAATGTAATCAAGATTACCATCGCAGGTGTGCAATGCAATCTAACCAAACAGACCCTTAGTTTTTTAATGATTATGGCAAATTTGCCCATTTTTTAACACTCCCAATGCGAAATTGTTCCTCGAAAAGTTTTTAGATACCAACACTTATGAGTGGTTATTTCTGTGATAAATTTGCACTTTAATCCAGTAATGAATTGAGTCAAAATCCCAACAACATTAAACGTAAACTCTCCACATGAAGAATGCCAACATTATGATTGCGAATTTATGATTATGAATACGTTAAGATAAGCATGGGATGCTGACGTCAGGCAACATCTGGACACACAAACACAGTTGTTCTTTTTGACATGGCCAACAAGTAAATCTTCAGAGTTAACTGAGGCATCTTAATCAGCTTTTCGATCCATATTAGCTCTGTTAAGTAGAAGACATCTTCAAGATTTAGGTTTATTGCCCAAAAGAACTTTTCAGAAGCCAAGAGAAGCCTCTCTGCAGTAGTACTAAACTGTTGTTATCCTTGGAAGTTCTCTCTCAACATAACTGGAGACTGAAACTACATATATATATAGCTCTTGATGTTTCTGTGATGGATAATTTATATATAAATGGAGGCTGAGGTCGATCTTTTTGTTAGGCTCAAGTCAACTTTATCATCATCAAACACGCATGCGGTAAAATATTTTCCCTTTATTTCCATTCTTTTCCTTTCTATTCCATTAATTTCCAACATTTTCTTTGAACCAAATGGGCCCTTTGATTGGCATTTTCCTCAGTATTAAAAAATATCCTAGAAAATTGAATGACCACTCAAATTTGGTCAGTTCTAGGGATTCATTACCTCCGGGTTCAGTGCTAATAAGCACTATGCTTAACTTACCCAACTCATCATATCTAAATCATCTAGATTTGAGTTTTTTTAAAATGATGATTTTTCAAATAAAAAATCATTTTTTGAAAGAACAGTCGTTAAGAGATTATTTTTATTTTTGATTTTATACTCATTAAAATAATTTTTATTAAAAAATATAGACTGTTAAAAATTTATATCTGAAACGTCCAAATCAGATCAAAGGTTCGGATCTGATGAGTTGAGATAACACCAAAACCAAGTCCCCTCCATTATTGTTACCTATATTGATAGGGAAGCTCCAAATCCTTATCGCTATTCGTTGACTATGCCGAGACTCTTGATTGATCCTTCACCACTCATTTCATTTTCTCTGTCCCTCCGCTTCCTTTTTTATTTTGTTCCTGTTTGTATTTCCCATTTATGTTTTCTTCTCCACTCCAATTTCAATTTCTCTGTGTCCGGTTAAAGCGTGTTTTCAGAGCAACCTTAGCCTCTGCAACTGATCGATGAGGATCATGTCACAGCACACTTACTTGTATATGGTCGTAAGTCGCCTCATTTTTGTTTGATTTCTTGTTCATTTTTAATTTTATGGATCCCTCGCGTTCTGATTCCTAGATGCACAAAATATCGTACCCAATATTGCATGTCCGCTTATTTACTTTGTTTGCTAGGACTGGGAATGTACATACAGCTATAAATACATGATCTTCACGAAATTTGATGGTAGTAATATATTTCTGAACATTTTTCGTTTCCGATATGGTAGGATGGGTGGATTTGGCTAGCACCAGAGAAACAATTAAGGCCGGGGTGATTTAATCATGTGGCAGCATGACAATAAAATTGATTTTTTAAAATATTTTTTAAGGGTAGATTATATATAACTCTGAATCTGATGAATGTTATCTGATAATAATCTCTTGAAACTTTACACTCTGTAATTCATATGATTAGTTTTATTCATCACTTATATACCCTTATTAATTAGCTTTAAGTTTATTAATAAGGTTATCTCCATATAACTCAAAGTATTATGGATTATTTGTACATAAAAATAAAGTTTAAAGAGGTATATTGATGTTTAGAGACTATCTGGATAGATTTGAAGCTTATTAAGGAGGTTTACGTACTATTAAGTTATAAATTAAAAGTAAAATATTGAGTTTTGCGTACATGACTGGAAGTTTAAAAAAGTTGGGTACTATTATCTAGTCCGATTTATAAGTCATTTCCTGCATGTTTCACAAAATATAACTAAGAAAAGGCGTAAAATTAAATATAATTAACATTGTCATAAAATTTATTCATTTATTTTATTATTATTCACTTTTGTACTTTTATATTGAAAAATAAAATTTTTAATGAATTATTTAGTTTTAAAATATAATAGCATAAGAATATATTTTCATCGATTAATTTTATTTTAACATATTTCATGATGCTGATTTTAATATGATTTATTCAGTGTGATATTTAAACCTTGGCAACGATGTCCCAATCCCATCATCGGTATTGGGGAGAACAGTAATAATAAGCCCTTTTTATTCTTTTTGGGTTGAAAATGGATGACGCCTTTATGCACGCATGACTCGTGTCATACTCACACGTGCTTTTGTAAGAATCAAATAAACTTCTCCGAGCAAACATCTTTGCTCTCTCTGCAATATTTCTCAGTTTCGAAACACTCGTATTGCTATACGAATATCAATATGGCTCAGCTCATAGCTTCCCCCAAGCTCCGATCGAAGACCGTAAAATACACATGGTATTTATTTAATCTCTCTTTTTTCTATTAATTCAACGCTTGTGGCCAAAAAAAAAAAAAGCTTGTGTGTCTTTCTCCGATTCTCTCTCCCGCTTTAATCAATTAATTTGTTTTAACATTTGATACTCGATCTATGCACGGATCTGGACTTTTTTTTTTTTTTTGATAACAAAGATGGCTAAACGCCTAAAATACTTAAAAGATGGTTGCCATTCCAGAAGGTCTGCCTGCACCAGGGTTCTCATGTGTTGAGCTGCATGGATCTCGATTATATATATATATATATATATATATCCAAAGTTGAAAGTATTTGTGTATTAATATAGTTCTGTATATGTTGAATATTCATGTATTCTAGAATCTATTGTGAAATCGCTTGCCAAGTGATGGGCATACGCTGTTTCCTTGAAACCATAGGAATCAGGGCTTCACGGTTCAAAGTTTTTGAATGTATCATTTATATCTCTAATCTCTTTGATTTGACAGCCCGCTGGAACCGCTGGGTCTTGATATACTGCACGCGCGCAAGAAAAGGTTACAATGTTTACTTCAGTTCTCTTAAACTTGCAAAAAAGAAATGGCTATTTTGTTTGTTTTAACTAACTCCTTACTTGTGCGATGCCAACGTGAATGAAGATTTTACTTGTGTATGGTACGGTTACAATAACATTACTCTTTTTCCTGTCAATTTTACCCTAAACACTTCAACAAAGGCCCTTGCTTGTATCTAGCAGAAGGTGGCTACAAAGTACGGGCTAGTGGCTTTAATATGATTCCGGTATCAAGAAATTAAGCTCTTTCTTTTTTTTTTTATAGTACAAAGGCAAGCTAAGCTTGAGGTTTATAAAGAGATGCTAAGGAATATGCATCACACGTTGTCCCGGTAATATACCCCCACACTCTAGCACAAAAAGTACATCGCATTCTACTGGCGAAGTGTCAAGCATCATGAATTCCTGAGTACTCAACTGAGCACATCTCGCTAGATGATCAGCACATCTGACATTCTCTCTATAAGCGTGCAAGATCTCCAGGTCCCAGTCCATGAAGATAAGTGATCTAGTCTCTAAGATGACTTCATGTAATGGATGAGCAGTCCCACAGTCAATCGATAGCAGATGAATAGCCTGAAGGGAATCTGAATACAGCCTGATCCTGGTAAGTCCCATCTGCTTGCATAATTTAAGTCCACTACATATTGCATGGATTTCCGCAGCAGTTGAGGTATTTTGTCCCAACTTCTGTTGAAATCCACACATCCAAGTGCCCTGATGATCTCGAATGACACCTCCACAAGCGGCATGCCCTCTGCTGTCCCTTGAACCATCCACATCAATACGAACATATCCCTGGTCCGGTGGCCTCCAGTGGTCTTCCTCCCTTACGGGCATCTGGAATACTTGATGCCGGAAATGCCCGTTCTCCACTCCTTCAAGTAGGTGAAACAAACACTTTTGGACAATCTTCTTCTCATCATCCACTGTCCCCTCGAATGCTTTGCTGCAACGGTTCTTCCACAGGAGCCAACAAATAGTGCTAAACACTCGTTGCCATGGCCATCTAGCCATCCTCCTATTCCCTGGTGAATATCGGGAGTTCCATTGTAGCCAATCCTGCAAATTACCAAAGAAAAATATACTATGATATAATGAGTTAGTCAAGGAAAACCACACTCTCCTGGCTTGCTCACAATCTCTCAAAATGTGAAGAATACTCTCCTCACTCTCACACTCAAAAAGACAAGTGTTTGGAATATTCGGGTTAAAACTCGCTCTCAATTGGTTCGTTGGTAGCTTCTCATGGAATACTTGCCACATAAAGAATTTTACCCTCTCAGGAGTTCCCCAGCGCCATAAATTCCGCCAGTGAGGATGGTTACCCAGATCACGCTGGTGGTGTAAGTGGTTGTATGCAGCCTTCACACTGAATGTGTTGTCAGGGGACATTCTCCAGTATATCTCATCCTCCTCAGATCCATGAGGAGGGCATACCAACATTATTTTTTCCACCACCCAGGCAGGAAGGAAGCTTTCCCATTTCCTTCTGTCCCATTGACCTTCCTGCGTTACAAATGAGCAAACACAGGCTTCCAGGTCCACTGAAACAGCATTGTTGATTATGTAGTCTTTTAGGGGTCTGTCCAATGTGGTCCAATAGTCCAGCCAAGCCTTTGTGGACCTCCCGTTCTTTACTTTTCTGCCCAAGCCCTGCTTGAAAACCTCCCACACTTTGACAATACCACTCCATACGGCTGATTGGTTACGCTTGCTATGAACCTGGGGCACAATACTCATTCCGCAAGAGTATTTCATGCGCAGGCATTTGACCCACAGAGATTCTGGCTTTGTGATCAATCCCCAGCAAAGTTTCATGAGAAAAGCCATGTTCTGATAGCGGAGATCCTTAATTCCCAAGCCACCTTCCGCCTTAGACCTTTTCAGAATGTCCCATGCTATCAGATGAAGTTTCTTGGCATCGTCCTGCTGGTTCCAAAAGAAGTCTCTACTTATTTTTTCGATAAGCGATAAGACCCCTTTTGGAATTAAGCTCTTTCTTTATATAACTATATTCTGTCTTTTTTTAAGTACTCCCTCAATCCTTAATATAAGACATATTTATCTCTGATTATATCAATGAAGTTGGTTAAGTTAGTTAATATGACATATGATTTCTGAAACACCCTAATCACTTTTCTTAATTCCCTCATTCCCTCTCCTCTTTAATTATTATTGAGGGAACATCAGTAGAGTTAAATTAAGAAAATATTGAACATGAAAAATAAGTCTTATATTTAGCACCAATATCAACTCCTAGAATATGTTCTATATTATAAGGTTAGAGGGAGTACTAGTTAGGATGTGATTTTATGATTTATTTGATATATATGTGTTTTTTTTTTGTCAACATTTGATATATATGTGTGGGTGTGTGTGTGTGTGTGTAGTTTTTTTTTTTTTGGGTGAAAGGGGTGATATGAGATTATTTAATTTGAAATTTCGCATGGAAGCATTATAATTATTCTATTCGTAACAGTGTCCCATTTGATGTTTGTATGTCAGATCAACTTGGACTACCTTGATTGGCAACAACCAAAAAAAAAAAAAAACAAACTTGGACTACGTTGAAGTGGACTGGGAATTGGCCGTCGCCTTTTTTATGAACGATGAATTTAAGTTGCGGCTGTCAATTGTTGGATCATCTTAGCACTTATCATTGCAGAAACTTGAAGGAACAATGTTGTGATTATTCCCTTTTCCCCCGAGAAACTGTCTGAGAACTTGGGCCATTCCTAGATGATTCTCAACAATTTATTATATGGTAATTTGAAATATTTATGAATGTTTTAGGGTTCTCTTTATCTAATTTATTGTTTCAAGTATATTTATTAAACTTTTTCTTGTATACCTTCATTAAAAAAAAGAGTATTTTATTAAAAGTCATCAACCCCTTATTAAATGATGGTATTTCCAAACAAAATTATTTTCAAATACATTTATTAATTATTAATCCAAATTATTTATTATCAGCACAATTTTTCCCTAGGATTTGTTGTAACTTTTTGAAGGTTCATATTTTATCAATTTGTTTTTTTGAAATGACAGACAATTCAATAAACTAGGTAAAAACATTAGTTAGTCTTAGGCCCTTACATCACCAAAACTATACCTAACAAACAGCCCAAGCCCAAGCCTAAGCCCAAACGATCACCTAAACAAAAGTGGTAAAATGACACAGAAACGGCTTCGGATTAGTTAATTATGCTTATCACCAAGGTATTAAAACCTGTATTGGGTATTGAACTGGTCGGGGTACTGAGTTAAGGGTCATTGGGTCAGACCAGGATTAAACCGGGACCAAACCGGTGAGAAATTGAAGATTTTAGGCTTATTGATATGACATTCTAAAGAAAATATAAATTTTTTTTTAATATTGGAAACCGGACCGGACTGGGAACCGAACCAGACCGGTCTACCGACGGTTCGCCGGTTTCCGGGCCGGACCGGCCGGTCCGGTCCGGTTTCCATAACCCTGCGTATCGCTCTTGTATCTGAATTCTCTCGCAATTCTCCTCTTTTTTTCTCTTAGAACCTCTTCTACACCATTAGATCAGGAAAACAGATGGTCCAAATGTAATGTTTTATAAAACTGTTGTTAAAATATTTTATAAATTTAATTTTTTAAATCAAACTCATTAAAATTTTTCATCCCCTCCCTTCCGTTCTCATCGCATCAAACATCAAACCAATTTATGATTGGACATTGTCGTTCTTATTGTACACTTTATATGTTTCCTTTTTTTTTTTGGTACAAATGTCTCTCTCTTAATCATAGGTATCCTCCTATTGGAAATAATCTTATTTGAGGTATTATCGGGTGCTAAATGTGGACTCCTCTTCTAGTGAAGATCTGAAATTTGGTTTGCCATGTTATGATGAGCTAGCCTCTTTCACTTGACCGAACCCCATTACTTATATAAAGCTAGCCAATTTGTTCTGTTTTTCATGTAAAAGGTTTATGGGAATTGTTGTGTTTTACTCCCTCCATGTTTTTTTTATAAGAGTCTAAAATTTAAATTGACTTGATTCTTTTTTATAAGATTATTATACCTGGAGCATTTAATGCATTTTTACTATTTTTGTCCTTAATTAATTATGTTATCTCTCATTGTCTTTTACCCACACTACATGGGCTCTTTTCCTTTCTCTTACGTGGGAAATTTCTTTGGTGGTTCCACAATTGCCACACGCGTGTGTGACATGGCGGATTCGGATAAGGCCATGTCATAAGGAGGGCTATATTTATGTGATGCCGTGCTAGCGTCCTTGTGGCCTTCTCTTGGCTCCAGCGCCTAACTCTGCTGCCCAGTCATCGACATTGATCGACGGAGCCAGCACCACTCTTGCCATTGTAGGCTGTAGCTGCCTCGATTCTTAGCAAGCGCTTTTCATAAATGATTATTTTGGGGAACCGTGAAACCGTTGGTTTAGAAGCCCTTTTTCACAAGTTGAGACAAAATTCTTCTCACATACTTACCCTGTAAATCGTAAAAACTATTCTCCAAAAGCTAATATAAATATAAACTTAATGTTTGTTAGAGTTACCATGTTTGTTTTGAGGGCGTGTATCTTTTTTACAATAAAATGATGAAATAACTGCTTAGGTATATCATAAGATGAAAAATAAATTCGAAACGGTGGCAGTGAAGAGAAGACGATGTCATGTCTTTGCTTGTTTGGATCAATATATTTTTCCCGTCAGGCTTCACCCAGTGGAAGGGAATCAATTTATATTTTAAATGATTTTGTGTTGGGTAGATACGTACATAAGAATAATTTTATCTCAGTAAAACTTAGTAAAAGAGATTAGTATAAGCTCTCATATATATAATAAACGTGTGTTAAGATGGAGGGAGTAGATCTTCCCAGTTTCTAGAGTATTCAGAATTCTGAAACATGGCTCACCTCGGCGATCCAACCAATCCTGACTCCCAGCACTGTTATAAAAAAACGGAATAGTGGGGCACACAACTTTAGCTTCTTTTAGAATTTTTTTTTTTTTAGATTTTCTTAAAAAAAATTGGTACATTGTGGTACTTTCTTAGGTAAGTGTCACAGTTGCTTGATGGCCTTATGTGGTACTTGCTTGACCAAGTGCCACCTAAAATGTTTTATGTTTGTTGTTTTTTTTTTTAAAACTGAAGTAGTAGCTGTAGCGCTTGCTCAGGGAAGTGCCATAGCTGCTACGCATTTTGTATGGTACTTGGCTTAATAAGAGCCACATAAAGTAATATTTTTTTTTTCAAACCCTTCTTTCTCCTGCGATTTTCTTCCATCACATTTATCCTCTTGGTATCCACTCATTATCCTACACGTGTTATCACTCCTTATCCTCTTACCTACATTTCCTCCTTCTCCTCTTTTTGTCACTCATCACCATCCCCACTTTGATCGGTACTTCCTCTTTATTCCTTTATTCTATCACTTATCACATTTCCTCCTCCTCCTCCTCTTTTCATTTTCAGCACTTCCTCCTCATTTCTTTAGTCCCATTTTTTGCACTAAATCGACCTCAATCCTCCTCCCTTTTGGTCCCATTTCCTCCTCCTTGTAGTTTCATTTCGTCCTGTAAATACGTACCCACTCACTTTTCCTTTTTTTTTTAAATATATTTTAAAATTATGTATAGCATATTGTCTTCTTAACCATCCTTTTTCTTTTTCTTTTTTTTTAAACATGCATGCAACTTTGTCTTTCTCTTTTTCCTTTATTAATTTTTTTTTCTAGGTGTTGTGCTTGAGGTTTCAGCTCACTTTATTCAAGCTTCTTATACACTGTAAGTTTTTTAATTTTTGAGCTCACAAATCTAATTTTATTAGTAGTTAATAGTTTAATTTGTTCAATGTCTTTTATATTTAATTTATTATCAAATCTGAAAAAATTATTCTCATTTCTATATACTGAAAAATAAATGAGATAAAATTAAATGTTATTATATATAAGTTGTATGTGAAGATATGTAGTAGTTATGATTTTTAGTTATTGTGGTAATTGTTAACATTGATGAGTTGTATGAGTAAAATAATTATTTATTTTACTTAGTAGTGAGTTTGTTAATTAGTTGTTTGTTAATTTATATCATTTTGGAGTTAATTACTTGATTGTGGTTTGCTTTTCTTCATTTTGTTATGAATATGTAAATGTGCTTAAAGTGTGTTGTCAACTACAATTATAGGCTTCTGAAAAAAATGAAAAAAATTATTTTTAAAAAAATAATACTTCTTATGGCACTTCCTTAAATTTTAAAAAAATGTATAGACTTCCTATGACGCTTCCTCACAGGAAGTGTTTTTTTTAATGTGTGTGTGTGTGTTGTGGCTCTTGATTAGTGGCAATGGGATATGTGACACTTCCTAAGTGCCACAGTTAGTTTAAAAATAAACGCCACAACTGCCCTCTTCTGTGGCAATGCAGATCTTGGTTACCTTCGTATATATTCACCTTTGTCGAAGCCAATCTTTGCTGGTTTTTTTTTTGGCATAATGCATAGATCGATATTGGAAGATCTCTCTACCTATCAGGGTAAGAAAAAATTGAATATCCATTTAATGTCTGACAAAATGGCTAAATTTATTAGCATAGTAAGAAATATATATATATATATATATATCATCTCGCTTATACCCAATATTTTTTGGGAAAATCACTTCCAGGTCCCAAAGACTAGAATATTAATAGAAAAGTCCCAGGAAAAAGTCAAATATCAGAGAAGTTCCTAAGGATTTTTATGTGATTATTTGCCAAAGTAAAATGACAAACATACCCCCATTATAATTGTAAAAACCGAAGATACAGAAAGAGGAGGGAAGGCACGACTTTTCTAATTAATGAGATAGAGAAACGAGGCGAAAGCGACGGGTCGGAACTGCAACATTGAAGGGATCAAATGTAGTGTTAAAGTCCTTGGCAAAGGATCGAATTTGGAATCTCCACTACTGGTACAGAGGTGGAACAGCAAACTGTGTTTTTTTTATTTGTTCTGTGTGAATGTTGGATGAAGTGAGATTGAGGGTTGGTCAAAGGTTGGTGCTTGGGCTCAGTAGTGGACAAAGTGATAGGAGGTAGATAAGTAATGGCATGATTTTGCTAAAGATATGATCTTGACTATTGTAGTTGGGGTTTCATTGAGGTTGGGTAGTGTTAATGTCATAGGGCTCTGTTTCTTAGGAAGGTTACAGAGGAAGTGGTATGTTTGAGGTGGGAATAGTTGATTGTCATGGTGGTGGGGTGCTATGAAAACGCTGAATTGGAAAAAAAATTGTTGTTAATTCGTGCAGTTGTAATTGTTATTATAACTTTTGTAGTTGTTAATATAGAACCTATGCTATGTTTTTAGGCAATGTAATAGAGGGAATGCTCTATTACATTTGAACTTTTCACTTTAGTCCCTCCACAAAATTTTTGCACTTTTCAGATTGGTCCCTTAGGTTATCTTCTCTTCCTCAACATAATAGCTCCACGGGGGAAAAATGTTTCAGATATTGGGAGTTGCGCCGCAAGTTTTGAGCTTGACACATTAACACTAGAGAGCTTGAGAGGAGAGGGAAATAGACGGAGAGCCACCGCCATCATCGAGGACTTCCACCCTCCTTCCTCACACTACCGGCAAGCTCAAATTAATACCATACCGAAGTTGCAGACCAAAGATTATAGAGAACGCTGCGAACAGAGCTTGATTGGGGAAGAGACGCCAGTGTCAACTTCATCCTGCTTCCTCTTTCTCTTCGCTAGAGTCGATTACCTCCTTCTTGTCTAGTATCATCACCATTATCATCTTCTACCATGGCTGTACAATCAAAGCTCATTGGAGCAGAATCTTAAACTATGCGTGGCTGAGCTCATTTACTTCTTGGAGATAGACTGTGGCAAGAGCTCCATAGCTTCAACCAGAGGAGTTGTTTAGTTTCCATTTGCTTTGGACTATGTGTTTGATCTTATTTGTCATATTTCTTGAATGATGCATAGTTTAGAGACTTAGATAAGTGATTATTTGTCTTTGTTGGTGAACTTTTGTGTTGAAGATTGTGTTTATGTGTTTGAAGTTTGAAATTGACATATTTCCTATTGGTCTAATGAAATTATGCTTTTCTATGTCATATCTTGATTGTGTGATTGATTTAAACTAGTTTGACTATTGCGATTGTGCTCTCATTAAGAGGAAACATGTGCATTAATCCATTTTCAAACACACATCAAGTGGTACTTCAATAATATTCCTAAGCAATGGCTATGAATGTGATCTTAGGAGTAGTCATTGATTAGAAGTGTTAGACCCAATGTGATTATTTGGGGTTTTTCAATTAGAATTGATGACAAATTAACTCTCATTGTCTTAATTGAACTAGGATACCCATTCTTCCATTTCCAAGAGCATTCACTATACATTTCATACCCATTTTCATTCACCATTCCATTATAAAGAAAATACCAAAAAAAATAGTAGACTAGGATTTAGTTTTATGGCATATATTAGTTGTAGTTAAAACTGATTTTTAAAACCCCATGTTTTCTTGTATTTTAGATACTTAGTTAACTTAAGTAGCTCAATAAAGGCTCCTTAAGTGAGATGACATGAGTGTTGCATCGTAATGTAATTCTTAGATTAAAAATGTTTTGCATTTGACCCCAAAGCACAAAGACACGGTCAAATTAGGTGGATAGAGCATGGTGATAGAAACATAAGGTATTATCACATGAAGACAGTTGTCAGAAGAAGGAGAAACACAGTTTTCATGTTAAAGAATAGTGGGGGTCCGTGGATTTTGGAGGAAGCAGGTGTTAAAAAATTGGTTTTTGATTTTTATTGAGACCTATTTTTTGAGGAGGAAGGGGTTAAAGAGTGGCACTATACAAGGTAGAGGTGGGGGTTGGTTGATGGTATGGAAATGAGAAGATTGAGTAATGCTCTATAAGACTATGACATTTGAAAGGCTTTCTTCAATATGGGAAAGCACCTGCTGATGAGTGATGATGGCTTGCAAGCTATGTTTTTTCTCCAAAATTGGGTAATTGTGGGTGAAAGTGTATGTAGGTATGTAAAGCAAAATTGGATTAATAAAACCTTACTTGTGATGGTGCCAAAGGTTGAAAATCCGGAGGTTGTGGCACAGTTTCGACCAATTGCCTTGTGTAAAATGTTGTATAAAGGGATTATGAAGATTATTGTGCAACGCTTGAGAGGACTTATGGACAAACTAGTTTCTCCATTCCAAGCTAGTTTTATCCCGAGTCAGAGTATTCATGATAATATTGTGATAGCAAAAGAGGCAGCCTATATGATGAATAGAATAAAAGGAGGTAAGGGGTATTTGGCAGTGAAGATTGATTTGGAAAAGACGTATGACCGAATAAACTGGAACTTTAATATTGAGCTTTTGCATAAAATTGGTATACCAGATCGATTGGTTAATCTCATTAAATGGTGTGTGATTTAACCATAATTTTATATATTTTTAATTAATTAAATAGGGACTCTTAATGTATTTTCCAGGGCATTATCGCATGATTAAGCACTTATTTTAATAAGAGGCATTTGTATTGAATTAATTGTAATAAAAGGGTAAAATTGCCATAATTATTAAATATTTATACATATGATCTCTTGAACTTTTAATACTACCTTATGCTTAATTTTTGCATTACAGTGATTTGGGTCACAATTGGTGATTTTTGGAGTCTGAATACAAGGAAAATTACAGAAAAGGACCAGAGCAAATTACAGAAAAGTACCCATCAGCTTTTTTATGAGGAAAATTTATTGGAGAAAATTACAGAACAATACCCAAGCCACAAATTCAACATTCAACCGACAGAAAATCAAAATCTGGGGGGTTTTTCATTGAACTTCTGGAAGACGTAGAAATTATATGCACGCGCATATCACGGAAAGATTTGTGTTGCAGCTTGCTTTCAGACTGTACCTAACATGGTTGGTGAAGGGAAATGGACAGGATCAATCTCTCTATATATACCTCCATCTTCACCACCAGGAAGCATCCCGACTGCAACTGCAGCTCTTCCTTCTTCAAATTTTCTGCTTCCATTTTCTTTTGCCGAGGTACTACAGAACGGGGAGTTGAAGTAAGAACGAGGTCACCACTTACACCACTGACCTCTTCCCTTCATCACCACCATTCACCTTTACCAGCCTCTGCACCTTCCTTACCACCACGTTCTTCATTTTCATCACCACACCATCATCTTGCTCACCGTCCAGCAGCTCCCTCATTCACAACACCATCACTTTCGGTCCTCTCCACCAAAAGCCATCAAAAACTACAAGTGCAGCACCCTCATCTCCTCTCTGTGATATTTTAGAAAGTTTTGCATTTTCCGGCGAACTATTCCAGTTTTCCGGCCCCCACTTCCGGCGACGCTTCTTCGCTCTCTCACTTTCAAGCATCACCGTTGGCCTTCCGTGTCTCACCACCAGCAAGCAACTTGACTAGGAAAAGAAAAGGAAGAAACAGTTCAGCATCGAAAAGAAGAGAACGTGAGAAGGAAAAAAACGCGAAACTGGGTGCTTCATGTATCAATATATACGCTGACATCACCAATACGCATGCTGACATCATCAATGGCCTATCTATGCTCATGCATGCACGTGGAAACTGAATAAGGGAGTTTTGTTTTTATTTTTCCTATTCCAATATTTTGTTTGAATAATGTGTGATTAAATTTGTGTTGTGGGATTTATATATAGACTTTGCCTATAATTTAAATTAATTTGAGTGGTGTGTTTATTTATATATTTAATTAAATTGTATTTTTATTTATTTATTTATTTTTATTTTATTTTAACAAGAAAAACCCAAAAATCAATTTTCCCTTGTTTTATTGAATTTGCTTTTGCATGACATTTAGTATTACCTAGGATTCAATTAAAGGCTCCTTGAGAAAAGAGAGACGACCTGAGTATTGCATTATACTGCAATTCTTGGATTAAAAATCTTGTATTTGACCCCAAGACGCAAAGATACGGTCAAATCAATGGCGCCGTTGCCGGGGAGTCATTTTTGACTCCATGGTTAACTAAGTGTCAATTGAGAAATTGATTTGGGGTTGCTTGTGTGAGCTTCTTGATTTTTACAATAGTTTCATACCATTTCCATATTTTTCATAAAAAAAAAAAAAAAAAATTTCTGTCTTTTTTTTTTTTCTCCCACAAATAGGTGCATTTAGATCCTTACCACTACATACTCATCATTGCATTTTCACTCTATTTCGTTAAGTTCATTCTGTGTCTTGCATTTAACTGTGTTGAGTGGTTTGAATTTAATTAGTAGTTTAATTCAAAAAAAAAAAAAAAAACTTTCATTCCCTTTTAGTGGCTTCATAGTGAATAACTTGTTTTTATTGTAATTCTCGTTCATTAGTGATATGATTTTGGCATTTAAATATTTACATAAACTTGCATTTTTTTCTTTTTAGTTTTTCCCCCTTAAAATTTGTGTGCAAAATAGTTTTGGTATTTCATTAATCCATTGTTTTCTTAATTTGTTTCTTTTGTATGTCCGATCAATCTGAAAAGACATTAGATCATTCTTCTAATTTTGAATTGTTCATTGACTTAAGTGATTGTGCTTCTCAAGGTACCACTATGGCAAATAATGGTGAAGGAGAAAGGAGAAGAACTATTAGGGATGTGACAAGATCAGACGTCACTATTGATCCTTTTAGTGCCGCATGCCCTAACCTTAATGTCAATTTTGAGCTTAAGGGACCTTTGCTTGCTTCACTACCTCGTTTTCATGGACTTGAGAAGGAAAATCCTTACAACCATCTCAATGCATTACACGTGGCTTGCTCAAATATGAAGCCTGTCGGTGCTCGCCTAGAAGATGTACAACTAAAGGTGTTCTACTTCACCTTGGAAGGGAAGGCGAAAGAGTGGTATATGATGCTACCAAGGCAGGTTAATGACGCTCTTCATTCATGGGGAAATCTGAAAAAAGCCTTCTTGGAAAAATACTTTCCCGCTGCAAGGATTGCTGAGCTCAAGAAGGAGATTTACTCTATCAAACAAGACCCCTCAGAGTCTTTTTATGAGTATTGGAGCCGCTTCCAGGAGCTTTTGGCTAAGTGCCCACACCATCAAATCAGCAATGAGCAATTAATCCAATACTTTCATGATGGTCTTTTACCTAATGAAAAGGGTATTCTAGATGCTTCAGCTGGGGGTTCCTTAGAAGATTGTACTGCAGAGGAAGCATGGGCTCAAATTAAAATGAGAGCTCAAAACACTCAACAATACAATGTAAGAGAGATCAGAAGTGTCTGTGATATCGGATCTAACCAAAGGATGATCGCACTTGAGTCTAAAATGGATACACTCACTTCGCAGCTTTCTATCGTCACCACTGAACTTCAACATCTGAGTACCCAACAAGCAACTCATTTTCCTACTTCACAAGCTCTTGTTGCACCCAGTTGCAATAATTGTAGTTCAGTGATGCACATTACAAGTCTATGCCCTAATCCTCATGAGGAAGTCAATGCTATGTATCAAGGAAGGCCTAATCAACAAAGATGGGACTCTAACACCACCACCTACAATGAAAACAGAAGACCTAATCCTAATTTTGGTTGGAGGAATCAAGAAGGTTCATCTTATCAAGTCCAACCATATGGGTCAAATCGTGGACAAATGGTGCCTATTCAAGAGTCCAAAGGCGATGAAACCAATCAATTACTGAAGAGCTTGGCTGCTCGAATTGCTAGCATTGATAACCGGATGATGGAAGAAAAAGCTTTGAATCAGGGTCAATTCTCCTCTATCAACGCATCTCTACAAAAGCTACACAATGACAGGGCAAGTGACAGTACTCAAATGGCTCATATGTACAAGAAGTTTGAAGAGTTGGAGCTGAAAAACAACACAGTTCAATCTCATTTAACCCAATTCTCCAATTCCTTGAGTGATGTGCATGCTAAGACTGGTGGGTCTATTCCTTCAAACACCGTCATCAATCCTAAGTCCCTAAATGCTATTGAACTGAGAAGTGGTAAAAAGGTACACTTTCCTGAAGAGATCGACAATGAAGTAGATGAGGAGATAGAAGTTGAAAGTCCACCTTTGAGCCTAATGAAGTTTCCAAATCCTGAAAGCTCCAAAGAGAAGGCTATTCTTGAAAAGAAGAAGGACAAAACAGTTGAACAACCTCAAGTGGAACAACAACCACTTCTGAGAGAGGTTGGATCCAAGGAAAGAAGAACTTTTGAGGAAGGTAAGACAAGCGAGCATGGCACCTTATCCAACGCTAATGGTAAAGAGGTAAAAATTTCTCAACTCCCTTTCCCTAAAGCTTACTTTCAAGGCAAGAAAATGCATGATGAACAAACTGAGAAAGAAATGTATGACTTGTTTAGTAAGCTACATATCAATGTTCCTTTCTTCCAATTGGTCAAGTCTATGCCCAGTTATTGCAAATTCCTTAAAGACCTTTGTACAAATAAGAGGAAATTCAAGCCTAATGAGAGAGTTCAAGTTAGCTCTAATGTGTCAGCCCTATTCAAACCTCAAATCCCTGATAAATGCAAGGATCCTGGCTCATTCACTATACCTTGTACCATAGGTAATGTAAATGTGGCCCAAGCCTTGTTAGACTTAGGTGCAGCCATTAATGTCATGCCTAGTTCCATTTTTAAGTCTCTTGGAGTCAAGGAACTTAAGAGAACTACTGTGGTTCTCCAACTAGCTGATAAAAGCATTAGGCAACCACAAGGTATCATTGAAGATTTACTTGTCAAAGTCAAGGATTTAGTTTTTCCAGCTGATTTCTATGTGTTAGACATGTCTCAAGAACCTAGTGAATCCACCCTTATCTTAGGGAGACCCTTTATGATGACAGCCAGTACCTTGATAGACATGAAACATGGTTCAATTACCATGGAAGTGGGTAACCATAAGCTAAGTTTCAATATGTATGAAGCCATGAAACACCCTTTTGAAGATTGCTCTTTATTAGGTGTAAATTCAATTGACTTAGCATTTGATGATATGGTTAATGAATGTGAGCTCAACTTGCACACTGATAATTGTGATCTTAATTGTGGCATTGCATTGGATTCATGTGATGATAAAAGCTCTCCTCCTTCTTCTGTTGATAATTTTGATTCACAGGGGAGTGATATTTCTAACCTTAACTCATCAATGGTTGATTGTTGGTTATCTTCCCTAAGTGATTTTTCTCTTACTTCTCTTGATTCATGGGAACGTAACTCATTTGATAATTCATGCTTTAGTGATGATGCTTGTGAGGAAGGTATTCTTGCCAATGTTTTAGGTCATAAACCAGCTGAAGAGTCTGAATGTGAGGTTGGTAATCAAGACATGGACACTTTGCATGAGATAGCCCTTACGCCAATCAAGACTTCCTCTTGTGTGACTCATTTTGATGCTAAACGCAATATGGTTAAAGGGCCACTTCTTAACTCATCATCTAGGCCTCGAACAAAGATTACCCCTCACACCCTACGATTTTTGAATGAACTAATCACTTCTTGTGAAGTAGGTATGAAGGAAGCTGCTTTCCCCAAGCCTGTTGCTGCTGTAGACCAACTGAATGTTGGTTCAACACTTGGGAAGACCAATGCTCAATTGGTAGAATCTACGGAGCCTAGCACAAGTCATGCATCTCATAAGTCTGAAAAAGGGAGTATTTTCACTACCCTTAATCTTCCTACACTAATTCCCTCTATTGTTCAACCTCCTGAATTAGAGCTTAAACCTCTCCCCCCTAATTTGAAATATGCTTTCCTTGCTGCTAATGGGAAATTGCCTGTGATTATTTCAAATTCTTTGACTGTGAGTGAGGAGGAAAGATTGCTTGATGTTTTAAGTAAAAATCGAAAAGCTCTAGGTTGGACTTTAGCTGACATTCCTGGAATTAATCCTGCTATTTGTACCCATCGGATCCTCTTGCATGAGGAATCCAAACCTCTTAGGCAGCCTCAACGGCGACTCAACCCCCTGATTCTAGATGTGGTCAAGAAAGAAGTGACAAAATTATTGAGTGCGGGTATCATCTACCCAATTTCTGATAGTGAATGGGTTAGTCCAGTACAGGTTGTACCTAAGAAGAGTGGGATCACTGTGATAAAAAATGAAAATAATGAATTGATACCTACCAGGGTGCGAAATGCTTGGCGAGTATGTATAGATTACAGGAAATTGAATGAAGCCTCTAGGAAAGATCATTTTCCCTTGCCTTTCATTGATCAGATGCTTGAAAGGTTGGCAGGTAAGAGTCACTATTGTTTTTTAGATGGTTATTCAGGATATTTTCAGATCCCAGTGGCTCCGGAAGATCAAGAAAAGACCACCTTTACTTGTCCATTTGGAACCTATGCGTATAGGAGAATGCCGTTCGGATTGTGCAATGCACCTGGCACTTTCCAACGTTGTATGATGTCACTGTTCAGCGATTTCCTAGAAAATTGTATGGAAGTTTTTATGGACGATTTTACAGTGTATGGAAATTCATTTGACACTTGTTTAAATAGTTTGGACAAGGTTCTTGCTAGATGCATTGAGAAAAATTTAATTTTGAATTATGAGAAGTGCCATTTCATGGTTGATCATGGAATAGTACTTGGTCACTTGATATCTAGCAAGGGCATTGAAGTTGATAGAGCTAAAATTGAGGTAATTTCCTCCTTGCCCTACCCTACTAATGTTAAAACGCTTCGTTCTTTCTTAGGGCATGTGGGTTTTTACCGACGATTCATAAAAGATTTCAGCAAGATAGCTTTACCATTATCCAAATTATTGCAAAAGAATGTTGATTTCATCTTTGATGATTTATGTAAACAAGCATTTGATGAATTAAAATCACACTTGATTTCGCCCCCTATTCTGAGTGCACCAGATTGGACCTTACCTTTTGAACTAGCATGCGATGCCTCCAATTCTGCTGTGGGGGTCATGCTAGGGCAAAAGCATAACAAGTTGTTCCATGTGATTGCTTACGCATCCAAAACCCTGGATAGTGCACAAAGGAATTATACTACCACTGAAAAAGAACTGTTTGCTGTGATATTTGCATTAGATAAGTTCAGACAATATTTAATCAATTCTAAAGTGGTTGTGTATACAGATCATGCAGCTGTGAAGTTTCTCTTCACCAAGCCTCAGTCCAAGCCAAGGCTTATTAGATGGATGTTACTGCTACAAGAGTTCGACATTAGCATTAAGGATAGGCCTGGAACTGCAAACCTTGTAGCGGATCACTTGAGTAGACTACCGGATGGCACAAGGGGAGTACTTGACTCTGATCTTGTTTGTGATAACTTTCCTGATGCATCCCTAATGTCTATATCTGTTTATGTTCCTTGGTTTGCTAGTCTTGTCAACTATATCGTGACCGGTCTCATCCCTGAGCATATATCTTCCTTTCAGGCTCAGAAACTTAGACGAGAAGCTGAACACTACATTTGGGATGAGCCCTATTTGTGGAGACTATGCAATGATCAAGTTATTAGGAGATGTGTTCCAGAGACTGAAACTAAGGACATACTGTCCGCTTGCCACTCTATGATTTGTGGTGGACACTTTAGTGCCAAGAAGACATCTAGGAAAGTATTAGATGCTGGGTTTTACTGGCCCACCCTTTTCAAGGATTCATACTCATATTGTAAGGCATGTGATAAATGCCAAAGATTTGGGGGGCTAGGAAAACGGCACGAGATGCCACAACAACCTATGCTTTTTTGTGAGATATTTGATGTATGGGGTATAGACTTTATGGGCCCTTTTCCACCCTCATCAGGCTATAGCTATATCTTGTTAGCTGTGGATTACCTCTCTAGATGGGTTGAAGCTATTCCTACTAGGAAGGATGATGCCCAAACGGTTTCCAAGTTTCTTAAGTCTTATATCTTTTGTAGATTTGGAGTACCGCGGGCTATAGTAAGTGATAGAGGAACCCACTTTTGCAATAAGGTTATTGATAACTTACTTGCTAAGCTTGGGGTGACTCACAAAACTTCTACCCCTTACCATCCACAAACAAATGGGCAAGCAGAAGTATCCAACCGAGAGATCAAACAGATTCTAGAAAAGATAGTCAAGCCTTCAAGGAAGGATTGGAGCTTAAGGTTGGAGGAAGCACTATGGGCCTATAGAACTGCTTTTAAGACACCAATAGGAATGTCTCCTTACCGACTTATCCATGGAAAGGCTTGTCATATTCCGGTGGAATTGGAACACAAAACCTATTGGGCTGTGAAAATGTGCAACATGGATATAGAAGAGACAGGCTGGGAAAGGAAATTGCAACTACAAGAACTTGAAGAAATGCGACTAGATGCTTATGAGAGCTCTCGCATTTACAAAGAGAAGACCAAGTTGCTGCATGATAAGAAGATCTTGAGAAAAGATTTCAAAGTAGGTGACCGTGTGCTGTTGTACAAGGCCCAATTCAAGTTGTTAAGTGGGAAGCTTAAAGATAAATGGTATGGGCCTTTCACCGTCACCAAAGTGCATTCATTTGGCATGGTAGAGCTACTTGATGAGACTACTGGAAAAGAGTTCCAAGTCAATGGACACCTGCTCAAGCTCTACTGTGATTCACCATTAAAGCCTACTTGAGGCCAGGTTGCTTCTTCTCCTTTCACTATCTTTTGCTTTCAATGATCTTTCATCAGTTACTATGTATGCTTTATTGATTGCTTGAGATAAGTGTGGGGGGAGGGCATTCCAGTAGAAGTAGTGTAGTTTAAAAAAAAAAAAAAAAAAAAAAAATTTGTGTGTTTTGTTTTGTTTTGTTTTTTTTCTTTTGTTCTTCCTTTGTGTGTGCACTTAATTACCATTGTTCCTTGACTTTCAACCTGCTTTACACATTGAGGACAATGTGTTGATTAAGTGTGGGGGAGGGAAATACATTTTGAATCCCAATGGTTGATTTTAAATGTGAAAATGCCTTAAACTAGAAAATTTTTCAAAACTTTTTCAAGAATGACTTGCTTTGACGCATGATATAAATGGTAAAGGGTCGCATTTACCATTTTGGACATGTAATTTGCAAGAAATTGTTTTTTGAGCTTCCATGAGATCTAGTTTTGTAAAAAAAAAAAAAATTAAATTCAAGTGAATGGGAAAAGAAATGAACCCACAATTGGATTCTTGTTTACTCCTTGTTTAAAAAAAAAAAAAAAAAGTATATAGTTAAAAAAAAAAAAAAAAAAAGTTTTTGTATCATTAGTGTGTTTAATATTTGAGCATGATTATAATTGATTGCAATGTTTTGATTAATTGTGTTTGTAAGGTTAGCACTAGAAGTTAAGTGGATGTTTTGTGGTTAGTTTCCTATGCAATTAATTATGTTAGAAGAAGCATTAGACAAAAACCTTGTTGGAAGATTATTTGGACCTTAAATTCTTTCCATGTGTGCATGTTCACTTATTTTTCATCTTCTAGAACTTGTTTTAACTCTTCTTCAAAACGGCATTTGCATTAGTGTGATGAAAATGAAAGAGGCATTCATTTTAAACCCATTCACCAAAACACAAACCCTTATTTATCACCTTTTTGTTACCCATTTTGAGCCATTCCTATGTTGTATGCAAGTCATTTATTCATAGTGTTCATGGTATTCTGAAATCAAAGTAAATTGCCAATAGACAATTGAGCAATTTGAAATGCCAAAAAAAAACAAAAACAAAAAAAAAAACAAAACGGGTAGTTAAAAAAAAAAAAAAAAAAAAAAGAGAAGAAGGTGAATAAAAGGCATTTGTTGGTGAATTAAGAAAAGAATTGGCAATAGTCATTAAAGTTAATTAGTTACTATGAACTTGTTCAATAATTTTGACTTGCATATCAACTATTTATTTTCTTCATTCCATTCAGCCTTCATCCATCATCACAACCCTTTGAAGTCCTCTTGATTTATTACATTAATTGCTATTAGTAGTGGAGATGTTAGAGTTGTTACAAGCCTATGGTAAGTTGTTCATTGAGTGAACTAGAGTGAAATTATCCCAATGAGGTAAGATGAGTGAAACAATAATACCCTGAGAGTCTCTTGTGCTTCATCTAATATTTTGTGTAGTTGACTAATTTCTTTGCATCAATTAACAATAACTAATGTTGACTTGAAGAATGTGATTAATTGATCTATTGCTTTCTAATTATGAAATTGCTCACCTTTTAATGTGTCAATAATTTGGATTTGAAGTCTTGTACTCAATTTCCTTTGTTCAGGAGTACAAAGGTCTAAGTGTGGGGGAATTGATTTAACCATAATTTTATATATTTTTAATTAATTAAATAGGGACTCTTAATGTATTTTCCAGGGCATTATCGCATGATTAAGCACTTATTTTAATAAGAGGCATTTGTATTGAATTAATTGTAATAAAAGGGTAAAATTGCCATAATTATTAAATATTTATACATATGATCTCTTGAACTTTTAATACTACCTTATGCTTAATTTTTGCATTACAGTGATTTGGGTCACAATTGGTGATTTTTGGAGTCTGAATACAAGGAAAATTACAGAAAAGGACCAGAGCAAATTACAGAAAAGTACCCATCAGCTTTTTTATGAGGAAAATTTATTGGAGAAAATTACAGAACAATACCCAAGCCACAAATTCAACATTCAACCGACAGAAAATCAAAATCTGGGGGGTTTTTCATTGAACTTCTGGAAGACGTAGAAATTATATGCACGCGCATATCACGGAAAGATTTGTGTTGCAGCTTGCTTTCAGACTGTACCTAACATGGTTGGTGAAGGGAAATGGACAGGATCAATCTCTCTATATATACCTCCATCTTCACCACCAGGAAGCATCCCGACTGCAACTGCAGCTCTTCCTTCTTCAAATTTTCTGCTTCCATTTTCTTTTGCCGAGGTACTACAGAACGGGGAGTTGAAGTAAGAACGAGGTCACCACTTACACCACTGACCTCTTCCCTTCATCACCACCATTCACCTTTACCAGCCTCTGCACCTTCCTTACCACCACGTTCTTCATTTTCATCACCACACCATCATCTTGCTCACCGTCCAGCAGCTCCCTCATTCACAACACCATCACTTTCGGTCCTCTCCACCAAAAGCCATCAAAAACTACAAGTGCAGCACCCTCATCTCCTCTCTGTGATATTTTAGAAAGTTTTGCATTTTCCGGCGAACTATTCCAGTTTTCCGGCCCCCACTTCCGGCGAAGCTTGATTTTTTTGTGAAACATTTTCTTCTCCGTTGTGTCTTATTTTCTTTCTACCATCGTCCTTTCATCATACAAATACCATATCATCATTTTCCATCAGTTTTTCTGTGACTCCCGTGTGGTTTCCAATTTTCCGGCGAAGTTCTGCAATTTCCGGCCCCCACTTCCGGCGACGCTTCTTCGCTCTCTCACTTTCAAGCATCACCGTTGGCCTTCCGTGTCTCACCACCAGCAAGCAACTTGACTAGGAAAAGAAAAGGAAGAAACAGTTCAGCATCGAAAAGAAGAGAACGTGAGAAGGAAAAAAACGCGAAACTGGGTGCTTCATGTATCAATATATACGCTGACATCACCAATACGCATGCTGACATCATCAATGGCCTATCTATGCTCATGCATGCACGTGGAAACTGAATAAGGGAGTTTTGTTTTTATTTTTCCTATTCCAATATTTTGTTTGAATAATGTGTGATTAAATTTGTGTTGTGGGATTTATATATAGACTTTGCCTATAATTTAAATTAATTTGAGTGGTGTGTTTATTTATATATTTAATTAAATTGTATTTTTATTTATTTATTTATTTTTATTTTATTTTAACAAGAAAAACCCAAAAATCAATTTTCCCTTGTTTTATTGAATTTGCTTTTGCATGACATTTAGTATTACCTAGGATTCAATTAAAGGCTCCTTGAGAAAAGAGAGACGACCTGAGTATTGCATTATACTGCAATTCTTGGATTAAAAATCTTGTATTTGACCCCAAGACGCAAAGATACGGTCAAATCAGTGTGCATTCTCGATTAGTATGTCAATTTTTGTGGAATTAAGAGAAAAGTAAGTCATTTCACCCTTCTACCAGAGTAAGGCAAGGCGATCCATTATCACCATATCTCTTTAATTATACTTTGCATGGAAAAGTTATCTCACATGGTAGAGGATGCAATAAAAAGTAAATTGTGAAAGCCTCTGAAGTTTAGAAGGAAGGGAGTGTTGGCATCTCATTTGATGTTCTCAGATGGCTTGTTATTATTTTGTGAAGCAGATATAGGTTAGCTTTGCAATCTAATAGATTGCTTGGATCATTTTGTGATGGGCAATTCAAGCTCACCAAGCCATCTACATATTTGTCCTTTTAAACTTCCTATACATTGTAAGTTTTTTAATTTTTGAGCTTACAAATATAATAATACTAATTTAATCCTTCGTAGAAGTATAGTGTATGGCTCAAGTTTAAGCAACTTAAATGCTGAAGTTCTTGTTTCGTTTATTCACTTAAAATTAGTTGTACATTACAATTGTTTTAATTAAATACATTCTGTAGTGATTTTATGAATTAGTTATTTGTTTTGAGTTATTTCATTTTGCTGTGGATTGTATTGTAAATTTCTGTGGATTTAGACTATAAATACAGAGATTGGGTTTTGTTAGGAAAAGGAAATAATTACAAAAAATTATTCTTTTAAAAAAAAGAGACCTTCTAAGCCCCATAAGAGGTGCCAAACCCTCCTATGGCGCTTCCAGGGGAAGGCCATAGGAAGATATATATAAATAAAAAAACAGGAAACAAGCTATGACGCTTCTATAGATTTAAGAAGGACCAAGCACTATAGTATTCTTTAAAATAAGTGCCATATATTATATTTTTTTATAGTAGTGTAACTTTGTTGGCTCCTCTTGCTGAGGTACAGGAAGTCTTGTAGGCAGACTTCTTGGGGATTTCTTACCCAAGGGATATAAAAAGATGGTGGTGTCTTAGAAGCAAACCAACACATCTTTTCTGGTAAAAAGAATAAAGATAGAGCAATGTGTCATTAATTCCCTTTAAAGTTTTAATTTTATCCAGTATACATATGTTTGATTCTTTTGAAAGAGTGGTTAGAAATGGTAACTACATCCAAAGAGAGAGGATGAATTAAATATAATGTTCATTAAATTTTTGAATCTTTTCAAAACATTTTTGTGAAACAGAGCACTATATATATATTTGAGTTAATTCAAGTTTTAAAACATGTTCGCAAGAGTACTTAAAATTAAGCTCGAAGAAGTTTTGAGTTCAAGTTCGTAAATACTTTAAGCATATATATAGCATAAAGCCATAAACTAGAACGTTGACTTGAACCTACGTCCAGAATATTTCACTTGAGATTTTTTCCACTATACTCCATAAGTTTGATCGGGGCACTTATAATTAATAAAGCCACTACAATTCGGGAATGGGGCCTGTATATCTCCTTTCCCATTCACTTCACTTCACTTCCTTATTCACACTGTTAAATGAACTCTGAATGTTGAGATTTAATATCTTATAAAAAATAAAAAAGAATATATAGAATACTTTAATAAAAGTATAAAGATATGAACTATTTAGATTAAATTTTAATCTTTGAATTTATTTATTTATATTTTTTTGTTATTTAATATTATAATAATATTTTTATGGGATATTAAATCTCAACCGTTAGAATTGATCTAATGATGTAAATAAAGAAGTGGATGGGAAGGGAAATGGAGACTCTCATGAGATTCTTCACTTTTGAATATTTCTCATAGGGTTGCCTCACTCTTGATTGCTCTTTAAGAGATATCTATGCCCTTACTTTATAGTAATATGTTTATAGGAATTGGATTACACAAGAAAAACTTAGCAAATAATGTGGTTTAACAGTTCAGATTTAAAATTTTTAATTGATGATTTTTAAATCAAAAAATTATTTTTAAAAAAGTTGGCCATTAAGAAATTTGTTTTATTCATATTATGTCATTAATAAAATAATTTTTTTAAACAAAATTAAAATTAAAAAAATTGAACCCCTTAATTTCGGTATTAATCACTCTTGATGAACATAGAAATACTTCCATGGAAAAATATGCGGGATCAGGAGAAGTAAAAAGAGAAAAGGAGAGACGAATGAATTGAAGTTGCATTTTTCTCGTGTTGAATTTGACTTTTCTTCATCATATTTTAATTTTTGACCCACTTTTATGAAAAAATTAAATTTTAAAGTGAATCTTATAATAAAGACTGAAATTAGTGTTCATTTATTCATTTATAAATGCCCGTTGGATTACACTTAAATTACATAAATGTCATAATCATATTTATTTAATTATAAATGCCCGTTGGGGGTAGTATTTATTTATTTACCTAAATTACATGACTGTCATAATCGTGCGAAAGTAGACGGTATTTGTATGTCAAAAGATTATCAGCTTTTAATTTTAAACAAAATATGTAGTAGCAATCCTAAAGCTAAAAGTTTGTATTAAAAAAAGCCTAAAGATAAAAGGACGACATTGAGACATGTTAAACTCTTGTGGCAGTATAAAACTTCGGGAATCACTTTGGAATAATAAAGAAAAGTTGAAGACAACCTGTGGGTTTAATAAATAAAGTACTATAAAATATTAAACACCACCATGATTCCTGCGCAAACATGTGCGCGGTATTTGCACTCTGTCTCAGATCGACAGGATCTCCGCAAAATACTACCCTATACATATATGGTATGGTATTTCTATTTTTTTTATTCCTAGTACCATGCCTCTCTCTTCATTACACACATGCATGTATGAATTTGCGTGCAACACAGTATAAGCTAATTACTGAACAGCCCCGCCAACTCGTTGCTTATCTTAATTCTCGTATTATATTCATCATTAGCTTCTCCATCTAGTTGCTTCACATAGCTCTCTCTCCGCCGTCTCACACTGCTGCGCCACCCATCAACATCGACGGAGAAGTACTCACTCAGCTGTGTACTAAAAAAACAGCCTTTGTAAGCGTTTTTCACAAGTGAGTACTCTGTCTTAATGTTTTTCCTCAGTTTATAGCTTGATTAAATTAATTGATGTGTAAATTATTAAAGGTAATGTTGTTTATGTCAAGCTTTTTCTATAAAGGTCCTTGCAAGGCATTTAGTCATCCTTGTGTGTGTATGTGTTGCTGCTCAAGACCCTGGTATGATATTTATTATATTGTTCATTGTTTAATGTCTTATTCAGATCAAGGATGTTTGGCTAAGAACCTGTTTTTCTTTTTCTGTATATAAACCTACTCCTTTTGTTTCATATGAAGATAGGATTGTTATTGAGCAAGAATACACCTTGGTGTCGCTTGATGGTCAATCTCTCTTGTTGTTTCTCTTCCCAGGGAATTGAGATTTCCCTTTATTTCATTGAGATGATTTGACGTAACAAACTGCTTCAGAAGTTGTGGCCTCAAAGTGGTCCATGAGGTCCTTCCATAGCTTTAGCTAGGTTACAGTTCAGGTAGTTAGGGTGTTAGTTTTAGGATTTTATATTTAGCTTAGGAAGCTTTAGCCTTAAAATTGTCATTGTGTAGTCTATTGTAATGTTAGTAATAGTTAGTGATTATTGTTGTACATTGGAATATATATATATATATATATATATAGGATTCAATAAAGTTTAAAATGTTAGGTGATAATAGTACTGGTGTTCTGGATATAGCCTGCATTGATTCTGCTCTGCTATATATGGACAACTGGAATGTAGATTCAGGTTTTGGCTATGTTGAAATGCAGAAAAATTAATTGACAAAACGACTTTTTACATCGATACCCATAGGATTTTGATGTAAATTATCTACGTCGGTTCTTAAGCAATACTGACATATATAGTTGCTTACTTATGCCGGTTTTGCTTAAAAATCTGGGTAGAGATAACCAACTATCTATGTCAGTTTTATTGTCAAACCTATATATATGTTTAAATTGAAATTGATACGCCGATGCAGGTTCTTCCCTTTTTAAGTCAAATAATAGATTCATATATCAAGGAGGTTGACAGTAAGTTCTTTCAAAATTGACTATTTGTCCCTCTATTACAGGTGTTCCAGAAATGTCTATGATCAAACAAATAGCTTTACGAACGAATGGATTGGATCAAATTGGGAAATGGAAAGATTTGTACAAGTTATACCTTTCTTCACCACTTTGCACAAAATCATTAGGTACGGATATGTGAGATACTTGGGGTAGATGAGCTGTGTTCATAACATTGTGAGAAAAGCTGATACACCCAAATGGCTCAGGTAAGTCTTATTACCGGTTAAAAAATTCTCGAAAGTAATTTCTTTTATGCGTGACAAGTGTTTAATAGTATGACAGCTCTTTATCCATGAGAAAAGCTGGAGGTTATTGTTCGCTACCGCAAGTGCACGGATCGCGTTAAGTAATAAAGTGATAAATAAAGATCGTCCCACGAGGATTTGAATAACAACTAGTCGAACAATAGCTTTACGTGTTTGATCAAGTTGACTCGGATAAAGTATTGAGTATGAGAGACACAAATTTAAAAGACGTAATGATAATGGCTAATGAAAATACTGACAGAATGGGCTTCTTGCAAAAGTAATCAATTAAAGTGACTCTAGGATTGCTCTCTCCTTTTGTATATCATGAACTCAATCTACTTCCTCATCATCATTCCTACTTATGGGATCTATATGTGTCAGTCTAAGGATCGATAATCATTGGGTAAGCTCTCTCGAGTCATAACCAACATATATTCTCCACTTAAATGCACAATCTCTTGCTGCATTTAAAGGAGAATAACCATTAATCAGCTCCACCTCACTTTGACAATGCTAGGTTAATGACTCTATCTCTAGGTTATTAACAAACCCTACATTTAATTAGTTAAACTGTAGGTCGAGCATAACTCTACCCTCGTTCTTCAACTAGATTAACTCTCTCAAGCTTAATCCATTTGAACATGTTATTCATAGCTAGCTATTTATGAATATCAGAGAAATCAGAGCAAAGTTAACACATATATGCCATTAGATAATGAAGAGGAAGAAAACCTTGAATTCAATCCATACAAAATTCTCGAACAATCCTAGAATAAAAGAAATTAGCTACACATGTTTACTAGCTGATTACAAATTACAAGAACTAAAGAAGTCATAACAGAATCACAGTGGAGAAGGGATAGAATACAGAAGTATCAAGAAAATCTGAAATGAAATCTCTTCTGATCCTCGAATCCACTTGATTCTCCTTGCTTCTAGCAATTTCCAGCTCTTAGAACCTCCTCAGCCGCCTCTGTCGTTCTTTCCAAAAGTGGGAACCCCCCTTGCAAAACCCTCCATTTTCCTTTTATATCATCTCAGCTGCCAAAACGCAAATCTTCATTTTCGGGGTTGGGCCGCGGCCCAAGAGTCTCTGACCTGGAGTGGGAGCTTGTGGGCTGCGGCCCAAGAGGTTGTGGGCCGCGGCCCAGAACTTTCTGTGCTGGCGTTGGCCTCCTGGGCCGCGGCCCAAGGGATGGTGGGCCGCGGCCCAACACTGTCTTGGGCTCTCTTTGTCCTGTTTTGATTTTCCAGCTGGTCTTCCCTTCATTGGTTGTCAGCTTCAACTTCCTGCCTCTCTTTTGCACTGCCTGCAGCTTCCTCTGGGTTAGCCCTGACTTAATCTGTACAAGCTCACACCAAGGACTTTCACACAACGTTAGACATTCATAACAGTTAGGGAGTAATATCCTTCACACATTCATTTTGCTGTGCATAACATGAGATAAACACAATTTATCACTTTCATCCATTCTAATACCCACTTATGCCTCCAAAATGAAGTGAAACAGTATGAAATATGAAATTCTAGTAAGAATTTCCTGAAGTTAACACACCCCCAAACTTGAACTTTTGCTCGTCCTCGAGTAAACTCTCACCATCTAGCCTAATGCTCATGCATGACCCTCTTCTCTTGAGCTCTCATGTCACCAAATATACATGACTGCTTGGTTTATCAAAGCAAACTAACTCCCTAGTCATTTTCAGCTAAATGGATGTTCAACAAGAGTTACCCAACACTTATCCTTCATTCATCAAGACCAGTAACAATACTTCAGCATGTATAATTTGGAATCATTAGCTAGACCTAATCCATCGCATTCTCCTTCCTTTTTACTTGAATTTAATTCACACACTTTCAGTATCCCAGGAACTTTAAGGTTGCATGGAATTGTTTATTGTTGACGCTTTAAGCTAACATGGAGTTCAGTTTTAGGTAATGTAAATGGAATAGGCTACAGCTCAATCAACCACAGTTATGTGCACAAGAAAACACTCACAGCTAAATGTGTTTACTCCTCACTCTTAGGGTTAATTTCACTCCGTACCACTTATAGCAGGTCCTGCCATAGGCTTGTAGAAATTCTACTATCTCCACCACCTGTACACCTAGATTTATTAATCAAGGGGGCCTTTATCAGGGTTGTAATGTTGGAAAGGGTCTAATGGAAGAGGCTAATGGAATCAGTGCCATGCATGATGAAGCGTGAATAATGACATCTCTCTCCCTCTTTTTTTTTTTTTCCTTTCCTTTCCTTTTTCTTCTTCTTCTTTTTTTTTATTTATTTATTTTTTTTACATTTATTGAAAATAAAGAAGATAGTAAATCAAATGCTAACTCCCTGCTTTTCTAAGTATCATTCAATTACCTAGCAACATCATGCATGACTTGTTAAATGTCAGATCTTAAAAGAAAGAAAAGGTGAATGGCTCAAAGGGGATTATCAAAGGATGAACGTGAAAGGTTTGTGTTTGGGTTCATAGGTTTAGAAATGAATGCCCCTATCATTTTCACTAATCCACATGCAGCTGTGATTTTGAAAAAGAATTTAAACAAGTTCTAGAGGTACACTGGTATAAATGGCACAAACACTCTACTGAATAAAATTCAGGCTCAATACCCTTCCAACAATGGTTTCTCTTCTCTTGTGCACAACCCCCACGATTAATTCAACCTTAGCTTATTTCGAATACATTAACTTAACTAATCTATATGCTAACACTATGCGCCATAACTACAGCCTCTTCCATACAATTTACTCAAAAACATATAGTTCCGTGATAGGGATAAGAAAATGCTTTCGAAGTGTATGAATCACTCATATCTTCTCAGGAATTCAACTACAATTTCAAAGGTCTTGCCATGAAAACAATTTATACATGTCATGTGTAAACCAAAAACCAAGCAGTCATGAATATCCAGTATTTGATTCAACTCAGCTATCTAGTGCAATTCCCAGACATTTAGCTCAAAGAAATGGCGTAAAGCAGGTTTAAACAAGTGCATGCAAACATAAAAACACCCCCAAACTTGAGGGAGACAGTGTCCCCACTGTCCTAAGACACATTGTGTCACAAAGAGCACCTGTAAAGAAAGGAGCGTACAGCCAGGCAGAAATATAACAATGAACACCAGGGTTACCTAAATCATAATATCCAATAGCATATGAAACCACTGATGTCAGGCAGTAAAACAACAATAACCCATAACATCTGAAAGCTCAACTGTTACCACAATACTGAAATAAAGTTTGAAATAAACCATAAAAACCATAAAAACTGAAAAACAGCAGTAACAATGGTTAACAGTACTAGGCTAGTCCTCGCCATCACCATCACTGGCGGCTGCATCAGTGCTGTCCCCCTCCCCATCATCATCTCCACCAGCAGCACCGCCCTCCGCGTCATCATCATCGTCACCGGCCTGAGCTGCAGCAGGTACATGAGCAGCGAATAACTCCTCGAGCCTGGTCAGGCGAACACCGTGATCCTGGAGATAAGTGAGGCACTGGGCAGCAGTGGCTTCGGTGCGCTGAATCGCCGCAAAAATCACGTCCAGAGTGACGGTAGACTCGGAGGAGGCAGGGGCACCGGATGGTTCGCCCTGCTCCTGGGGGAATGGACTATCAGGAGGCGGATGAGAGGGTCCTCCCTGCTGAAAGAACGGGTCAGTGGCTGTACGCTGGGAAGCTGGAACCTGCTCGTCCGGTCGTGGCTTGATACTCAGGTAGTTGAAAGTCTTCAGAGGCTTGAACATAACATCGGAAGCCACCGCAGCGACACCCACCGACGTGCAGAAAGAGGAGATGAGATGTGGCAGTATCAGGGTGACCGAATGATCTCGGGCATGGTCGCGAAGGGTCTGATAGATCAGGGCGCCGAGATCAACAGGCTCCTTCTTCATGAGAAGGTAGATAAGGAGAGCCTGGTCTCTAGAGAGGCGACTCCTCTGCGACGATGGCCAGAAGTAGTCTTTGCCGAAATGCAGCCACACCCGAGCCTCCACTGATAATTGAGCCCGAGGTAAATGCTTCTGCGCCCCTCCACGAGTCTGCCACGCTACGCGGTGGTTGTACACGAGCAGCTCTGAAATCGCATCATCCGGGATGTCATCCTCACTATCCAGTAATTGCCGGTACCGGCACTCCTCAACCGCGGGGAGTGCTGTAAACTGCCGGAAGCTCTCTAGAGTAAAGTCCACCTCGACCCCGCGCAGAGGAAAGCGCCAAATGGATTTGACAGCGGCATTGGCGTAAAACTTCTGAACGATCTGCAGATTCCCGTCAACCTTGGGATCCATAAGCCGCTGAAGGTGATAGGTACGGGTGGCCAAATAGTAGAACTCGTAGGAGACATTGAACGGGAATTCCCGTTCCTGCAGCAAGGGGCGGGTGACCACCTTGGTCTTGGCCTCAGCAACTGCCCGGGGACCGGAGCGATCAGCAACGCTCTTAGCCGGCATATTCGCTATGAGAGAAACAGTGGAAAACCAAAAACAATTGAAGACTCAATCAAGTACTAAACAGGGGCACCAATATCAGAGAATGCAATAATGACCTCCCCCAAACTTATGACCTGACAGTCGCAAATCTGTTCAATAAGAATCTAAACCTCAACCTCACTACCTCATACATCACTGAATCAATCTCAAAAGAATGCCGAAGGTCACTATAATGTCAACACAATGGCATCACACAGGTATGTCAAAACAAGCAGCAAGATGTGACTATCACAACACGGGCTCACTAAAAACTGATAGTGAATGTTCACAGAGGCAGATTTCATTTTGTGCAGGTTAAACAAAACAAATATTACAAAAACACAAAATGCAATTCCAGGTGCACATGAGCATGCAACAGAACAACTGTACACTGGTCGACCGTGATCATAGTTTACAAGTTTCAAAACCCAGTCAGTGTGTGCACAGGGCAAACATGTACAATTCACTTTATAAAATCACAGCAGACGTTTAATGCAAACAGTACATATTTACTCAACAAGGGAACCCACACAACCCTGTACAATATGCATTTTTTTGAAATGGATTAGGAAGCCTTTTGCCGTACAATGAAGGCATGGTAGCCCTAACAAACAATTCAAGACCAGACATAACACAAGGTATACCAGAACAGAGCAATATATTTAGACAGCTTGAAATCAACAATTTAAACATCCCAGAGTCTATTCATGAGAAACAAGAGGAGTTCACACATTGAACAAGCAGTCATATGTACAGAGTGGTAATGTCTCAAAACAGGGGAATGATAAACCAGGGAATGCAGAATGAATTGAAGGCCCATTTTCTATTCATATGACCACAGACTGCCCTAAATCCTAGACATTTCCTTAGAAACCTATCAATTTCAACAGAATTGCGACTGTGAAGGCTAAATTCCCAATTCAAAACTGCCCTAACGACCCCAAAATGCAAGTACAGAGCAAGTTATAGACTTCGTACCTCAGATGTAGAGAAAATTGCTCGATGAGAGGAGAAATCAAAAGGGGAGTACTCCCTTTTGTGGAGCCTACGGCGTCGGTCACAGGGGTGAGAAATAGAGATTGCGAAGAAGACAGCACCAACGATTCACGTATCAGCAAAGGAGGAAGAAGAGGGGAAGGAGTATAGACGAAGAGGGGAAAAGGAGGAAACCAGGGAGGAAGAAGAAATTGAAGGGAAAGGAATGGGGGAAAGGGGTCGATTGTGAGGGAGGAGGGATTTGGGGGTTGGGTCGGCGGCTATGAGGGGCAAAGAATGAGAGGAGAGGCGCGTAGCAGGGTTTTTTAAAAACCCTGCTGTCGCGCTTGGGCCGCGGCCCATGGGTTTGTGGGCCGCGGCCCAGAACTGTCTGAGCATTTCCTGGCACCTTGGGCCGCGGCCCATGTGTGGTGGGACGCGGCCCAAAACTCTCTGACCTTTACATTGGATCCCTGGGCCGCGGCCCAAAACTCTCTGACCTCTCATTAGGATCCATGGGCCGCGGCCCAAGGATTTTGGGCCGCGGCCCAAAACTTTCTGAGCAGTGATTTTAAGCTCTGGGCATTTGTGGGCCGCGGCCCACCTACTCTGGGCCATGGCCCAGAGTCTTTTGAGCCTATAAATTCTCCAGTTCTGGGCATTTAGGGACTTTTCAGTTTCTACAAAGGCATGTATTCCACTATAATCATCATTGACACATAGCATACAAAACCATTGACTATTAAAGTAAGAGTTTCACAATCAACACCGTCCAACCACACATTCCTTTGATTAACATTTCCTCCTAAACCAGGATTTTCTAGGTATGATCAGCAAATCAGCAAATTGAAGCCAACTATCATGCATAATGCTTCTCTAACAGGCATTTCAGATTTCATATCTTATTCCTAGCATCAGAAGACACAAGAATGCATAAGAGTTTGAAAACTTCCCTGGAATATGCGTATCCCATCAAGATGCCACCCCATTTTGCCTAGCCATCTTCTCGGTCTCTACAACCTTCAGTTTGACCTCCCTTTCTCCCTACACAAAGTAAAAGACCAAACATAAACCTACAAAATTATGCTAAAATCAAAGAAAATAAAAAGATTAAGTTCAGAACTTGGGTTGCCTCCCAAGAAGCGCTTAGTTTATAGTCCTTAGCCTGACTTTTCACTTTGGTCACTCCTCATTGGATAAGTAAGTGGTGGACACCAGCCTATCCACATCTCCTCCCCAATAATGCTTCAACCTTTGACCATTAGCCTTAAATCTCTCACCCTTATCATTCTCCAGCTCCACATCACCATATTTTGATGCCTGAATCACCTTGAAAGGCCCAGACCACCGAGATTTAAGCTTCCCAGGAAAGAGCCTCAGCTTGGAATTATAAAGGAGAACAGTTTGTCCCGGTTCAAAGCTCTTGGGACTGATTTTTCTATCATGATCCCTCTTTGTCTTCTCTTTATAAATTCGTGAACTTTCATAGGCATTTAAGCGGATTTCCTCTAACTCATTGAGTTGGAGAAGCCTCTTTTCCCCCACAGCTTGTGGATCAAAATTTAGCTTCTTGATGGCCCAATATGCTCCATGTTCCAATTCCACAGGTAGATGGCAAGCTTTTCCAAACACTAATCGATATGGAGACATACCAATAGGTGTTTTGTAAGCTGTTCGATAGGCCCACAATGCATCATCAAGCTTGGAAGACCAATCTTTCCTCGTAGTGTTCACCATCTTCTCAAGAATACTCTTGATTTCTCGGTTGGAAATCTCAGCTTGGCCATTTGTTTGGGGATGGTAGGGCAATGCTACTTTGTGCCTCACTCCATATTTCTTTATGAGAGCCTGAAATTGATGACTGCAGAAGTGTGATCCACCATCACTGATAATTGCTCTTGGTGTGCCAAACCTTGTAAAAATGTGCTTCTTGAGGAACTTCAATACCGTCTTGGCATCATTAGTCACACATGCCATAGCTTCCACCCATTTTGATACATAGTCCACACCCACTAAAATGTGTTCATTGTTGAAAGATTTAGGGAATGGACCCATGAAATCAATCCCCCATACATCGAAAAGCTCAACTTCTAACATATTATTCAGTGGCATCTCATTCCTTCTTGATATGTTCCCCACTCTTTGGCACCGATCACATTGGAGGGCAAAGGCATAAGCATCCTTGAACAATGAAGGCCAATAAAAACCACTTTGAATCACTTTTGCAGCGGTTTTCTCTCCTCCAAAATGACCACCATACTCAGATGCATGACAACAATGCAGAATGCATTCTTGCTCATTTTCCGGCACACATCGTCGAATGAGTTGATCGGGGCACCTCTTAAATAAGTAAGGCTCATCCCAAAAGTACTTTTTCACCTCGTGCAAAAACTTACGCTTTTGATGAGCATTGAACTCCGGAGGTAACACTCCACAAACCAAATAGTTGACGAAATCAGCAAACCATGGTGTAGATGAGTGATCAACAAAGAACAGCCGTTCATCAGGAAATGATGCTTGGATCATGTCAGAATCATCAAGTTGAGGGTCGGTGCTAAGCCTCGATAAGTGGTCGGCCACTTGATTCTCTGTACCTTTTCTATCAATTATGTTCAGGTCAAACTCTTGAAGTAGAAGTACCCAGCGAATGAGTCGGGCCTTAGAGTCCTTCTTGGTGAGTAGGTACTTGAGAGCTGAATGATCGGTGTACACAGTGACCTTAGTACCGACTATGTATGGTCTGAACTTCTCACATGCATACACTATGGCAAGCAACTCTTTTTCAGTGGTAGTGTAATTGAGTTGAGCACCATCAAGAGTTTTACTCGCATAGTAGATAGGGTGGAAGAGTTTTTCAGCCTTTTGCCCCAAAACAGCACCAACAGCATAATCACTTGCATCGGCCATAATAATGAAAGGTAAAACCCAATCTGGAGCCACTAAGATAGGAGCTGAAATGAGACGCTTCTTCAGTTCTTCAAAAGCACTTAAGCACTCATCATCAAACTTGAATTCTACATCTTTTTCCAGAAGCTTAGAAAGGGGCTTGGCAATTTTTGAGAAATCCTTGATAAATCGCCGATAGAACCCGGCATGTCCAAGAAAACTTCGGATACCCTTAGTATTAATGGGTGGTGGTAATTGCTCAATAATAGCAATTTTAGCTCGATCCACCTCCAATCCGTGCTTAGACACTCTGTGGCCAAGTACAATGCCTTCTTGCACCATGAAGTGGCATTTTTCCCAATTGAGAATTAGGTTTGCTTCTTCACACCTTGTAAGTACAGCATCTAAATTCTCCAAACAAGAGTCAAAAGATGAACCAAAGACAGAAAAATCATCCATGAATACCTCAATTGTTTTCTCAATCATATCAGCAAAAATGGACATCATACACCGTTGAAAAGTGGCTGGTGCATTGCATAGTCCAAAGGGCATTCTTCTGAAAGCAAAAGTGCCATATGGACAAGTGAAGGTGGTCTTCTCTTGATCCTCTGGGGCTATGGCAATTTGGTTGTACCCGGAATATCCATCAAGGAAACAAAAGAATTCCTGCCCGGCTAATTTGTCCAACATTTGATCGATGAATGGCAAAGGGAAATAATCTTTTCTTGTAGCTGTGTTAAGCTTCCGATAATCCATACACACCCGCCAACCAGTCACCGTGCGAGTAGGAATTAGTTCATTTTGGGTGTTAGCCACTACAGTCATGCCACCCTTCTTAGGGACACATTGAACTGGGCTCACCCATGAACTATCAGAGATAGGATACACAATTCCAGTGGAAAGCCACTTAAGTATTTCTTTCTTGACCACTTCCTTCATGATTGGATTCAATCGCCTTTGATGCTCAATAGAAGTTTTATGATCATCTTCGAGCAAGATTTTGTGCATACACATAGAAGGGCTAATTCCCTTAATGTCAGCTATGGTCCAGCCTATAGCTTTCTTGTGGTCTTTTAAAACCCGTAGGAGCTTTTCCTCTTGCAGATTTGAAAGACCAGAGGAGACAATCACCGGTAATGTATCGGCCTCTCCTAAGTAGACATACTTAAGATGAGATGGTAACGGCTTCAACTCAAGAGATGGTGGAACTTCAATAGATGGCTTCAAAGGAGTGCTCAATGCCTCAGCCACCTCAAGTGGCTCAAAATTCCTTTGTCTTGAATGAGGGAATGCCTCCATACGAAAAAGGTTTTCAAGAGCTTCCTCATCAAATTCATCCAAGCTTTTCTCTCCAATTAGAAATGCCTCTAAAGGATCTTTGATCATAGGAGCATAGGCTTCTTGAGGAATGAGGGAGTCAAAGATATCCACAAATGAGCATTGATCTGAATCATCATGGAACTTCAAGGCTTTTGGCATGTTAAAGACCACTTTTTCGTCGTCTACCCTCAAAGTAATTTCACCCTTTTCCACATCAATAAGAGTCCTTGCTGTAGCTAAAAATGGACGGCCCAAAATGAGTGGGATCTTCCAATCAACTTCACAATCAAGCACCACAAAATCTGCTGGGAAGATAAACTTATCTACCTTTACTAAAACATCTTCAATGATTCCTCTAGGTTTAGAAATACTCAGGTCAGCAAATAGAAGAGTAACAGTGGTAGGCCTAGGTTCTCCTAGCCCCAATTGGTTAAAAACAGCCAAGGGCATCAAATTTATGCTAGCACCCAAGTCACATAGAGCTTTACCGTTGAAGTTTGTACCAATGTTGCACGGAATATAGAAACTACCCGGATCTTTCAACTTGGTAGGTAACTTCCTCTGGATCACAGCACTACATTCTTCAGTTAAAGCAACTGTTTCAAATTCATTGAATCGCCTCTTCTTGGATAACACATCCTTAAGGAATTTGGCATATTTAGGCATACCCTCTAACGCTTCAGCAAAAGGAATGTTGACATGTAATTGTTTAAACATATTTACAAACCTTTTGAATTGTGCGTCTTCCTCCTTCTTTTTGAATCTTTGAGGGAATGGTAAGGGAGGCATGACAGTGGAGGTGCTGGGTTTGCTCTTCTTTTCAATATTCAGCTCTTGTTCCCGCTTTTTACTCTTTCCAACATCATCCAAACTGCCCTCAGTGTGCTTTCTCTTCTTAGATTCCTCATCTTCCACAGCAATTTCTGGAGTTATCACTTCCTCCTCGTCAACTTCAATGTCCACTTGCCCATCTTGCTTTGGTTCCGGTGTGCTTGAGCTAGACATGTTCGGGAGCACCTTGCCACTTCTCAAATGAATGGCCTTACATTCTTCTTTTCCACCCCTCTTTGGGTTAGGGATGGTATCACTTGGGAGACCGTTTCGAGCCAGGGCATTTACTTGTATAGCTAGTTGCCCCACTTGAACTTCAAGGTTCTTAATAGCCGATTCATGAAGAGAAAAGGTGGCCTTACTCTCACCCCTTGAAGATTCCACTTCGGTTAAGATTCGGGACAACATTTTGTCCGTCTTGGATTCTTCTTCTTTCATAGGAGCTTGCCTTGTTTGCATTGGAAAACCCGGTGGAGGAACTGGCTTGGTGCCAGAAGTAGACTCATGCGGAGGATTCAAAGTGTTACCTTGACTCCAAGAAAAGTTAGGATGAGCTCTCCAAGCACGATTGTAAGTTTGTGAGTATGGATTACCTTGAGCAGGTTGGAATTTGCCCATATAATTGACAGATTCAGTGTCCATGTAAAGAGGGCAATTGTCCGGCATGTGGACATCATTGCATTGCTCACATACAATCGGAGTGGATTGAACAGAATGCACACCACGGGAATGGCCCTTGTTTATTTGAGACTCTAAGACATCAAAACGTTTGTTCAAAGCAGACAAAATAGTGGCAATTTGTGATGAAGAGTCTTCTTTTGTGGTGAGTAGGGCTGGGGTAGTTGGAGTTCTCCTGTCATTTCCTTGGGTGTTATTTGCAGATAATTGGTCCAAAAGTCTGAAAACTTCATTAACCGGAATATTCCGGTAACCTCCATTAGTCATAGAGTCCACCATGGCCTTAGATTGAGGATTCAATCTTGTGCAGAAAATCTGGATTACTACCCACTTGTCCACCCCATGATTGGGGCATTGTTTCATTAGCATCTTGTATCTTTCCCATGCGGCATACAAATGCTCATCCGGTTGTTGTCTAAAACTTAGAAACTCATCTCTTGCTTCCACTGATTTATCATCGGAGAAAAATCGAGCTCTAAATTTAGCTTCAAGATCAGCCCAAGATGTTATGGATCCTTCCGGGAGATTGTTAAACCAATCTCTAGCCTTCCCTTGAAGAGAGAGAGGGAATAACCGCAACCGCAGTATATCTTGAGGAACACCATTCTGCTTGAAAGAGTCACACACTTCTAAGAAATACATCAAATGCTTGTTGGCGTCTTCATTATAAAGGCCATGGTATAACCCGTGCATTTGCAACATCGTTATCATCACCGGTTTAATCTCAAAAGTGTGGGCTTGCATCTCCGGCATTCGAATGCATGATTGAGTTCCTCTCATGTTTCTGCTGGCAAAATCATTGACCGTGGCTCTATCATATTCATCCGCCATTGCTTTAGCTTCAGTTTCAGCCCCAAACTCAGATTCTGCTGTTGTTTCTGTACCAGATTCAGATTCTGCTGCTGATTCTGATTCCTCCTCAACGCGCTGTATTCCGTCCAGCACCACAATCAGTTCGTTTCCTTGCAAATGTTGCATGAACTGGTCTGATACCTGCGAAAAGGACAAGACAGCAAGTATCAAGCTACACCAGTGAAATTGAATTCAGAAAACACTGACAGATAACTTATAATGCGAAACTAAAGAATCAAGCGAAATCTACTAGCATAAAACTAAGGTCAACTTAAATATTTGTTAAACCAATCCCCGGCAACGGCGCCAAAAACTTGTTCGCTACCGCAAGTGCACGGATCGCGTTAAGTAATAAAGTGATAAATAAAGATCGTCCCACAAGGATTTGAATAACAACTAGTCGAACAATAGCTTTACGTGTTTGATCAAGTTGACTCGGATAAAGTATTGAGTATGAGAGACACAAATTTAAAAGACGTAATGATAATGGCTAATGAAAATACTGACAGAATGGGCTTCTTGCAAAAGTAATCAATTAAAGTGACTCTAGGATTGCTCTCTCCTTTTGTATATCATGAACTCAATCTACTTCCTCATCATCATTCCTACTTATGGGATCTATATGTGTCAGTCTAAGGATCGATAATCATTGGGTAAGCTCTCTCGAGTCATAACCAACATATATTCTCCACTTAAATGCACAATCTCTTGCTGCATTTAAAGGAGAATAACCATTAATCAGCTCCACCTCACTTTGACAATGCTAGGTTAATGACTCTATCTCTAGGTTATTAACAAACCCTACATTTAATTAGTTAAACTGTAGGTCGAGCATAACTCTACCCTCGTTCTTCAACTAGATTAACTCTCTCAAGCTTAATCCATTTGAACATGTTATTCATAGCTAGCTATTTATGAATATCAGAGAAATCAGAGCAAAGTTAACACATATATGCCATTAGATAATGAAGAGGAAGAAAACCTTGAATTCAATCCATACAAAATTCTCGAACAATCCTAGAATAAAAGAAATTAGCTACACATGTTTACTAGCTGATTACAAATTACAAGAACTAAAGAAGTCATAACAGAATCACAGTGGAGAAGGGATAGAATACAGAAGTATCAAGAAAATCTGAAATGAAATCTCTTCTGATCCTCGAATCCACTTGATTCTCCTTGCTTCTAGCAATTTCCAGCTCTTAGAACCTCCTCAGCCGCCTCTGTCGTTCTTTCCAAAAGTGGGAACCCCCCTTGCAAAACCCTCCATTTTCCTTTTATATCATCTCAGCTGCCAAAACGCAAATCTTCATTTTCGGGGTTGGGCCGCGGCCCAAGGGATTGTGGGCCGCGGCCCAAGAGTCTCTGACCTGGAGTGGGAGCTTGTGGGCCGCGGCCCAGAACTTTCTGTGCTGGCGTTGGCCTCCTGGGCCGCGGCCCAAGGGATGGTGGGCCGCGGCCCAACACTGTCTTGGGCTCTCTTTGTCCTGTTTTGATTTTCTAGCTGGTCTTCCCTTCATTGGTTGTCAGCTTCAACTTCCTGCCTCTCTTTTGCACTGCCTGCAGCTTCCTCTGGGTTAGCCCTGACTTAATCTGTACAAGCTCACACCAAGGACTTTCACACAACGTTAGACATTCATAACAGTTAGGGAGTAATATCCTTCACACATTCATTTTGCTGTGCATAACATGAGATAAACACAATTTATCACTTTCATCCATTCTAATACCCACTTATGCCTCCAAAATGAAGTAAAACAGTATGAAATATGAAATTCTAGTAAGAATTTCCTGAAGTTAACAATTATGAGGACTCCCAGTTCAAAGTTCTGAAGTTGAAGATGAAGCATTTGGATGACATAGCAGCTAGAGGAGAAGGCAATGACTGAGAGAGTATTTGGATGTTGAGTGCTGTCTTATGGGTAAGTGATGAGAAGGATGTATAATACTATCTCTATTCCTTAATATAAGATCTCGTTCATAGTGTAAATTACACTACGAATGAGATCTTATATTAAGGACTAGAGATAATATCGTTACATTAGGCATTCCTATTGTTGGAAAATAGGTCTTGGGGCCAAAATATAACATCCAGATTTATGGGATATTTATTGAAAATATTCCCCACTTATTTCAAACTCCTTGGTAGGAACAATTTTAAAGTGAGTCTTGGAAGGAACAGTTTTTTACATATCGTGGGTTTATGGGAGAGTATGACAAACTGATACATATACAAGAGATACATCAGTTGTCAAGATATGGGAGTTTTTACTCTTAATCTCCAAACACAGAAAAACTCTCTCAAGGTTATTTCTCTTCCTCCAATGCATTTGCTATGTAATATAGCCAGAGTCTGCATACATGACCTAGTTCGTGTGGGTATCTCCAGAGTACAAAGCTCCACTCCAGGTATGCCTGAAACTCTACATTGGTATTAGAGCATGAAATCTGTCTTGAGCCTGTATTTTTTTTATCCCTCCTACGCATGATAATTTGCTCTGCCAAGGTTATTTCATGACCCGGTTCACATACATGACCCACAGACGCAGTTCGTGTGGGTATCTCGAGAGTACCAAGCTTCACTCCAGGTACGCCCGAAACTCTACATTGGTATCAAAGCATGAAAAATGTCGTGAGCCTGTATTTTTTTTTTATCCTTGCTACGCATGATAATGTGGCCTCTGCCATGATTGTGAACATTCTTTTCTCTTTGCGATTTTATGCTTCTGAATTTTTTTTTTCCGTCGAACCAATTACTACCCCTGTGATATACTGAACGTGACTTGACCCTATGTATATATTTTTTGTTTTGAGTTTAGTTTCTGGTTTACTGTGTTTACGTTTTTCAATGGTAGTGTATTTATTTTTGGATGGATATAATATGTTATTTTTTGATTCGTTTTGCCCTTTGTTCTATGAGAATACGTGCATTTAGAAGACTCATAAAATACAAAAGAAAACTCTAAAATGAGGGAATATGATAGATGAAAACAAACCTGAGAAAAAATGAAATTGAGAACACAACTACGTTAGATTGGGTCATCTGAAAATGAATTTTTTAGGCTTCGAAAATAATCCCATTGCCCAGAGCTCGAAAAAACGAAGAGAACGACACTAATAAAGCAACAAACGGACGCGAACGGCAAAGATACGGAGGAGAGAAGAGTCATGTCTGACATACTAGACCCATCTCGTCGTTCGGGTCCAATCGACTCGGCTGGAGGTTGAAGATGAAGTTCAAAAAGAAAAAAATAATAAACGGTGTCGTTTTTTTGCTTTAAACAAAAAAAGGGGACTGCGTCACAATTTTGAGTTGGTCCCAGGTCGGGTCTTGGGTCTGACCCAGAGATACATTTTAAAAAATACATTTTTTTATCATCAGAATTGCATAGGGCTGAAAAAAAAAACCGTGGACCTTTGGATCGGGTCATCTCTGGCCCAACTCGATCCAAATGAATATATATATATAATTAATTGTGTTAGATTATTAGAAAAAGAAAAAAGAAAAAGGCCGGAAAATGGAACGTGGCGCGTGAGGCTACATGGCAGACCTCTTGGTGTTTCTGTGATGGATGATTCATATATAAATGGAGGTTGAGGTTGATCTTTTTGTTAGGCTCAAGTCAACCTTATCATCATCAAACACCTATGTGGTAAAATATTTTCCCTTCGTTTCCATTCTTTTCCTTTCTATTCCATTCATTTCCAACCTTTTCTTTGAACCAAACAGGCCCTTACTGATTGGCATTTGCATCGGCATTAAAAAATATCTTAGAAAATTGGGTGGCCACTCAAACTTGGTCAGTTCTAGGGATTCATTACCTCCGGATTCAATGCTAAGCACTGTGCTTAGCTTACCCAACTCATTAGATCTGGGCCGTCCAGATTTGAGTTTTTTTAAAATGATAATTTTTCAAATAAAAAATCATTTTTTGAAAGAATAGTAGTTAAGATGTTATCTTTATTTTAGATTCTATGCCCACTGAAATAATTTTTATTAAAAAATATAGACTTTTAAAAATCAGATCTAATGATCCAGATATGATGAATCGAGATAGCATTAAAACCAAGTCCCCTCCATTATTGTTACCAATATTGATAGGGAAGCTCCAAATCGTTATTGCTATTCGTTGGCTGTACGGAGACTCTTGTTTGATCCTCCACCACTCATTTCATGTCCTCTGTCCCTACGCTTCCTTTTTTATTTTGTTCCTGTTTGTATTTCCCATTTATGTTTTCTTCTCCACTCCAATTTCAATCTCTCTGTGTCCGGTTAAAGCTTGTTTTCAGAGCAACCTTAGCCTCTGCAGCTGATCGATGAGGATCATGTCACAGCACACTTACTTGTATATGGTCGTAAGTCGCCTCATTTTTGTTTGATTTCTTGTTCATTTTTAATTTTATGGATCCCTCGCGTTCTGATGAGTCGTCGTCATACATACTATAACTTGCTGTTTTTGCTTCCCTCCTAACTAAACTCAGAATTAAATAGAGGGGGGAAAATAGTTTTGGCGATGGGTTAATTCCTAGATACATAAAATATCGTACCCAATATTGCATGTCCGCTTATTTTCTTTGTTTGCTAGGACTGGGAATGTACATGCAACTATAAATCCATGGTCTTCACGAAATTTGATGGTGGTAATATATTTCTGAACATTTTTCGTTTCCGATATGGTAGGATGGGTGGATTTGGCTAGCACCAGAGAAACAATTAAGGCCGGGGTGATTTAATCATGTGGCAGCATGACAATAAAATTGATTTTTTAAAATATTTTTTAAGGGTAAATTATATATAACTCTGAATCTGATGAATGTTATCTGATAATAATCTCTTGAAACTTTACACTCTGTAATTCATATGATTAGTTTTATTCATCACTTATATACCCTTATTAATTAGCTTTAAGTTTATTAATAAGGTTATCTCCATATAACTCAAAGTATTATGTATTATTTGTACATAAAAATAAAGCTTAAAGAGGTATATTGATGTTTAGAGACTATCTGGATAGATTTGAAGCTTATTAAGGAGGTTTACGTACTATTAAGTTATAAATTAAAAGTAAAATACTGAGTTTTGCGTACATGACTGGAAGTTTAAAAAAGTTGGGTACTATTATCTAGTCCGATTTATAAGTCATTTCCTGCATGTTTCACAAAATATAACTAAGAAAAGGCGTAAAATTAAATATAATTAACATTGTCATAAAATTTATTCATTTATTTTATTATTATTCACTTTTGTACTTTTATATTGAAAAATAAAATTTTTAATGAATTATTTAGTTTTAAAATATAATAGCATAAGAATATATTTTCATCGATTAATTTTATTTTAACATATTCCATGATGCTGATTTTAATATGATTTATTCAGTGTGATATTTAAACCTTGGCAACGATGTCCCAATCCCATCATCGGTGTTGGCGAGAACAGTAATAATAAGCCTTTTTTATTCTTTTTGGGTTGAAAATGGATGACGCCTTTATGCACGCATGACTCGTGTCATACTCACACGTGCTTTTATAGGAATCAAATAAACTTCTCCGAGCAAACATCTTTGCTCTCTCTGCAATATTTCTCAGTTTCGAAACACTCGTATTGCTATACGAATAGCACTATGGCTCAGCTCATAGCTTCCCCCAAGCTCCGATCGAAGACCGTAAAATACACATGGTATTTATTTAATCTCTCTTTTTTCTATTAATTAAATGCTTGTGTCTTCCTCCGATTCTCTCTCTCATTGTACTAGTGTGTCTTCCTCCAATTCTCTCTCCTGCTTTAATCAATTAATTTGTTCCAAGATTTGATACTCGATCTATGCACGGATCTCGATTTGATCCAACATAGATATATATCCAATCACTTGTCTTTCTGCAATAGGGTTTTCATGTTTTGAGCCGCATGGATCTCGATTTGATCCAACACACACACACACACATATCCAAACACTTGTCTCACACTTGTGAAATCGCTTGCCAAGTGATGGACATACGCTGTTTCCTTGAAACCATAGGAATCAGGGCTTCACAGTTCAAAGTTTTTGAATGTATCATTTATATCTCTAATCTCTTTGAATTGGCAGGCCCGCTGGAACCGCTGGGTCTAGGTATATTACACCCGCGCAAGAAAAGGTTACAATGTTTACTTCAGTTCTCTTAAAATTGCAAAATTGAAATGTTTGTTTTAACTAACTTCTTACTTGTGCGATGCCAACATGAATGAAGATTTTAACCCGCCCGGCTGTTAATGGGCCTCATGATTGGGATTCATATCTTGTGTTGGAGGATGGCACGCAATTACGGTTTGTTATAGGGCCTTTGTTATTAATTGATGACATGACATTTTATTTTTACCACTTATTATTATTATTATTAAAACTATATGCTTTCTGAGATTGCTTATGCCCGCCCCATGCAACAGTCCACAAAAAGTTTACCAGGATCCAGAAGGAAGAAGTGACCGTTGCTTGGTGAGCTTGAATTGCCCATCATTATATATATATATATATATAGATGTTAGAATTTATCCACAATGATAAATATGATTTTACCGTGATAATAATGAGTAAGATATTGTTTCTATTCAATCACGCATAAATGTTCAACTTGAACTTTAGGTTCTGTGTGATGCAATAGACGAGATTGGTGATCCTATTCCCTCAAACAAGAGGGATGCCGCTATACGTATATTGAACCAACCAGATGTTGCTGCTGCAGAACCATGGTATCGTTTGTACTTTGTAGTATATCTAATTAAAGGCAATAGTTTGGCTGGCTTTACGTTTTTCCAAACTTGTACCTCTATACTTTAATCGATCTGTTTCATGTGGAAATAGCTTTAAAATACGGCAAGACTACATATTCCTGCGACATGGCTGTTCTGGAAATAAGGTAATCAATGACCCGGAGTTCGCATTGTTACTTTCCTAAAATCTCTCATCAACGAAAATAATACTCCCTGGTATGTTTGTATGGACTCTTATTCTGGCCAAGTACGTGTGTGGGGACTCTCTATAGACTGACACACACCATCAATGCAGGTTTCTTGGTAACCTAATTTAGAAAACTTAGCTTGTATATATGTAATATATAACAAACGCCTTTCAACTAAATATCCAAACTAATCATCCATTTAGCTTTGAGGCAACGTCGTCACCTAGACGGGGAGATTTCACGTTTTACATGTTCATCCGACATTTCTCTCATTCCACGCATGACAGGGACCATGCGCTTGGGATTTTAAGAATGCTATTCCCGACATGGCTGTTGTGGATAGTGTCATGCAAGAAATTTCAAAAGGCTGTGCACATACTGGCATCAAGCCGGTATATACTCTTGTTTACCACTCTTTAATTTGTCCTTGTGCGTTTAACTGTTCAATTCTTTTTCACCTTTCTTGCAGCACTACGTGAAATTATACATGTTTATAACATATCTATCGTTAAAATCTATAATTAACCTTTTCCCTGTTTTCTTCTAATTAATTAATTGAATCCAATCTTCAAACTCTTGTACGCAGGGATGTCGTTCTGCATCTGGAATCTCTCCCACTGCCAATGTGGAGGCATGTATGCAGGGTGGACTATCTGTTGCTGACGATGTGTGGATTCTGCGTTACATTGTGGAGGTAACTTAACGGTGTGTGTTTGGGGGGGGGGGGTTACGGTTACAATAATATTACTGTTTTTCCTGTCAATTTTACCCTAAACACTTCAACAAAGGCCCTTGCTTGTATCTAGCAGATGGTGGCTACAAAGTACGGGCTGGTGGCTTTCGACCCAAATATGATTCCGGTATCAAGAAATTAATCTCTTTCTTTATATATATATTTTGTCTTTTTTTCAATTACTCCTCCGGTTCTTAATATAAGACATATTTACCTAATTTGATTAGATTGAGCAATTGGTTAAGTTAGTTAATATGACATGTAATTTCTAAAACAGCCTTGTCACCTTTCTTAATTTCCTTATTTCTTCTCCTCCTTGATTATTGTGAGGGAGCATCAGTAGGGGTAAATTAGAAAAATATTGACATATATAAAAACTTTTTTCATATTTAGGACCAACATCATCTCCCTAAATATGTCTTATATTAAGGACCGGGGGAGTATATTGTGTTAGAGATAATAACGTGAAATTAACTGATTAGTTAGTTGGTTAGGGCTCTAGTCTATATAAAGGATTTTAGTTATTGTGTTTAGAGTGTGTAGGATAGTGAGAACCTCGTCGTGTCAAGAGAGAGTCACTCTTATTAGTCCCCAAATGAGATTAGTTATCTCCCTAAAATGCGGTCAGATTAGTGATATTGTATGATCGTGTTGCTCTTATGTGAGAATAACACATGATTCTTCATATTTTCTATACCATTTCTCTAATAACTCTGGTTAACACACACACACACACATATGTATATATATTATTAATATCGGAAATATTGATTGGACATCAACAAAACCAGGGATCTGCCATTGACGCTGCTATACGCTTGGAATTCAGGTAAATGCTGTTGCTTAATTATTAGGAGAGAGAATTGCGTGAATTTATCTTCAATTTTCTTACTTCAACCAATGACAAGTCTACTTTTGCCAACAATATATATGGCAGTACCCAGTCCATGAGAAATGCAAGTGGTTATGAGGCCGCCAAACTCGCTGTTGTTAGGCTCAAGATGAGGGACGCTCTTTCAGGTGAAGGCAATAGTGAGTATAAGGTAAGTAATAGTACTCCCCCGTCTCGTGAGAGAGAGAAGCCTGAAATTCGAATTGACTTTTTTCTTTTTATAAGATCCTATTTGGGTTTGCCTGAGAATTTAACATGTTTATACCATTTTTTATCCCTGATTAATTATATTCCCTCTCCTAATCTTTTGTCCATATTACATTCTCTTATATACTTTATCTTATTAGCTACTCTATTTCTCTCTCTCTTATTTGCCCTCTTATAAACGAGGGCATACTTGGTTAGAGAAAAAAGATTATTTCTTACCCATTTGTTACTTTTGAACTAATTTTAACTATTTTTATAAATTTCATAATACGATTATTAGGCTCTTATAAAAAAGATGGGAGGGACTAATGTATACCACTCTGGTATTTTTTATAAGTTCAGTTTACTTGATTCTAGCATAATAAGGAAAGTTAATTAACTCATTAAAGATATCCTAAATTGACCGATTTTCCCAATTTTACACTCATTAATGAATGTGTTTAAAAATGAGTATATTTTTACATTGCGCTCCGCCTCTTTCTTCTCTCCCTATGTTTGATAGGGTAAAATTGTAACACTGTCATTAATTCCTCTCAGAGTGGACTTATAATAATTAAGGACAAATTATATTTTTTCAAAATAGAATTATAAAAAGGACAAGAGTGGTAGACGCGATAATATTAATTTCCTTGAATTGATCTCATAATTGTGTATGTATGGATTTATAATAACTGAAAACTTGTCACTTGACCATGTCACTTGACATTCGACAGATTCTTGCAATTATAGCTGATGGAAATGAGAAACCGAGTGAATATGTTATAGAAGTCAAGGTGCCTCCATCTCATGAGATGGATCCCTACAAGATAACTTCCCAGATTGCCGAAACTGTGCTTCTGTGGAAACCTACCGTTCGTGAGACCCTTGTTGCTGGATCTCACACCATTCCCTTCCTCCGTATTGTAAGGTAAACAACTTGAACTACAAACTAGATATTATATATTCTCTTTGGTCTTTAATATAAGACATATTTAATAATTTGATTAGAATAAGAAAGTTAGTTAATATGATATGTATTTTTTAAAAAACTCTTACTATCTTTCTTAATTCCCTCCTCCCCACTCTTCCTTGATTATTGTTAAGGGAGCATTAATGAAGGTAAACTAGGGAAAAAATGACAAATATGAAAAATATGTCATCAAATATATTAATAAGGATTGGAGTGAGTATTAAGGATGGGCTGGAGGTGGTATAAGCCTTTTCTACAAGTATCCACCAAAGCCATAAATTTAATCACCAGCACATCATATCGTACAGTTACTACACAGTTGATAAATCATGTTTGATAGGTTCTGTTGATGATGATATGCAATAAGCGATGACATTAAAGCCAACACACTCAGTTAACAATCACACACACACAGATATATATATATATATATATATATGTATATATGCTAACTGCATGCAAGAAAATTAAACGTTCGTTCTGGTTAAGTTTGAGGATTTTCTTTTAATTGATATTGTATGGTGGATGTATTTTATTGGTAAGTCATTGATAAACTGCAATGATGAGACAACGTTCATTTCATTAATTCCAATTCATTATATAACTATATTCTAGTTTTCTTCACAAGACGATAACTAATTATGCGGAAAGCAAATATTTGTCTTTAAGATTTTTTTGATCTGCATGCGCGTGGTAGATTAATGTATAGATCTGCGCGCGTGTGTGTCTGCATGCAAATGGTGAACAGGAATGGAAAATGAAGTTGTATTGGCTAGTGAAAAGGGGCTCATGTTTGTGTTAATTTGCGGTTCCAAAAATATATTATACTTGAATACGCATGAGAATTATGATATTCTCTCCTGTATTTAATATAAGATACATTTATCTAATTCAATTAAATTAAAAAAGTTAATTAAGCTAGTTAATAAGACATGTATTTTCTAAAACACCCTAATTATCTTTAATCCCCCTACTCGGTCTCTTCCTTTATTATTGTTGAACTATGGAGCATCAATAGGGATAAATTAGGAAAATATTGAACATGAAAAATAAGTTTTCTATTTAGCACCAATATCAACTCCTAGAATATGTTCTATATTATAAGGTTAGAGGGAGTACTAGTTAGGATGTGATTTTATGATTTATTTGATATATATGTGTTTTTTTTTTTTTTTGGTCAACATTTGATATATGTGTGTGGGTGTGTGTGTGTGTAGTTTTTTTTTTTTTGGGTGAAAGGGGTGATATGAGATTATTTAATTTGAAATTTCGCATGGAAGCATTATAATTATACTATTGTTAACAGTGTCCCATTTGATGTTTGTATGTCAGATCAACTTGGGCTACGTTGATTGGCAACAACAAAAAAAACCTTGGACTACGTTGATTGGCAACAACAACAAAAAAAAAAAAAAAAAAACTTGGACTACGTTGAAGTGGACTGGGAATTGGCCGTCGCCTTTTTTATGAACGATGAATTTAAGTTGCGGCTGTCAATCGTTGGATCATCTTTAGCACTTATCATTGCAGAAACTTGATGGAACAATGTTGTGATTATTCCCTTTTCCCCCGAGAAACTGTCTGAGAACTTGGGCCATTCCTAGATGATTCTCAACAATTTATTATATGGTAATTTGAAATATTTATGAATGTTTTAGGGTTCTCTTTATCTAATTTATTGTTTCAAGTATATTTATTAAACTTTTTCTTGTATACCTTCATTAAAAAAAAGAGTATTTTATTAAAAGTCATCAACCCCTTATTAAATGATGGTATTTCCAAACAAAATTATTTTTAAATACATTTATTAATTATTAATCCAAATTATTTATTATCAGCACAATTTTTCCCTAGGATTTGTTGTAACTTTTTGAAGGTTCATATTTTATCAATTTGTTTTTTTGAAATGACAGACAATTCAATAAACTATGTAAAAACATTAGTTAGTCTTGGGCCCTTACATCACCAAACTATACCTAACAAACAGCCCAAGCCCAAGCCTAAGCCCAAACGATCACCTAAACAAAAGTGGTAAAATGACACAGAAACGGCTTTGGATTAGTTAACTATGCTTATCGCTCTTGTATCTGAATTCTCTCGCAATTCTCCTCTTTTTTCTCTTAGAACCTCTTCTACACCATTAGATCAGGAAAACAGATGGTCCAAATGTAATGTTTTATAAAACTGTTGTTAAAATATTTTATAAATTTAATTTTTTAAATCAAACTCATTAAAATTTTTCATCCCCTCCCTTCCTCCTTCCGTTCTCATCGCATCAAACATCAAACCAATTTATGATTGGACATTGTCGTTCTTATTGTACACTTTATATGTTTCTTTTCTTTTTCTTTTTTTTTTTGGTACAAATGTCTCTCTCTTAATCATTGGTATCCTCCTATTGGAAATAATCTTATTTGAGGTATTATCCGGTGCTAAATGTGGACACCTCTTCTAGTGAAGATCTGAAATTTGGTTTGCCATGTTATGATGAGCTAGCCTCTTTCACTTGACCGAACCCCATTGCTTATATAAAGCTAGCCAATTTGTTCTGTTTTTCATGTAAAAGGTTGATGGGAATTGTTGTGTTTTACTCCCTCCATGTTTTTTTTATAAGAGTCTAAAATTTAAATTGACTTGATTCTTTTTTATAAGATTATTGTACCTGGAGCATTTAATGCATTTTTACTATTTTTGTCCTTAATTAATTCTGTTATCTCTCATCGTCTTTTACCCACACTACAGTTGCTCTTTTCCTTTCTCTTACGTGGGAAATTTCTTTGGTGGTTCCACAATTGCCACACGCGTGTGTGACATGGCGGATTCGGATAAGGCCATGTCGTAAGGAGGGCTATATTTCTGTGATGCCGTGCTAGCGTCCTTGTGGCCTTCTCTTGGCTCCAGCGCCTAACTCTGCTGCCCAGCCATCGACATTGATCGACGGAGCCAGCACCACTCTTGCCATTGTAGGCTGTAGCTGCCTCGATTCTTAGCAAGCGCTTTTCATAAATGATTATTTTGGGGAACCGTGAAACCGTTGGTTTAGAAGCCATTTTCACAAGTTGAGACAAAATTCTTCTCACATACTTACCCTGTAAATCGTAAAAACTATTCTCCAAAAGCTAATCTAAATATAAACTTAATGTTTGTTAGAGTTACCATGTTTGTTTTGAGGGCGTGTATCTTTTTTACAATAAAATGATGAAATAACTGTTTAGGTATATCATAAGATGAAATATAAATTCGAAACGGTGGCAGTGAAGAGAAGACGATGTCATGTCCTTGCTTGTTTGGATCAATATATTTTTCCCGTCAGGCTTCACTCAGTGGAAGGGGATCAATTTATATTTTAAATGATTTTGTGTTGGGTAGATACGTACATAAGAATAATCTTATCTCAGTAAAACTTAGTAAAAGAGATTAGTATAAGCTCTCATATATATAATAAACGTGTGTTAAGATGGAGGGATTAGATCTTCCCAGTTTCTAGAGTATTCAGAATTCTGAAACATGGCTCACCTCGGTGATCCAACCAATCCTGACTCCCAGCACTGTTATAAAAAAAAGGGAATAGTGGCGCACAAAACTTCTTTAGCTTCTTTTAGAATTTTTTTTTAATTTTTTTTAAAAAATTGGTATGTTGTGGTACTTTCTTAGATAAGCATCACAGTTACTTGGTGGCCTTATGTGGCACTTGCTTGACCAAGCGCCACCTAAGGTGTTTTTTGTTTTTTTTTTTTAAATTGAAGTAGTAGCTGTAGCGCTTGTTCACGGAAGTGCTACAGCTGCTACGCATTTTGTGTGGCACTTGGCTTAGTAAGCGCTACACAAAGTAATATTTTTTTTTTCAAACCCTTCTTTCTCCCGCGATTTGCTTCCATCACATTTATCCTCTTGGTCTCCACTCATCATCCTACACGTGCCATCACCCCTTATCCTCTTACCCACATTTCCTCATTCTCCTCTTTTTGTCACTCATAACCATCCCCACTTTGATCGGTACTTCCTCTTCATTGCTTTATTAATTTTTTTTTCAGGTGTTGTGCTTGAGGTTTCAGCTCACTCTATTCAAGCTTCTTATACACTATAAGTTTTTTAATTTTTGAGCTTAAAAATTTAATTTTATTAGTAGTTAATGTTAGAATAAATCATGCTTTTTCTCAATTACATCACAATAATTACAACATAAGATATTCTACAAGTTACAGTGGAAGACTTTAATAAATACCTCTTGCCGTAGCTAATCTCTGATCAGAATGAGTTCACGAACACTGAGAATTGAGACTGTAAAACAGAATGAGTCAAAAGAAAGGTTGACAGGTTACTCTTCTGACTGACTGCAGGGCACAGTGATGGTACCTGGTGTGAGAGCTGTTGCCAGTCAGGAAACCTCAAAGAGCAGCTTCAGTTTTCACTCGTACGCTCAATTTAAACGGCTAAAAACTTAACTTGTTTATTTCAACATAAAAAATAAACATAAATAGCCTGTCCACTGTTACCCTAATCCTGTAGTTGCACCTAGATCTGATTGACGGGCCACACTCAGGATATTTTAATTAATAACCTAATTAATAACTAATAATTATATTATAATAATTAAAATATCTCACATTCTCTCATTTGACCAGTATCTAAATGTCAGTTGTCCTTTCCAGATTAAATTAAGGCTATGCTGCAAGAATCATGGCGATAAGTCCTCTTGGATTGAGTATTATCTTCCATGTATTACATGCAACACTCTTACTTAATGGGTATAACCTTATAAATAAACACCAAAGTTTATTCGATTCCAAACTTAGAGTTTATTTTTCTCATTAACAGAATGTATACAGATAATGATAGAGATAATAAACCATAAAATTAATTTCTTTGCATACCTCTTTTATATGAATGAAGGTCTAACCCCCATCTGAGGGACGTGTAACACATCCACATTCGGTTTCATTCCCTTAGTCAAAGGATTAGCTAGCATGTCCTTTGTATTGATATGATCAACCGAAATTTCACCATCTGCAATTCTCTCTTTTAAACTTAGGAATTTCAGTTCGACTTCCACTCCTTTAATTTTGTTATTTGCAATGGATACTGCAGCTGTGTTATCACAGTACATCCTGATTGGTCTAGAGATTGAGTCCACAATCTTAAGATCAACAATGAAATTCCTTATCCAGATTGCTTGTGAACTTGCCTCAAAACACGTTATGTACTCAGCATCACAAGTAAAGGGAGCTGTAAGTATTTGTTTTGTATTATTCCAAGATATAGCTCCATCAGCTAGTAGGAAGATGTAACCAGTAGTAGACTTGTTTGTGTCTAAACATCCTCCTAGATCAGAGTCTGAGTAAGCAACCACTTCCAGGTCATCTGTTCTTCTGTATGTGAGCATGTAGTGCTTAATACCTTGCAGATACCTAAACACTTTCTTTGCAACTGTCCAATGTGCTTCCCCTGGATCACTTTGGTACCTTCCCAACATGCCAATAGCGAAAGGTATATCAGGTCTTGTGCAGACATGTGCATACATCAAGCTTCCCACTACTGATGCATATGGGACCCTTTCCATTTGCTTTCTTTCAAACTCATTTTGAGGACATTGACTTAGACTAAACTTGTCCCCTTTCTCAAGAGGAGCTGCGTTAGCTAAACAGTTTTGCATCCTGAATCATTCAAGAACTTTGTTGATATAGGTTTGTTGAGACAAACCTAAAATGCCTTGAGCTCTATCCCTATGAATCTTGATACCAATGACATAGGATGCCTCACCCATATCCTTCATATCAAAGTTCTTGCACAAAAACTATTTCACTTCACGTAACAATCCTGGATCACTGGTTGCAAGCAGTATGTCATCAACATACAAAACTAGAAATATGATCTTGCTCCCACTAACCTTGTGGTATATGCATTCATCTATGATGTTCTCATAGAAACCAAATGATGTGATTACCTCATGGAACTTTAAGTACCATTGTCGTAAGGCTTGCTTTAAGCCATAAATCGATTTCTTTAACTTGCATACCAGATATTCCTTATCCTTTGCAACAAATCCCTCAGGTTGCTTCATGTAGACTTCCTCCTTAAGAACCTCATTAAGGAATACAGTCTTACCATCCATTTGGTGCAACTCTAGATCAAAATGTGCAACCAATGTCATGATTATGCGGAAAGAATCTTTCGTTGATTTAGGAGAAAAGATTTCCCTATAGTCGATCTCTTCCACTTGTGTGAAGCCCTTGGCAACCAACCTAGCCTTGTATCGATCAATATTACCTTGTGAGTCCCTTTTGGTTTTGTAAACCCATTTACAGCCAGTGGCTTTAGACCTACTTGATAACTTTACAAGATCCCATACATCATTGTTTGCCATGGAATTCATTTCTTCAGTTATAGCATTATGCCACAACTTAGAGTTCTCACTCTTAACAGCCTGAGTAAATGTTAATGGATCATTTTCAATGCTAATATCGCAGTCAGTCTGAACAGAGTATACCACGTAGTCACTAGGTAATGCCACAACTTAGAGTTCTCACTCTTAACAGCCTGAGTAAATACAGAGATTGGGTTTTGTTAGGAAAAGGAAATAATTACAAAAAATTATTCTTTTAAAAAAAGAGACCTTCTAAGCCCCATAAGAGGTGCCAAACCCTCCTATGGCGCTTCCAGGGGAAGGCCATAGGAAGATATATATAAATAAAAAAACAGAAAACAAGCTATGACGCTTCTATAGATTTAAGAAGGACCAAGCACTATAGTATTCTTTAAAATAAGTGCCGTATATTATATTTTTTTATAGTAGTGTAACTTTGTTGGCTCCTCTTGCTGAGGTACACGAAGTCTTGTAGGCAGACTTCTTGGGGATTTCTTACCCAAGGGATATAAAAAGATGGTGGTGTCTTAGAAGCAAACCAACACATCTTTTCTGGTAAAAAGAATAAAGATAGAGCAATGTGTCATTAATTCCCTTTAAAGTTTTAATTTTATCCAGTATACATATGTTTGATTCTTTTGAAAGAGTGGTTAGAAATGGTAACTACATCCAAAGAGAGAGGATGAATTAAATATAATGTTCATTAAATTTTTGAATCTTTTCAAAACATTTTTGTGAAACAGAGCACTATATATATATTTGAGTTAATTCAAGTGTTTTTTTTTTTTTTTTTGAATTACAAGGACAAGAGTAGAAAAACTCTTGAGACCACTACGGGCCAAAGAAGAAAACATACATCAAAACCAAACAAAGAAAGGAAACTGTTGGCCCAAAAACTCAGCTGATATCAGCTAACAGTTGGACTGAACAAAAGTCTGGTGGGAAATGTAAGAGATACATATCGTTGGTCAGTTAATTCAAGTTTTAAAACATGTTCGCAAGAGTACTTAAAATTAAGCTCGAAGAAGTTTTGAGTTCAAGTTCGTAAATACTTTAAGCATATATATAGCATAAAGCCATAAACTAGAACGTTGACTTGAACCTACGTCCAGAATATTTCACTTGAGATTTTTTCCACTATACTCCATAAGTTTGATCGGGGCACTTATAATTAATAAAGCCACTACAATTCGGGAATGGGGCCTGTATATCTCCTTTCCCATTCACTTCACTTCACTTCCTTATTCACACTGTTAAATGAACTCTGAATGTTGAGATTTAATATCTTATAAAAAGTAAAAAAGAATATATAGAATACTTTAATAAAAGTATAAAGATATGAACTATTTAGATTAAATTTTAATCTTTGAATTTATTTATTTATATTTTTTTGTTATTTAATATTATAATAATATTTTTATGGGATATTAAATCTCAACCGTTAGAATTGATCTAATGATGTAAATAAAGAAGTGGATGGGAAGGGAAATGGAGACTCTCATGAGATTCTTCACTTTTGAATATTTCTCATAGGGTTGCCTCACTCTTGATTGCTCTTTAAGAGATATCTATGCCCTTACTTTATAGTAATATGTTTATAGGAATTGGATTACACAAGAAAAACTTAGCAAATAATGTGGTTTAACAGTTCAGATTTAAAAATTTTAATTGATGATTTTTAAATTAAAAAATTATTTTTAAAAAAGTTGGCCATTAAGAAATTTGTTTTATTCATATTATGTCATTAATAAAATAATTTTTTTAAACAAAATTAAAATTAAAAAAATTGAACCCCTTAATTTCGGTATTAATCACTCTTGATGAACATAGAAATACTTCCATGGAAAAATATGCGGGATCAGGAGAAGTAAAAAGAGAAAAGGAGAGACGAATGAATTGAAGTTGCATTTTTCTCGTGTTGAATTTGACTTTTCTTCATCATATTTTAATTTTTGACCCACTTTTATGAAAAAATTAAATTTTAAAGTGAATCTTATAATAAAGACTGAAATTAGTGTTCATTTATTCATTTATAAATGCCCGTTGGATTACACTTAAATTACATAAATGTCATAATCATATTTATTTAATTATAAATGCCCGTTGGGGGTAGTATTTATTTATTTACCTAAATTACATGACTGTCATAATCGTGCGAAAGTAGACGGTATTTATATGTCAAAAGATTATCAGCTTTTAATTTTAAACAAAATATGTAGTAGCAATCCTAAAGCTAAAAGTTTGTATTAAAAAAAGCCTAAAGATAAAAGGACGACATTGAGACATGTTAAACTCTTGTGGCAGTATAAAACTTCGGGAATCACTTTGGAATAATAAAGAAAAGTTGAAGACAACCTGTGGGTTTAATAAATAAAGTACTATAAAATATTAAACACCACCATGATTCCTGCGCAAACATGTGCGCGGTATTTGCACTCTGTCTCAGATCGACAGGATCTCCGCAAAATACTACCCTATACATATATGGTATGGTATTTCTATTTTTTTTATTCCTAGTACCATGCCTCTCTCTTCATTACACACATGCATGTATGAATTTGCGTGCAACACAGTATAAGCTAATTACTGAACAGCCCCGCCAACTCGTTGCTTATCTTAATTCTCGTATTATATTCATCATTAGCTTCTCCATCTAGTTGCTTCACATAGCTCTCTCTCCGCCGTCTCACACTGCTGCGCCACCCATCAACATCGACGGAGAAGTACTCACTCAGCTGTGTACTAAAAAAACAGCCTTTGTAAGCGTTTTTCACAAGTGAGTACTCTGTCTTAATGTTTTTCCTCAGTTTATAGCTTGATTAAATTAATTGATGTGTAAATTATTAAAGGTAATGTTGTTTATGTCAAGCTTTTTCTATAAAGGTCCTTGCAAGGCATTTAGTCATCCTTGTGTGTGTATGTGTTGCTGCTCAAGACCCTGGTATGATATTTATTATATTGTTCATTGTTTAATGTCTTATTCAGATCAAGGATGTTTGGCTAAGAACCTGTTTTTCTTTTTCTGTATATAAACCTACTCCTTTTGTTTCATATGAAGATAGGATTGTTATTGAGCAAGAATACACCTTGGTGTCGCTTGATGGTCAATCTCTCTTGTTGTTTCTCTTCCCAGGGAATTGAGATTTCCCTTTATTTCATTGAGATGATTTGACGTAACAAACTGCTTCAGAAGTTGTGGCCTCAAAGTGGTCCATGAGGTCCTTCCATAGCTTTAGCTAGGTTACAGTTCAGGTAGTTAGGGTGTTAGTTTTAGGATTTTATATTTAGCTTAGGAAGCTTTAGCCTTAAAATTGTCATTGTGTAGTCTATTGTAATGTTAGTAATAGTTAGTGATTATTGTTGTACATTGGAATATATATATATATATATATATAGGATTCAATAAAGTTTAAAATGTTAGGTGATAATAGTACTGGTGTTCTGGATATAGCCTGCATTGATTCTGCTCTGCTATATATGGACAACTGGAATGTAGATTCAGGTTTTGGCTATGTTGAAATGCAGAAAAATTAATTGACAAAACGACTTTTTACATCGATACCCATAGGATTTTGATGTAAATTATCTACGTCGGTTCTTAAGCAATACTGACATATATAGTTGCTTACTTATGCCGGTTTTGCTTAAAAATCTGGGTAGAGATAACCAACTATCTATGTCAGTTTTATTGTCAAACCTATATATATGTTTAAATTGAAATTGATACGCCGATGCAGGTTCTTCCCTTTTTAAGTCAAATAATAGATTCATATATCAAGGAGGTTGACAGTAAGTTCTTTCAAAATTGACTATTTGTCCCTCTATTACAGGTGTTCCAGAAATGCCTATGATCAAACAAATAGCTTTACGAACGAATGGATTGGATCAAATTGGGAAATGGAAAGATTTGTACAAGTTATACCTTTCTTCACCACTTTGCACAAAATCATTAGGTACGGATATGTGAGATACTTGGGGTAGATGAGCTGTGTTCATAACGTTGTGAGAAAAGCTGATACACCCAAATGGCTCAGGTAAGTCTTATTACCGGTTAAAAAATTCTCGAAAGTAATTTCTTTTATGCGTGACAAGTGTTTAATAGTATGACAGCTCTTTATCCATGAGAAAAGCTGGAGGTTATGAGGACTCCCAGTTCAAAGTTCTGAAGTTGAAGATGAAGCATTTGGATGACATAGCAGCTAGAGGAGAAGGCAATGACTGAGAGAGTATTTGGATGTTGAGTGCTGTCTTATGGGTAAGTGATGAGAAGGATGTATAATACTATCTCTATTCCTTAATATAAGATCTCGTTCATAGTGTAAATTACACTACGAATGAGATCTTATATTAAGGACTAGAGATAATATCGTTACATTAGGCATTCCTATTGTTGGAAAATAGGTCTTGGGGCCAAAATATAACATCCAGATTTATGGGATATTTATTGAAAATATTCCCCACTTATTTCAAACTCCTTGGTAGGAACAATTTTAAAGTGAGTCTTGGAAGGAACAGTTTTTTACATATCGTGGGTTTATGGGAGAGTATGACAAACTGATACATATACAAGAGATACATCAGTTGTCAAGATATGGGAGTTTTTACTCTTAATCTCCAAACACAGAAAAACTCTCTCAAGGTTATTTCTCTTCCTCCAATGCATTTGCTATGTAATATAGCCAGAGTCTGCATACATGACCTAGTTCGTGTGGGTATCTCCAGAGTACAAAGCTCCACTCCAGGTATGCCTGAAACTCTACATTGGTATTAGAGCATGAAATCTGTCTTGAGCCTGTATTTTTTTTATCCCTCCTACGCATGATAATTTGCTCTGCCAAGGTTATTTCATGACCCGGTTCACATACATGACCCACAGACGCAGTTCGTGTGGGTATCTCGAGAGTACCAAGCTTCACTCCAGGTACGCCCGAAACTCTACATTGGTATCAAAGCATGAAAAATGTCGTGAGCCTGTATTTTTTTTTTATCCTTGCTACGCATGATAATGTGGCCTCTGCCATGATTGTGAACATTCTTTTCTCTTTGCGATTTTATGCTTCTGAATTTTTTTTTTCCGTCGAACCAATTACTACCCCTGTGATATACTGAACGTGACTTGACCCTATGTATATATTTTTTGTTTTGAGTTTAGTTTCTGGTTTACTGTGTTTACGTTTTTCAATGGTAGTGTATTTATTTTTGGATGGATATAATATGTTATTTTTTGATTCGTTTTGCCCTTTGTTCTATGAGAATACGTGCATTTAGAAGACTCATAAAATACAAAAGAAAACTCTAAAATGAGGGAATATGATAGATGAAAACAAACCTGAGAAAAAATGAAATTGAGAACACAACTACGTTAGATTGGGTCATCTGAAAATGAATTTTTTAGGCTTCGAAAATAATCCCATTGCCCAGAGCTCGAAAAAACGAAGAGAACGACACTAATAAAGCAACAAACGGACGCGAACGGCAAAGATACGGAGGAGAGAAGAGTCATGTCTGACATACTAGACCCATCTCGTCGTTCGGGTCCAATCGACTCGGCTGGAGGTTGAAGATGAAGTTCAAAAAGAAAAAAATAATAAACGGTGTCGTTTTTTTGCTTTAAACAAAAAAAGGGGACTGCGTCACAATTTTGAGTTGGTCCCAGGTCGGGTCTTGGGTCTGACCCAGAGATACATTTTAAAAAATACATTTTTTTATCATCAGAATTGCATAGGGCTGAAAAAAAAAACCGTGGACCTTTGGATCGGGTCATCTCTGGCCCAACTCGATCCAAATGAATATATATATATAATTAATTGTGTTAGATTATTAGAAAAAGAAAAAAGAAAAAGGCCGGAAAATGGAACGTGGCGCGTGAGGCTACATGGCAGACCTCTTGGTGTTTCTGTGATGGATGATTCATATATAAATGGAGGTTGAGGTTGATCTTTTTGTTAGGCTCAAGTCAACCTTATCATCATCAAACACCTATGTGGTAAAATATTTTCCCTTCGTTTCCATTCTTTTCCTTTCTATTCCATTCATTTCCAACCTTTTCTTTGAACCAAACAGGCCCTTACTGATTGGCATTTGCATCGGCATTAAAAAATATCTTAGAAAATTGGGTGGCCACTCAAACTTGGTCAGTTCTAGGGATTCATTACCTCCGGATTCAATGCTAAGCACTGTGCTTAGCTTACCCAACTCATTAGATCTGGGCCGTCCAGATTTGAGTTTTTTTAAAATGATAATTTTTCAAATAAAAAATCATTTTTTGAAAGAATAGTAGTTAAGATGTTATCTTTATTTTAGATTCTATGCCCACTGAAATAATTTTTATTAAAAAATATAGACTTTTAAAAATCAGATCTAATGATCCAGATATGATGAATCGAGATAGCATTAAAACCAAGTCCCCTCCATTATTGTTACCAATATTGATAGGGAAGCTCCAAATCGTTATTGCTATTCGTTGGCTGTACGGAGACTCTTGTTTGATCCTCCACCACTCATTTCATGTCCTCTGTCCCTACGCTTCCTTTTTTATTTTGTTCCTGTTTGTATTTCCCATTTATGTTTTCTTCTCCACTCCAATTTCAATCTCTCTGTGTCCGGTTAAAGCTTGTTTTCAGAGCAACCTTAGCCTCTGCAGCTGATCGATGAGGATCATGTCACAGCACACTTACTTGTATATGGTCGTAAGTCGCCTCATTTTTGTTTGATTTCTTGTTCATTTTTAATTTTATGGATCCCTCGCGTTCTGATGAGTCGTCGTCATACATACTATAACTTGCTGTTTTTGCTTCCCTCCTAACTAAACTCAGAATTAAATAGAGGGGGGAAAATAGTTTTGGCGATGGGTTAATTCCTAGATACATAAAATATCGTACCCAATATTGCATGTCCGCTTATTTTCTTTGTTTGCTAGGACTGGGAATGTACATGCAACTATAAATCCATGGTCTTCACGAAATTTGATGGTGGTAATATATTTCTGAACATTTTTCGTTTCCGATATGGTAGGATGGGTGGATTTGGCTAGCACCAGAGAAACAATTAAGGCCGGGGTGATTTAATCATGTGGCAGCATGACAATAAAATTGATTTTTTAAAATATTTTTTAAGGGTAAATTATATATAACTCTGAATCTGATGAATGTTATCTGATAATAATCTCTTGAAACTTTACACTCTGTAATTCATATGATTAGTTTTATTCATCACTTATATACCCTTATTAATTAGCTTTAAGTTTATTAATAAGGTTATCTCCATATAACTCAAAGTATTATGGATTATTTGTACATAAAAATAAAGCTTAAAGAGGTATATTGATGTTTAGAGACTATCTGGATAGATTTGAAGCTTATTAAGGAGGTTTACGTACTATTAAGTTATAAATTAAAAGTAAAATATTGAGTTTTGCGTACATGACTGGAAGTTTAAAAAAGTTGGGTACTATTATCTAGTCCGATTTATAAGTCATTTCCTGCATGTTTCACAAAATATAACTAAGAAAAGGCGTAAAATTAAATATAATTAACATTGTCATAAAATTTATTCATTTATTTTATTATTATTCACTTTTGTACTTTTATATTGAAAAATAAAATTTTTAATGAATTATTTAGTTTTAAAATATAATAGCATAAGAATATATTTTCATCGATTAATTTTATTTTAACATATTCCATTATGCTGATTTTAATATGATTTATTCAGTGTGATATTTAAACCTTGGCAACGATGTCCCAATCCCATCATCGGTGTTGGCGAGAACAGTAATAATAAGCCTTTTTTATTCTTTTTGGGTTGAAAATGGATGACGCCTTTATGCACGCATGACTCGTGTCATACTCACACGTGCTTTTATAGGAATCAAATAAACTTCTCCGAGCAAACATCTTTGCTCTCTCTGCAATATTTCTCAGTTTCGAAACACTCGTATTGCTATACGAATAGCACTATGGCTCAGCTCATAGCTTCCCCCAAGCTCCGATCGAAGACCGTAAAATACACATGGTATTTATTTAATCTCTCTTTTTTCTATTAATTAAATGCTTGTGTCTTCCTCCGATTCTCTCTCTCATTGTACTAGTGTGTCTTCCTCCAATTCTCTCTCCTGCTTTAATCAATTAATTTGTTCCAAGATTTGATACTCGATCTATGCACGGATCTCGATTTGATCCAACATAGATATATATCCAATCACTTGTCTTTCTGCAATAGGGTTTTCATGTTTTGAGCCGCATGGATCTCGATTTGATCCAACACACACACACACACACACACATATCCAAACACTTGTCTCACACTTGTGAAATCGCTTGCCAAGTGATGGACATACGCTGTTTCCTTGAAACCATAGGAATCAGGGCTTCACAGTTCAAAGTTTTTGAATGTATCATTTATATCTCTAATCTCTTTGAATTGGCAGGCCCGCTGGAACCGCTGGGTCTAGGTATATTACACCCGCGCAAGAAAAGGTTACAATGTTTACTTCAGTTCTCTTAAAATTGCAAAATTGAAATGTTTGTTTTAACTAACTTCTCACTTGTGCGATGCCAACATGAATGAAGATTTTACCCCGCCCGGCTGTTAATGGGCCTCATGATTGGGATTCATATCTTGTGTTGGAGGATGGCACGCAATTACGGTTTGTTATAGGGCCTTTGTTATTAATTGATGACATGACATTTTATTTTTACCACTTATTATTATTATTATTAAAACTATATGCTTTCTGAGATTGCTTATGCCCGCCCCATGCAACAGTCCACAAAAAGTTTACCAGGATCCAGAAGGAAGAAGTGACCGTTTCTTGGTGAGCTTGAATTGCCCATCATTATATATATATATATATAGATGTTAGAATTTATCCACAATGATAAATATGATTTTACCGTGATAATAATGAGTAAGATATTGTTTCTATTCAATCACGCATAAATGTTCAACTTGAACTTTAGGTTCTGTGTGATGCAATAGACGAGATTGGTGATCCTATTCCCTCAAACAAGAGGGATGCCGCTATACGTATATTGAACCAACCAGATGTTGCTGCTGCAGAACCATGGTATCGTTTGTACTTTGTAGTATATCTAATTAAAGGCAATAGTTTGGCTGGCTTTACGTTTTTCCAAACTTGTACCTCTATACTTTAATCGATCTGTTTCATGTGGAAATAGCTTTAAAATACGGCAAGACTACATATTCCTGCGACATGGCTGTTCTGGAAATAAGGTAATCAATGACCCGGAGTTCGCATTGTTACTTTCCTAAAATCTCTCATCAACGAAAATAATACTCCCTGGTATGTTTGTATGGACTCTTATTCTGGCCAAGTACGTGTGTGGGGACTCTCTATAGACTGACACACACCATCAATGCAGGTTTCTTGGTAACCTAATTTAGAAAACTTAGCTTGTATATATGTAATATATAACAAACGCCTTTCAACTAAATATCCAAACTAATCATCCATTTAGCTTTGAGGCAACGTCGTCACCTAGACGGGGAGATTTCACGTTTTACATGTTCATCCGACATTTCTCTCATTCCACGCATGACAGGGACCATGCGCTTGGGATTTTAAGAATGCTATTCCCGACATGGCTGTTGTGGATAGTGTCATGCAAGAAATTTCAAAAGGCTGTGCACATACTGGCATCAAGCCGGTATATACTCTTGTTTACCACTCTTTAATTTGTCCTTGTGCGTTTAACTGTTCAATTCTTTTTCACCTTTCTTGCAGCACTACGTGAAATTATACATGTTTATAACATATCTATCGTTAAAATTTATAATTAACCTTTTCCCTGTTTTCTTCTAATTAATTAATTGAATCCAATCTTCAAACTCTTGTACGCAGGGATGTCGTTCTGCATCTGGAATCTCTCCCACTGCCAATGTGGAGGCATGTATGCAGGGTGGACTATCTGTTGCTGACGATGTGTGGATTCTGCGTTACATTGTGGAGGTAACTTAACGGTGTGTGTTTGGGGGGGGGGGTGTTACGGTTACAATAATATTACTGTTTTTCCTGTCAATTTTACCCTAAACACTTCAACAAAGGCCCTTGCTTGTATCTAGCAGATGGTGGCTACAAAGTACGGGCTGGTGGCTTTCGACCCAAATATGATTCCGGTATCAAGAAATTAATCTCTTTCTTTATATATATATTTTGTCTTTTTTTCAATTACTCCTCCGGTTCTTAATATAAGACATATTTACCTAATTTGATTAGATTGAGCAATTGGTTAAGTTAGTTAATATGACATGTAATTTCTAAAACAGCCTTGTCACCTTTCTTAATTTCCTTATTTCTTCTCCTCCTTGATTATTGTGAGGGAGCATCAGTAGGGGTAAATTAGAAAAATATTGACAGATATAAAAACTTTTTTCATATTTAGGACCAACATCATCTCCCTAAATATGTCTTATATTAAGGACCGGGGGAGTATATTGTGTTAGAGATAATAACGTGAAATTAACTGATTAGTTAGTTGGTTAGGGCTCTAGTCTATATAAAGGGTTTTAGTTATTGTGTTTAGAGTGTGTAGGATAGTGAGAACCTCGTCGTGTCAAGAGAGAGTCACTCTTATTAGTCCCCAAATGAGATTAGTTATCTCCCTAAAATGCGGTCAGATTAGTGATATTGTATGATCGTGTTGCTCTTATGTGAGAATAACACATGATTCTTCATATTTTCTATACCATTTCTCTAATAACTCTGGTTAACAAACACACACACACACACACATATGTATATATATTATTAATATCGGAAATATTGATTGGACATCAACAAAACCAGGGATCTGCCATTGACGCTGCTATACGCTTGGAATTCAGGTAAATGCTGTTGCTTAATTATTAGGAGAGAGAATTGCGTGAATTAATCTTCAATTTTCTTACTTCAACCAATGACAAGTCTACTTTTGCCAACAATATATATGGCAGTACCCAGTCCATGAGAAATGCAAGTGGTTATGAGGCCGCCAAACTCGCTGTTGTTAGGCTCAAGATGAGGGACGCTCTTTCAGGTGAAGGCAATAGTGAGTATAAGGTAAGTAATAGTACTCCCCCGTCTCGTGAGAGAGAGAAGCCTGAAATTCGAATTGACTTTTTTCTTTTTATAAGATCCTATTTGGGTTTGCCTGAGAATTTAACATGTTTATACCATTTTTTATCCCTGATTAATTATATTCCCTCTCCTAATCTTTTGTCCATATTACATTCTCTTATATACTTTATCTTATTAGCTACTCTATTTCTCTCTCTCTTACTTGCCCTCTTATAAAGGAGGGCATGCTTGGTTAGAGAAAAAAGATTATTTCTTACCCATTTGTTACTTTTGAACTAATTTTAACTATTTTTATAAATTTCATAATACGATTATTAGGCTCTTATAAAAAAGATGGGAGGGACTAATGTATACCACTCTAGTATTTTTTATAAGTTCAGTTTACTTGATTCTAGCATAATAAGGAAAGTTAATTAACTCATTAAAGATATCCTAAATTGACCGATTTTCCCAATTTTACACTCATTTATGAATGTGTTTAAAAATGAGTATATTTTTACATTGCGCTCCGCCTCTTTCTTCTCTCCCTATGTTTGATAGGGTAAAATTGTAACACTGTCATTAATTCCTCTCAGAGTGAACTTATAATAATTAAGGACAAATTATTTTTTTTCAAAATAGAATTATAAAAAGGACAAGAGTGGTAGACGCGATAATATTAATTTCCTTGAATTGATCTCATAATTGTGTATGTATGGATTTATAATAACTGAAAACTTGTCACTTGACCATGTCACTTGACATTCGACAGATTCTTGCAATTATAGCTGATGGAAATGAGAAACCGAGTGAATATGTTATAGAAGTCAAGGTGCCTCCATCTCATGAGATGGATCCCTACAAGATAACTTCCCAGATTGCCGAAACTGTGCTTCTGTGGAAACCTACCGTTCGTGAGACCCTTGTTGCTGGATCTCACACCATTCCCTTCCTCCGTATTGTAAGGTAAACAACTTGAACTACAAACTAGATATTATATATTCTCTTTGGTCCTTAATATAAGACATATTTAATAATTTGATTAGAATAAGAAAGTTAGTTAATATGATATGTATTTTTTAAAAAACTCTTACTATCTTTCTTAATTCCCTCCTCCCCACTCTTCCTTGATTATTGTTAAGGGAGCATTAATGAAGGTAAACTAGGGAAAAAATGACAAATATGAAAAATATGTCATCAAATATATTAATAAGGATTGGAGTGAGTATTAAGGATGGGCTGGAGGTGGTATAAGCCTTTTCTACAAGTATCCACCAAAGCCATAAATTTAATCACCAGCACATCATATCGTACAGTTACTACACAGTTGATAAATTATGTTTGAAAGGTTCTGTTGATGATGATATGCAATAAGCGATGACATTAAAGCCAACACACTCAGTTAACAATCACACACACACAGATATATATATATATATATATATGTATATATGCTAACTGCATGCAAGAAAATTAAACGTTCGTTCTGGTTAAGTTTGAGGATTTTCTTTTAATTGATATTGTATGGTGGATGTATTTTATTGGTAAGTCATTGATAAACTGCAATGATGAGACAACGTTCATTTCATTAATTCCAATTCATTATATAACTATATTCTAGTTTTCTTCACAAGACGATAACTAATTATGCGGAAAGCAAATATTTGTCTTTAAGATTTTTTTGATCTGCATGCGCGTGGTAGATTAATGTATAGATCTGCGCGCGTGTGTGTCTGCATGCAAATGGTGAACAGGAATGGAAAATGAAGTTGTATTGGCTAGTGAAAAGGGGCTCATGTTTGTGTTAATTTGCGGTTCCAAAAATATATTATACTTGAATACGCATGAGAATTATGATATTCTCTCCTGTATTTAATATAAGATACATTTATCTAATTCATTTCTAAAACACCCTAATTATCTTTAATCCCCCTACTCGGTCTCTTCCTTTATTATTGTTGAACTATGGAGCATCAATAGGGGTAAATTAGGAAAATATTGAACATGAAAAATAAGTCTTATATTTAGCACCAATATCAACTCCTAGAATATGTTCTATATTATAAGGTTAGAGGGAGTACTAGTTAGGATGTGATTTTATGATTTATATGTGTTTTTTTTTTTTTGGTCAACATTTGATATATATGTGTGGGTGTGTGTGTGTGTAGTTTTTTTTTTGGGTGAAAGGGGTGATATGAGATTATTTAATTTGAAATTTCTCATGGAAGCATTATAATTATACTATTGTTAACAGTGTCCCATTTGATGTTTGTATGTCAGATCAACTTGGACTACGTTGATTGGCAACAACAACAAAAACCTTGGACTACGTTGATTGGCAACAACAAAAAAAAAAAAACAAAAACAAAAACTTGGACTACGTTGAAGTGGACTGGGAATTGGCCATCGCCTTTTTTATGAACGATGAATTTAAGTTGCGGCTGTCAATCGTTGGATCATCTTTAGCACTTATCATTGCAGAAACTTGATGGAACAATGTTGTGATTATTCCCTTTTCCCCCGAGAAACTGTCTGAGAACTTGGGCCATTCCTAGATGATTCTCAACAATTTATTATATGGTAATTTGAAATATTTATGAATGTTTTAGGGTTCTCTTTATCTAATTTATTGTTTCAAGTATATTTATTAAACTTTTTCTTGTATACCTTCATTAAAAAAAAGAGTATTTTATTAAAAGTCATCAACCCCTTATTAAATGATGGTATTCCAAACAAAATTATTTTTAAATACATTTATTAATTATTAATCCAAGTTATTTATTATCAGCACAATTTTTCCCTAGGATTTGGTGTAACTTTTTGAAGGTTCATATTTTATCAATTTGTTTTTTTGAAATGACAGACAATTCAATAAACTATGTAAAAACATTAGTTAGTCTTGGGCCCTTACATCACCAAAACTATACCTAACAAACAGCCCAAGCCCAAGCCTAAGCCCAAACGATCACCTAAACAAAAGTGGTAAAATGACACAGAAACGGCTTCGGATTAGTTAACTATGCTTATCGCTCTTGTATCAGAATTCTCTCGCAATTCTCCTCTTTTTTCTCTTAGAACCTCTTCTACACCATTAGATCAGGAAAACAGATGGTCCAAATGTAATGTTTTATAAAACTGTTGTTAAAATATTTTATAAATTTAATTTTTTAAATCAAACTCATTAAAATTTTTCATCCCCTCCCTTCCGTTCTCATCGCATCAAACATCAAACCAATTTATGATTGGACTTTGTCGTTCTTATTGTACACTTTATATGTTTCTTTTCTTTTTTTTTTTTTGGTACAAATGTCTCTCTCTTAATCATAGGTATCCTCCTATTGGAAATAATCTTATTTGAGGTATTATCGGGTGCTAAATGTGGACACCTCTTCTAGTGAAGATCTGAAATTTGGTTTGCCATGTTATAATGAGCTAGCCTCTTTCACTTGACCGAACCCCATTGCTTATAATATAAAGCTAGCCAATTTGTTCTGTTTTTCATGTAAAAGGTTGATGGGAATTGTTGTGTTTTACTCCCTCCATGTTTTTTTATAAGAGTCTAAAATTTAAATTGACTTGATTCTTTTTTATAAGATTATTATACCTGGAGCATTTAATGCATTTGTACTATTTTTGTCCTTAATTAATTCTGTTATCGCTCATCGTCTTTTACCCACACTACATGGGCTCTTTTCCTTTCTCTTAGGTGGGAAATTTCTTTGGTGGTTCCACAATTGCCACACGCGTGTGTGACATGGCGGATTCGGATAAGGCCATGTCTTAAGGAGGGCTATATTTATGTGATGCCGTGCTAGCGTCCTTGTGGCCTTCTCTTGGCTCCAGCGCCTAACTCTGCTGCCCAGTCATCGACATTGATCGACGGAGCCAGCACCACTCTTGCCATTGTAGGCTGTAGCTGCCTCGATTCTTAGCAAGCGCTTTTCATAAATGATTATTTTGGGGAACCGTGAAACCGTTGGTTTAGAAGCCCTTTTTCACAAGTTGAGACAAAATTCTTCTCACATACTTACCCTGTAAATCGTAAAAACTATTCTCCAAAAGCTAATCTAAATATAAACTTAATGTTTGTTAGAGTTACCATGTTTGTTTTGAGGGCGTGTATCTTTTTTACAATAAAATGATGAAATAACTGCTTAGGTATATCATAAGATGAAAAATAAATTCGAAACGGTGGCAGTGAAGAGAAGACGATGTCATGTCTTTGCTTGTTTGGATCAATATATTTTTCCCGTCAGGCTTCACCCAGTGGAAGGGAATCAATTTATATTTTAAATGATTTTGTGTTGGGTAGATACGTACATAAGAATAATTTTATCTCAGTAAAACTTAGTAAAAGAGATTAGTATAAGCTCTCATATACATAATAAACGTGTGTTAAGATGGAGGGAGTAGATCTTCCCAGTTTCTAGTGTAATATCCCAAATTTAATGAAGGTTAAAATTTTCTAAAAAGAAAATTTAAATGGGAATTTGATAATAAGTCAAATTATGGAACCTACATAATTTAAGGAATCTTAAATTAGACAAAGGGAAAAATTAGGGCCTAGTGTGTGTAATTAATAGGATAAAAATATACCTATATATAAGATATTCACATCTGCATCTTGATTTTTTTAGTGGACCATCGAAAGTGGACAGCTCCATCCACTCCTCTTACATTATTAGGTAGCACGTTGCACACACACTTACACCTACATGATTCACCTAACCACAATTATCTCACTTTCTTCAACCGTATAACCCCACAATTCATGCACTCCCTCACTCTCCGTTGCTGCAAGTCAGAAAAAAAGAAAGAAAAGAGAGAGAGCTTTAGAAAAGAGAAAACAGAGTTGAGAAAGGGAGAGAGAGAGACGTGAGTGAAAGAGGTGAACAGAGGAAGAAAACGATCGGAGAAGAGGAAGAAGAAAGTGTTAAACCTTTCATGCATCACCATAAACGTTTTTAGGTGAGTCTTATCTATCTCTTTCAATTTTTATTTCGTTGGTTTGGGGTATTCATGAGGATCTATAGCTGCTAGAAGTTGTGTGATTCTGAAAATAAGTTGCTGTCATGGGTGGACGTAAAACAGAGCATGTAAATTGATTTTGAGGTGAATTTTGGTGTTCTTTGATTCTGAAATTCGATCATTAACCTCAGGAAATATGTGTAGGAGAGTATAGAGTTAAAATTCGTGAGGTTTAGAATACAAATTCATGTATACATGCTAGTTTTCTCAATTCTGTTTTGCTGGCCGAAAAACAGAGTACATACCTGAAACTTGTAAAATCTTAAATAGAGGCTATAGATGGAATTTTCGAATGGGTCTTTTTATATAGATAGTTTAGGATGTGTAGTTGATGATAGAATCAAGAAAAGTACAATTTGGAATGAAAATGGATGAGTTCTTGATTTTTGAAGTTAGACTGTCAAAACTGACGTTTTTTGGGAGTCAGTCAGATTCATGTTGCGTTTTGACTAGGAAAACCTTAGTGAAAAATTATGAAATTTTACAGGAATATATTAGACATTCATAGCTTTCCAATGAGTCTACGAAATCATTATTTTGATATCTTTAGGGAGAGTTATGATTTTTGAAAGTTAAGTCAGTAACAGAGAACATTCTGGACGTTCAAGCCTGACAGTTATGGTTTTCGAAAATTCTGGGAACGATTAGATAACATCTAGTCATTTTGGATATTTTTTCATGACACTTCACTTAAATAGCTTTCCATAGAATTTTAGAACACTCCATTTCGATTTTTGTAGAGTTAGTTATGAATTTTTGAAGTTTAGTTGCTGACAGATTATATTTCTGAAAGTTAGATTGGTTGTGGCGAACTTTTGGAAAACCAAACCTTAACAAAAAATTATGAAACTTTCCAGATTTAAGGAAGACATTTATACCTTTAAATGGATGGGTAGAACATAATTTTTGGACTAGTAGATTAAAAGATATGGATTTTTGAAGTTAAGCTTTGTTTCTGAATTTCCATCTGGAACAGTAATAGTTGGCCGAATTTCTGAGTAATATATGTAGTCAGTAATCATATTTGGATATTTTTCCATGAAATTACATTTAAAGACCTTCATTTAGGCTTTGGAATCAGTCAATTTGGAATTTTCTACAATTAGTTATGATTTTTCAAAGTTGACTGAAAATATATCAATTTCTGGAAAATTGTGAAACTGTTGTTTGGCAGTGATTTTGTAAAAAAAAAAACTGAGGTTAAAAATGGATTCCTTGGATGAAAATATGTTAGAAGAGCCTGGGTCAAAATTTATGAAAAAGTATAGTCGGACCGGGTACAGTGGGGCCGGGACCGGGTCCCAGGGGCATTTTGGTAAATTTTCAGTATAGACTAATATAACCACCAAAAATATTATGGGAATCTCTGAAGGGGTACATGAATAGGTTTTAACCTAATTCTTGTACATTTGGAATTTTAGGACCGAATTAATCGCCTGAGCCGTTGGCACATAGTTCGAGGAACTATTCTTGTGTAGCAAAAAGGGACAAAAGGTAGTAACTCTATCTCTCATACACTATGTGAATGTTGATATGCTATATGTTGCTATATTCTGTGATATGAACACGTGCCTTGGGCACATTACCTAGCTGTGGTATGGGGCTCAGCTGAGGTACACGGACATGTAGGGGATCCAAACAGTCATTTGGCCCTGAGTATTGTGTACACACATGTTATAGTATGAATTTTCATTTGCATTATATGGTGCATTACATATTTAATTTTCGCATTTTATATGATGGATCATGTGTTACTACTGAGATTCCTTGGAATCTCACCCTTTTTCATAAATAATAAATGTTCCAGCGGGAACCAGTGGCTCCAAAGGCAAAGTGGAAGACATGGGAAATTAAGATGTGCAAGTCCTAAGATCAAAGTTATTTGGTTATATTAGTTTAATTTTAATATGTTGGATATTTTGGACAAAATTTGTAAAATTATCAAACCCTGCGGGGAAGACTCCTGTATGTAAGCTTGAACTTAATATCAGTATGTTTGTACTATTTCTGTATGCCTGTGGAACTATGCCATTATTACTCTTCGAATATCGAAATGTAAACGGGTGTTGACATCTAGAGTATTCAGAATTCTGAAACATGGCTCACCTCGGCGATCCAACCAATCCTGACTCCCAGCACTGTTATAAAAAAACAGAATAGTGGCGCACAAAACTTTAGCTTCTTTTAGAATTTTTTTTTTAGATTTTCTTAAAAAAATTGGTACGTTGTGGTACTTTCTTAGGTAAGCGTCACAGTTGCTTGATGGCCTTATGTGGTACTTGCTTGACCAAGTGCCACCTAATATGTTTTATGTTTCTTGTTTTTTTTTAAAACTGAAGTAGTAGCTGTAGCGCTTGCTCACGGAAGTGTCATAGCTGCTACGCATTTTGTATGGTACTTGGCTTAATAAGCGCCACATAAAGTAATATTTTTTTTTTCAAACCCTTCTTTCTCCTGCGATTTTCTTCCATCACATTTATCCTCTTGGTATCCACTCATTATCCTACACGTGTTATCACTCCTTATCCTCTTACCTACATTTCCTCCTTCTCCTCTTTTTGTCACTCATCACCATCCCCACTTTGATCGGTACTTCCTCTTTATTCCTTTATTCTATCACTTATCACATTTCCTCCTCCTCCTCCTCCTCTTTTCATTTTCAGCACTTCCTCCTCATTTCTTTAGTCCCATTTTTTGCACTAAATCGACCTCAATCCTCCTCCCTTTTGGTCCCATTTCCTCCTCCTTGTAGTTTCATTTCGTCCTGTAAATACGTACCCACTCACTTTTCCTTTTTTTTTTAAATATATTTTAAAATTACGTATAGCATATTGTCTTCTTAACCATCCTTTTTCTTTTTCTTTTTTTTTAAACATGCATGCAACTTTGTCTTTCTCTTTTTCCTTTATTAATTTTTTTTCTAGGTGTTGTGCTTGAGGTTTCAGCTCACTTTATTCAAGCTTCTTATACACTGTAAGTTTTTTAATTTTTGAGCTCACAAATCTAATTTTATTAGTAGTTAATAGTTTAATTTGTTCAATGTCTTTTATATTTAATTTATTATCAAATCTGAAAAAATTATTCTCATTTCTATATACTGAAAAATAAATGAGATAAAATTAAATGTTATTATATATAAGTTGTATGTGAAGATATGTAGTAGTTATGATTTTTAGTTGTTGTGGTAATTGTTAACATTGATGAGTTGTATGAGTAAAATAATTATTTATTTTACTTAGTAGTGAGTTTGTTAATTAGTTATTTGTTAATTTATATCATTTTGGAGTTACTTGATTGTGGTTTGCTTTTCTTCATTTTGTTATGAATATGTAAATGTGCTTAAAGTGTGTTGTCAACTACAATTATAGGCTTCTGAAAAAAATGAAAAAATTATTTTTAAAAAAATAATACGTCTTATGGCACTTCCTTAAATTTTAAAAAAATGTATAGACTTCCTATGACGCTTCCTCACAGGAAGTGTTTTTTTTAATGTGTGTGTGTGTGTGTGTGTGTGTGTGTTGTGGCACTTGATTAGTGGCAATGGGATATGTGACACTTCCTAAGTGCCACAGTTAGTTTAAAAATAAACGCCACAACTGCCCTCTTCTGTGGCAGTGCAGATCTTGGTTACCTTCGTATATATTCACCTTTGTCGAAGCCAATCTTTGCTGGTTTTTTTTTTTGGCATAATGCATAGATCGATATTGGAAGATCTCTCTACCTATCAGGGTAAGAAAAAATTGAATATCCATTTAATGTCTGACAAAATGGCTAAATTTATTAGCATAGTAAGAAATATATATATATATATATATATCATCTCGCTTATACCCAATATTTTTTGGGAAAATCACTCCCAGGTCCCAAGGACTAGAATATTAATAGAAAAGTCCCAGGAAAAAGTCAAATATCAGAGAAGTCCCTAAGGATTTTTATGTGATTATTTGCCAAAGTAAAATGACAAACATACCCCCATTGTAATTGTAAAAACCGAAGGTACAGAAAGAGGAGGGAAGGCACGACTTTTCTAATTAATAAGATAGAGAAACGAGGCGAAAGCGACGGGTCGGAACTGCAACATTGAAGGGATCAAATGTAGTGTTAAAGTCCTTGGCAAAGGATCGAATTTGCAAGCTCCACTACTGGTACAGAGGTGGAACAACAAACTGTGTTTTTTTTTATTTGTTCTGTGTGAATGTTGGATGAAGTGAGATTGAGGGTTGGTCAAAGGTTGGTGCTTGGGCTCAGTAGTGGACAAAGTGATAGGAGGTAGATAAGTAATGGCATGATTTTGCTAAAGATATGATCTTGACTATTGTAGTTGGGGTTTCATTGAGGTTGGGTAGTGTTAATGTCATAGGGCTTTGTTTCTTAGGAGGGTTACAGAGGAAGTGGTATGTTTGAGGTGGGAATAGTTGATTGTCATGGTGGTGGGGTGCTATGAAAACGCTGAATTGGAAAAAAAATTGTTGTTAATTCATGCAGTTGTAATTGTTATTATAACTTTTGTAGTTGTTAATATAGAACCTATGCTATGTTTTTAGGCAATGTAATAGAGGGAATGCTCTATTACATTTGAACTTTTCACTTTAGTCCCTCCACAAAATTTTTGCACTTTTCAGATTGGTCCCTTAGGTTATCTTCTCTTCCTCAACATAATAGCTCCACGGGGGAAAAATGTTTCAGATATTGGGAGTTGCGCCGCAAGTTTTGAGCTTGACACATTAACACTAGAGAGCTTGAGAGGAGAGGGAAATAGACGGAGAGCCACCGCCATCATCGAGGGCTTCCACCCTCCTTCCTCACACTACCGGCAAGCTCAAATTAATACCATACCGAAGTTGCAGACCAAAGATTATAGAGAACGCTGCGAATAGTGCTTGATTGCGGAAGAGACGCCAGTGTCAACTTCATCCTGCTTCCTCTTTCTCTTCGCTAGAGTCGATTACCTCCTTCTTGTCTAGTATCATCACCATTATCATCTTCTACCATGGCTGTACAATCAAAGCTCATTGGAGCAGAATCTTAAACTATGCGTGGCTGAGCTCATTTACTTCTTGGAGATAGACTGTGGCAAGAGCTCCATAGCTTCAACTAGAGGAGTTGTTTAGTTTCCATTTGCTTTGGACTATGTGTTTGATCTTATTTGTCATATTTCTTGAATGATGCATAGTTTAGAGACTTAGATAAGTGATTATTTGTCTTTGTTGGTGAACTTTTGTGTTGAAGATTGTGTTTATGTGTTTGAAGTTTGAAATTGACATATTTCCTATTGGTCTAATGAAATTATGCTTTTCTATGTCATATCTAGATTGTGTGATTGATTTAAACCAGTTTGACTATTGCGATTGTGCTCTCATTAAGAGGAAACATGTGCATTAATCCATTTTCAAACACACATCAAGTGGTACTTCAATAATATTCCTAAGCAATGGCTATGAATGTGATCTTAGGAGTAGTCATTCATTAGAAGTGTTAGACCCAATGTGATTATTTGGGGTTTTTCAATTAGAATTGATGACAAATTAACTCTCATTGTCTTATTAATTGAACTAGGATACCCATTCTTCCATTTCCAAGAGCATTCACTATACATTTCATACCCATTTTCATTCACCATTCCATTATAAAGAAAATACCAAAAAAAATAGTAGACTAGGATTTAGTTTTATGGCATATATTAGTTGTAGTTAAAACTGAGTTTTAAAACCCCATGTTTTCTTGTATTTTAGATACTTAGTTAACTTAAGTAGCTCAATAAAGGCTCCTTAAGTGAGATGACATGAGTGTTGCATCGTAATGTAATTCTTAGATTAAAAATGTTTTGCATTTGACCCCAAAGCACAAAGACACGGTCAAATTAGGTGGATAGAGCATGGTGATAGAAACATAAGGTATTATCACATGAAGACAGTTGTCAGAAGAAGGAGAAACACAGTTTTCACGTTAAAGAATAGTGGGGGTCCGTGGATTTTGGAGGAAGCAGGTGTTAAAAAATTGGTTTTTGATTTTTATTGAGACCTATTTTTTGAGGAGGAAGGGGTTAAAGAGTGGCACTATACAAGGTAGAGGTGGGGGTTGGTTGATGGTATGGAAATGAGAAGATTGAGTAATGCTCTATAAGACTATGACATTTGAAAGGCTTTCTTCAATATGGGAAAGCACCTGCTGATGAGTGATGATGGCTTGCAAGCTATGTTTTTTCTCCAAAATTGGGTAATTGTGGGTGAAAGTGTATGTAGGTATGTAAGCAAAATTGGATTAATAAAACCTTACTTGTGATGGTGCCAAAGGTTGAAAATCCGGAGGTTGTGGCACAGTTTCGACCAATTGCCTTGTGTAAAATGTTGTATAAAGGGATTATGAAGATTATTGTGCAACGCTTGAGAGGACTTATGGACAAACTAGTTTCTCCATTCCAAGCTAGTTTTATCCCGAGTCAGAGTATTCATGATAATATTGTGATAGCAAAAGAGGCAGCCTATATGATGAATAGAATAAAAGGAGGTAAGGGGTATTTGGCAGTGAAGATTGATTTGGAAAAGACGTATGACCGAATAAACTGGAACTTTAATATTGAGCTTTTGCATAAAATTGGTATACCAGATCGATTGGTTAATCTCATTAAATGGTGTGCATTCTCGATTAGTATGTCAATTTTGTGGAATTAAGAGAAAAGTAAGTCATTTTACCCTTCTACCAGAGTAAGGCAAGGCGATCCATTATCACCATATCTCTTTAATTATACTTTGCATGGAAAAGTTATCTCACATGGTAGAGGATGCAATAAAAAGTAAATTGTGAAAGCCTCTGAAGTTTAGAAGGAAGGGAGTGTTGGCATCTCATTTGATGTTCTCAGATGGCTTGTTATTATTTTGTGAAGCAGATATAGGTTAGCTTTGCAATCTAATAGATTGCTTGGATCATTTTGTGATGGGCAATTCAAGCTCACCAAGCCATCTACATATTTGTCCTTTTAAACTTCCTATACATTGTAAGTCTTTTAATTTTTGAGCTTACAAATATAATAATACTAATTTAATCCTTCGTAGAAGTATAGTGTATGGCTCAAGTTTAAGCAACTTAAATGCTGAAGTTCTTGTTTCGTTTATTCACTTAAAATTAGTTGTACATTACAATTGTTTTAATTAAATACATTCTGTAGTGATTTTATGAATTAGTTATTTGTTTTGAGTTATTTCATTTTGCTGTGGATTGTATTGTAAATTTCTGTGGATTTAGACTATAAATACAGAGATTGGGTTTTGTTAGGAAAAGGAAATAATTACAAAAAATTATTCTTTTAAAAAAAGAGACCTTCTAAGCCCCATAAGAGGTGCCAAACCCTCCTATGGCGCTTCCAGGGGAAGGCCATAGGAAGATATATATAAATAAAAAAACAGAAAACAAGCTATGACGCTTCTATAGATTTAAGAAGGACCAAGCACTATAGTATTCTTTAAAATAAGTGCCATATATTATATTTTTTTTATAGTAGTGTAACTTTGTTGGCTCCTCTTGCTGAGGTACACGAAGTCTTGTAGGCAGACTTCTTGGGGTTTTCTTACCCAAGGGATATAAAAAGATGGTGGTGTCTTAGAAGCAAACCAACACATCTTTTCTGGTAAAAAGAATAAAGATAGAGCAATGTGTCATTAATTCCCTTTAAAGTTTTAATTTTATCCAGTATACATATGTTTGATTCTTTTGAAAGAGTGGTTAGAAATGGTAACTACATCCAAAGAGAGAGAATGAATTAAATATAATGTTCATTAAATTTTTGAATCTTTTCAAAACATTTTTGTGAAACAGAGCACTATATATATATTTGAGTTAATTCAAGTTTTTTTTTTTTTTTTGAATTACAAGGACAAGAGTAGAAAAACTCTTGAGACCACTACGGGCCAAAGAAGAAAACATACATCAAAACCAAACAAAGAAAGGAAACTGTTGGCCCAAAAACTCAGCTGAGATCAGCTAACAGTTGGATTGAACAAAAGTCTGGTGGGAAATGTAAGAGATACATATCGTTGGTCAGTTAATTCAAGTTTTAAAACATGTTCGCAAGAGTACTTAAAATTAAGCTCGAAGAAGTTTTGAGTTCAAGTTCGTAAATACTTTAAGCATATATATAGCATAAAGCCATAAACTAGAACGTTGACTTGAACCTACGTCCAGAATATTTCACTTGAGATTTTTTCCACTATACTCCATAAGTTTGATCGGGGCACTTATAATTAATAAAGCCACTACAATTCGGGAATGGGGCCTGTATATCTCCTTTCCCATTCACTTCACTTCACTTCCTTATTCACACTGTTAAATGAACTCTGAATGTTGAGATTTAATATCTTATAAAAAGTAAAAAAGAATATATAGAATACTTTAATAAAAGTATAAATATATGAACTATTTAGATTAAATTTTAATCTTTGAATTTATTTATTTATATTTTTTTGTTATTTAATATTATAATAATATTTTTATGGGATATTAAATCTCAACCGTTAGAATTGATCTAATGATGTAAATAAAGAAGTGGATGGGAAGGGAAATGGAGACTCTCATGAGATTCTTCACTTTTGAATATTTCTCATAGGGTTGCCTCACTCTTGATTGCTCTTTAAGAGATATCTATGCCCTTACTTTATAGTAATATGTTTATAGGAATTGAATTACACAAGAAAAACTTAGCAAATAATGTAGTTTAACAGTTCAGATTTAAAATTTTTAATTGATGATTTTTAAATTAAAAAATTATTTTTAAAAAAATTGGCCATTATGAAATTTGTTTTATTCATATTATGTCATTAATAAAATAATTTTCTTAAACAAAATTAAAATTAAAAAAATTGAACCCCTTAATTTCGGTATTAATCACTCTTGATGAACATAGAAATACTTCCATGGAAAAATATGCGGGATCAGGAGAAGTAAAAAGAGAAAAGGAGAGACGAATGAATTGAAGTTGCATTTTTCTCGTGTTGAATTTGACTTTTCTTCATCATATTTTAATTTTTGACCCACTTTTATGAAAAAATTAAATTTTAAAGTGAATCTTATAATAAAGACTGAAATTAGTGTTCATTTATTCATTTATAAATGCCCGTTGGATTACACTTAAATTACATAAATGTCATAATCATATTTATTTAATTATAAATGCCCGTTGGGGGTAGTATTTATTTATTTACCTAAATTACATGACTGTCATAATCGTGCGAAAGTAGACGGTATTTATATGTCAAAAGATTATCAGCTTTTAATTTTAAACAAAATATGTAGTAGCAATCCTAAAGCTAAAAGTTTGTATTAAAAAAAGCCTAAAGATAAAAGGACGACATTGAGACATGTTAAACTCTTGTGGCAGTATAAAACTTCGGGAATCACTTTGGAATAATAAAGAAAAGTTGAAGACAACCTGTGGGTTTAATAAATAAAGTACTATAAAATATTAAACACCACCATGATTCCTGCGCAAACATGTGCGCGGTATTTGCACTCTGTCTCAGATCGACAGGATCTCCGCAAAATACTACCCTATACATATATGGTATGGTATTTCTATTTTTTTTATTCCTAGTACCATGCCTCTCTCTTCATTACACACATGCATGTATGAATTTGCGTGCAACACAGTATAAGCTAATTACTGAACAGCCCCGCCAACTCGTTGCTTATCTTAATTCTCGTATTATATTCATCATTAGCTTCTCCATCTAGTTGCTTCACATAGCTCTCTCTCCGCCGTCTCACACTGCTGCGCCACCCATCAACATCGACGGAGAAGTACTCACTCAGCTGTGTACTAAAAAAACAGCCTTTGTAAGCGTTTTTCACAAGTGAGTACTCTGTCTTAATGTTTTTCCTCAGTTTATAGCTTGATTAAATTAATTGATGTGTAAATTATTAAAGGTAATGTTGTTTATGTCAAGCTTTTTCTATAAAGGTCCTTGCAAGGCATTTAGTCATCCTTGTGTGTGTATGTGTTGCTGCTCAAGACCCTGGTATGATATTTATTATATTGTTCATTGTTTAATGTCTTATTCAGATCAAGGATGTTTGGCTAAGAACCTGTTTTTCTTTTTCTGTATATAAACCTACTCCTTTTGTTTCATATGAAGATAGGATTGTTATTGAGCAAGAATACACCTTGGTGTCGCTTGATGGTCAATCTCTCTTGTTGTTTCTCTTCCCAGGGAATTGAGATTTCCCTTTATTTCATTGAGATGATTTCACGTAACAAACTGCTTCAGAAGTTGTGGCCTCAAAGTGGTCCATGAGGTCCTTCCATAGCTTTAGCTAGGTTACAGTTCAGGTAGTTAGGGTGTTAGTTTTAGGATTTTATATTTAGCTTAGGAAGCTTTAGCCTTAAAATTGTCATTGTGTAGTCTATTGTAATGTTAGTAATAGTTAGTGATTATTGTTGTACATTGGAATATATATATATATATATATAGGATTCAATAAAGTTTAAAATGTTAGGTGATAATAGTACTGGTGTTCTGGATATAGCCTGCATTGATTCTGCTCTGCTATATATGGACAACTGGAATGTAGATTCAGGTTTTGGCTATGTTGAAATGCAGAAAAATTAATTGACAAAACGACTTTTTACATCGATACCCATAGGATTTTGATGTAAATTATCTACGTCGGTTCTTAAGCAATACTGACATATATAGTTGCTTACTTATGCCGGTTTTGCTTAAAAATCTGGGTAGAGATAACCAACTATCTATGTCAGTTTTATTGTCAAACCTATATATATGTTTAAATTGAAATTGATACGCCGATGCAGGTTCTTCCCTTTTTAAGTCAAATAATAGATTCATATATCAAGGAGGTTGACAGTAAGTTCTTTCAAAATTGACTATTTGTCCCTCTATTATAGGTGTTCCAGAAATGTCTATGATCAAACAAATAGCTTTACGAACGAATGGATTGGATCAAATTGGGAAATGAAAAGATTTGTACAAGTTATACCTTTCTTCACCACTTTGCACAAAATCATTAGGTACGGATATGTGAGATACTTGGGGTAGATGAGCTGTGTTCATAACGTTGTGAGAAAAGCTGATACACCCAAATGGCTCAGGTAAGTCTTATTACCGGTTAAAAAATTCTCAAAAGTAATTTCTTTTATGCGTGACAAGTGTTTAATAATATGACAGTTCTTTATCCATGAGAAAAGCTGGAGGTTATGAGGACTCCCAGTTCAAAGTTCTGAAGTTGAAGATGAAGCATTTGGATGACATAGCAGCTAGAGGAGAAGGCAATGACTGAGAGAGTATTTGGATGTTGAGTGCTGTCTTATGGGTAAGTAATGAGAAGGATGTATAATACTATCTCTATTCCTTAATATAAGATCTCGTTCATAGTGTAAATTACACTACGAATGAGATCTTATATTAAGGACTAGAGATAATATCGTTACATTAGGCATTCCTATTGTTGGAAAATAGGTCTTGGGGCCAAAATATAACATCCAGATTTATGGGATATTTATTGAAAATATTCCCCACTTATTTCAAACTCCTTGGTAGGAACAATTTTACAGTGAGTCTTGGAAGGAACAGTTTTTTACATATTATGGGTTTATGGGAGAGTATGACAAACTGATACATATACAAGAGATACATCAGTTGTCAAGATATGGGAGTTTTTACTCTTAACCTCCAAACACAGAAAAACTCTCTCAAGGTTATTTCTCTTCCTCCAATGCATTTGCTATGTAATATAGCCAGAGTCTGCATACATGACCTAGTTCGTGTGGGTATCTCCAGAGTACAAAGCTCCACTCCAGGTATGCCCGAAACTCTACATTGGTATTAGAGCATGAAATCTGTCTTGAGCCTGTATTTTTTTTATCCCTCCTAAGCATGATAATTTGCTCTGCCAAGGTTATTTCATGACCCGGTTCACATACATGACCCACAGACGCAGTTCGTGTGGGTATCTCGAGAGTACCAAGCTTCACTCCAGGTACGCCCGAAACTCTACATTGGTATCAAAGCATGAAAAATGTCGTGAGCCTGTATTTTTTTTTATCCTTGCTACGCATGATAATGTGGCCTCTGCCATGATTGTGAACATGCTTTTCTCTTTGCGATTTTATGCTTCTGAAATTTTTTTTTCCGTCGAACCAGTTACTACCTCTGTGATATACTGAACGTGACTTGACCCTATGTATATATTTTTTGTTTTGAGTTTAGTTTCTGGTTTACTGTGTTTACGTTTTTCAATGGTAGTGTATTTATTTTTGGATGGATATAATATGTTATTTTTTGATTCGTTTTGCCCTTTGTTCTATGAGAATACGTGCATTTAGAAGACTCATAAAATACAAAAGAAAACTCTAAAATGAGGGAATATGATAGATGAAAACAAACCTGAGAAAAAATGAAATTGAGAACACAACTACGTTAGATTGGGTCATCTGAAAATGAATTTTTTAGGCTTCGAAAATAATCCCATTGCCCAGAGCTCGAAAAAACGAAGAGAACGACACTAATAAAGCAACGAACGGACGCGAACGGCAAAGATACGGAGGAGAGAAGAGTCATGTCTGACATACTAGACCCATCTCGTCGTTCGGGTCCAATCGACTCGGCTAGAGGTTGAAGATGAAGTTCAAAAAGAAAAACATAATAAACGGTGTCGTTTTTTTGCTTTAAACAAAAAAAGGGGACTGCGTCACAATTTTGAGTTGGTCCCAGGTCGGGTCTTGGGTCTGACCCAGAGATACATTTTAAAAAATACATTTTTTTATCATCAGAATTGCATAGGGCTGAAAAAAAACACCGTGGACCTTTGGATTGGGTCATCTCTGGCCCAACTCGATCCAAATGAATATATATATAATTAATTGTGTTAGATTATTAGAAAAAGAAAAAAGAAAAAGGCCGGAAAATGGAACGTGGCGCGTGAGGTTACATGGCAGACCTCTTGATGTTTCTGTGATGGATGATTCATATATAAATGGAGGTTGAGGTTGATCCTTTTGTTAGGCTCAAGTCAACCTTATCATCATCAAACACCTATGTGGTAAAATATTTTCCCTTCGTTTCCATTCTTTTCCTTTCTATTCCATTCATTTCCAATCTTTTCTTTGAACCAAACAGGCCCTTACTGATTGGCATTTGCATCGGCATTAAAAAATATCTTAGAAAATTGGGTGGCCACTCAAACTTGGTCAGTTCTAGGGATTCATTACCTCCGGATTCAATGCTAAGCATTGTGCTTAGCTTACCCAACTCATTAGATCTGGGCCGTCTAGATTTGAGTTTTTTTAAAATGATAATTTTTCAAATAAAAAATCATTTTTTGAAAGAATAGTAGTTAAGATGTTATCTTTATTTTAGATTCTATACCCACTGAAATAATTTTTATTAAAAAATATAGACTTTTAAAAATCAGATCTAATGATCCAGATATGATGAATCGAGATAGCATTAAAACCAAGTCCCCTCCATTATTGTTACCAATATTGATAGGGAAGCTCCAAATCGTTATTGCTATTCGTTGGCTGTACGGAGACTCTTGTTTGATCCTCCACCACTCATTTCATGTCCTCTGTCCCTACGCTTCCTTTTTTATTTTGTTCCTGTTTGTATTTCCCATTTATGTTTTCTTCTCCACTCCAATTTCAATCTCTCTGTGTCCGGTTAAAGCTTGTTTTCAGAGCAACCTTAGCCTCTGCAGCTGATCGATGAGGATCATGTCACAGCACACTTACTTGTATATGGTCGTAAGTCGCCTCATTTTTGTTTGATTTCTTGTTCATTTTTAATTTTATGGATCCCTCGCGTTCTGATGAGTCGTCGTCATACATACTATAACTTGCTGTTTTTGCTTCCTTCCTAACTAAACTCAGAATTAAATAGAGGGGGGAAAATAGTTTTGGCGATGGGTTAATTCCTAGATACATAAAATATCGTACCCAATATTGCATGTCCGCTTATTTTCTTTGTTTGCTAGGACTGGGAATGTACATGCAACTATAAATCCATGGTCTTCACGAAATTTGATGGTGGTAATATATTTCTGAACATTTTTCGTTTCCGATATGGTAGGATGGGTGGATTTGGCTAGCACCAGAGAAACAATTAAGGCCGGGGTGATTTAATCATGTGGCAGCATGACAATAAAATTGATTTTTTAAAATATTTTTTAAGGGTAAATTATATATAACTCTGAATCTGATGAATGTTATCTGATAATAATCTCTTGAAACTTTACACTCTGTAATTCATATGATTAGTTTTATTCATCACTTATATACCCTTATTAATTAGCTTTAAGTTTATTAATAAGGTTATCTCCATATAACTCAAAGTATTATGGATTATTTGTACATAAAAATAAAGTTTAAAGAGGTATATTGATGTTTAGAGACTATCTGGATAGATTTGAAGCTTATTAAGGAGGTTTACGTACTATTAAGTTATAAATTAAAAGTAAAATATTGAGTTTTGCGTACATGACTGGAAGTTTAAAAAAGTTGGATACTATTATCTAGTCCGATTTATAAGTCATTTCCTGCATGTTTCACAAAATATAACTAAGAAAAGGCGTAAAATTAAATATAATTAACATTGTCATAAAATTTATTCATTTATTTTATTATTATTCACTTTTGTACTTTTATATTGAAAAATAAAATTTTTAATGAATTATTTAGTTTTAAAATATAATAGCATAAGAATATATTTTCATCGATTAATTTTATTTTAACATATTCCATGATGCTGATTTTAATATGATTTATTCAGTGTGATATTTAAACCTTGGCAACGATGTCCCAATCCCATCATCGGTGTTGGCGAGAACAGTAATAATAAGCCTTTTTTATTCTTTTTGGGTTGAAAATGGATGACGCCTTTATGCACGCATGACTCGTGTCATACTCACACGTGCTTTTATAGGAATCAAATAAACTTCTCCGAGCAAACATCTTTGCTCTCTCTGCAATATTTCTCAGTTTCGAAACACTCGTATTGCTATACGAATAGCAATATGGCTCAGCTCATAGCTTCCCCCAAGCTCCGATCGAAGACCGTAAAATACACATGGTATTTATTTAATCTCTCTTTTTTCTATTAATTAAATGCTTGTGTCTTCCTCCGATTCTCTCTCTCATTGTACTAGTGTGTCTTCCTCCAATTCTCTCTCCTGCTTTAATCAATTAATTTGTTCCAAGATTTGATACTCGATCTATGCACGGATCTCGATTTGATCCAACATAGATATATATCCAATCACTTGTCTTTCTGCAATAGGGTTTTCATGTTTTGAGCCGCATGGATCTCGATTTGATCCAACACACACACACACACATATCCAAACACTTGTCTCACACTTGTGAAATCGCTTGCCAAGTGATGGACATACGCTGTTTCCTTGAAACCATAGGAATCAGGGCTTCACAGTTCAAAGTTTTTGAATGTATCATTTATATCTCTAATCTCTTTGAATTGGCAGGCCCGCTGGAACCGCTGGGTCTAGGTATATTACACCCGCGCAAGAAAAGGTTACAATGTTTACTTCAGTTCTCTTAAAATTGCAAAATTGAAATGTTTGTTTTAACTAACTTCTTACTTGTGCGATGCCAACATGAATGAAGATTTTACCCCGCCCGGCTGTTAATGGGCCTCATGATTGGGATTCATATCTTGTGTTGGAGGATGGCACGCAATTACGGTTTGTTATAGGGCCTTTGTTATTAATTGATGACATGACATTTTATTTTTACCACTTATTATTATTATTATTAAAACTATATGCTTTCTGAGATTGCTTATGCCCGCCCCATGCAACAGTCCACAAAAAGTTTACCAGGATCCAGAAGGAAGAAGTGACCGTTGCTTGGTGAGCTTGAATTGCCCATCATTATATATATATATATATATATATAGATGTTAGAATTTATCCACAATGATAAATATGATTTTACCGTGATAATAATGAATAAGATATTGTTTCTATTCAATCACGCATAAATGTTCAACTTGAACTTTAGGTTCTGTGTGATGCAATAGACGAGTTTGGTGATCCTATTCCCTCAAACAAGAGGGATGCCGCTATACGTATATTGAACCAACCAGATGTTGCTGCTGCAGAACCATGGTATCGTTTGTACTTTGTAGCATATCTAATTAAAGGCAATAGTTTGGCTGGCTTTACGTTTTTCCAAACTTGTACCTCTATACTTTAATCGATCTGTTTCATGTGGAAATAGCTTTAAAATACGGCAAGACTACATATTCCTGCGACATGGCTGTTCTGGAAATAAGGTAATCAATGACCCGGAGTTCGCATTGTTACTTTCCTAAAATCTCTCATCAACGAAAATAATACTCCCTGGTATGTTTGTATGGACTCTTATTCTGGCCAAGTACGTGTGTGGGGACTCTCTATAGACTGACACACACCATCAATGCAGGTTTCTTGGTAACCTAATTTAGAAAACTTAGCTTGTATATATGTAATATATAACAAACGCCTTTCAACTAAATATCCAAACTAATCATCCATTTAGCTTTGAGGCAACGTCGTCACCTAGACGGGGAGATTTCACGTTTTACATGTTCATCCGACATTTCTCTCATTCCACGCATGACAGGGACCATGCGCTTGGGATTTTAAGAATGCTATTCCCGACATGGCTGTTGTGGATAGTGTCATGCAAGAAATTTCAAAAGGCTGTGCACATACTGGCATCAAGCCGGTATATACTCTTGTTTACCACTCTTTAATTTGTCCTTGTGCGTTTAACTGTTCAATTCTTTTTCACCTTTCTTGCAGCACTACGTGAAATTATACATGTTTATAACATATCTATCGTTAAAATCTATAATTAACCTTTTCCCTGTTTTCTTCTAATTAATTAATTGAATCCAATCTTCAAACTCTTGTACGCAGGGATGTCGTTCTGCATCTGGAATCTCTCCCACTGCCAATGTGGAGGCATGTATGCAGGGTGGACTATCTGTTGCTGACGATGTGTGGATTCTGCGTTACATTGTGGAGGTAACTTAACGGTGTGTGTTTGGGGGGGGGGGGGGGGGTTACGGTTACAATAATATTACTGTTTTTCCTGTCAATTTTACCCTAAACACTTCAACAAAGGCCCTTGCTTGTATCTAGCAGATGGTGGCTACAAAGTACTGGCTGGTGGCTTTCGACCCAAATATGATTCCGGTATCAAGAAATTAATCTCTTTCTTTATATATATATTTTGTCTTTTTTTCAATTACTCCTCCGGTTCTTAATATAAGATATATTTACCTAATTTGATTAGATTGAGCAATTGGTTAAGTTAGTTAATATGACATGTAATTTCTAAAACAGCCTTGTCACCTTTCTTAATTTCCTTATTTCTTCTCCTCCTTGATTATTGTGAGGGAGCATCAGTAGGGGTAAATTAGAAAAATATTGACAAATATAAAAACTTTTTTCATATTTAGGACCAACATCATCTCCCTAAATATGTCTTATATTAAGGACCGGGGGAGTATATTGTGTTAGAGATAATAACGTGAAATTAACTGATTAGTTAGTTGGTTAGGGCTCTAGTCTATATAAAGGGTTTTAGTTATTGTGTTTAGAGTGTGTAGGATAGTGAGAACCTCGTCGTGTCAAGAGAGAGTCACTCTTATTAGTCCCCAAATGAGATTAGTTATCTCCCTAAAATGCGGTCAGATTAGTGATATTGTATGATCGTGTTGCTCTTATGTGAGAATAACACATGATTCTTCATATTTTCTATACCATTTCTCTAATAACTCTGGTTAACAAACACACACACACACACACATGTATATATATTATTAATATCGGAAATATTGATTGGACATCAACAAAACCAGGGATCTGCCATTGACGCGGCTATACGCTTGGAATTCAGGTAAATGCTGTTGCTTAATTATTAGGAGAGAGAATTGCGTGAATTTATCTTCAATTTTCTTACTTCAACCAATGACAAGTCTACTTTTGCCAACAATATATATGGCAGTACCCAGTCCATGAGAAATGCAAGTGGTTATGAGGCCGCCAAACTCGCTGTTGTTAGGCTCAAGATGAGGGACGCTCTTTCAGGTGAAGGCAATAGTGAGTATAAGGTAAGTAATAGTACTCCCCCGTATCGTGAGAGAGAGAAGCCTGAAATTCGAATTGACTTTTTTCTTTTTATAAGATCCTATTTGGGTTTGCCTGAGAATTTAACATGTTTATACCATTTTTTATCCCTGATTAATTATATTCCCTCTCCTAATCTTTTGTCCATATTACATTCTCTTATATACTTTATCTTATTAGCTACTCTATTTCTCTCTCTCTTACTTGCCCTCTTATAAATGATGGCATACTTGGTTAGAGAAAAAAGATTATTTCTTACCCATTTGTTACTTTTTAATTAATTTTAACTATTTTTATAAATTTCATAATACGATTATTAGGCTCTTATAAAAAAGATGGGAGGGACTAATGTATACCACTCTGATATTTTTTATAAGTTCAGTTTACTTGATTCTAGCATAATAAGGAAAGTTAATTAACTCATTAAAGATATCCTAAATTGACCGATTTTCCCAATTTTACACTCATTTATGAATGTGTTTAAAAATGAGTATATTTTTACATTGCGCTCCGCCTCTTTCTTCTCTCCCTATGTTTGATAGGGTAAAATTGTAACACTGTCATTAATTCCTCTCAGAGTGAACTTATAATAATTAAGGACAAATTATTTTTTTTCAAAATAAAATTATAAAAAGGACAAGAGTGGTAGACGCGATAATATTAATTTCCTTGAATTGATCTCATAATTGTGTATGTATGGATTTATAATAACTGAAAACTTGTCACTTGACCATGTCACTTGACATTCGACAGATTCTTGCAATTATAGCTGATGGAAATGAGAAACCGAGTGAATATGTTATAGAAGTCAAGGTGCCTCCATCTCATGAGATGGATCCCTACAAGATAACTTCCCAGATTGCCGAAACTGTGCTTCTGTGGAAACCTACCGTTCGTGAGACCCTTGTTGCTGGATCTCACACCATTCCCTTCCTCCGTATTGTAAGGTAAACAACTTGAACTACAAACTAGATATTATATATTCTCTTTGGTCCTTAATATAAGACATATTTAATAATTTGATTAGAATAAGAAAGTTAGTTAATATGATATGTATTTTTTAAAAAACTCTTACTATCTTTCTTAATTCCCTCCTCCCCACTCTTCCTTGATTATTGTTAAGGGAGCATTAATGAAGGTAAACTAGGGAAAAAATGACAAATATGAAAAATATGTCATCAAATATATTAATAAGGATTGGAGTGAGTATTAAGGATGGGCTGGAGGTGGTATAAGCCTTTTCTACAAGTATCCACCAAAGCCATAAATTTAATCACCAGCACATCATATCGTACAGTTACTACACAGTTGATAAATCATGTTTGATAGGTTCTGTTGATGATGATATGCAATAAGCGATGACATTAAAGCCAACACACTCAGTTAACAATCACACACACACACACACACACACACACACACACACACAGATATATATATATGTGTGTGTATATATGCTAACTGCATGCAAGAAAATTAAACGTTCGTTCTGGTTAAGTTTGAGGATTTTCTTTTAATTGATATTGTATGGTGGATGTATTTTATTGGTAAGTCATTGATAAACTGCAATGATGAGACAACGTTCATTTCATTAATTCCAATTCATTATATAACTATATTCTAGTTTTCTTCACAAGACGATAACTAATTATGCGGAAAGCAAATATTTGTCTTCAAGATTTTTTTGATCTGCATGCGCGTGGTAGATTAATGTATAGATCTGCGCGCGTGTGTGTCTGCATGCAAATGGTGAACAGGAATGGAAAATGAAGTTGTATTGGCTAGTGAAAAGGGGCTCATGTTTGTGTTAATTTACGGTTCCAAAAATATACTTGAATAGGCATGAGAATTATGATATTCTCTCCTGTATTTAATATAAGATACATTTATCTAATTCAATTAAATTAAAAAAGTTAATTAAGCTAGTTAATAAGACATGTATTTTCTAAAACACCCTAATTATCTTTAATCCCCCTACTCGGTCTCTTCCTTTATTATTGTTGAACTATGGAGCATCAATAGGGATAAATTAGGAAAATATTGAACATGAAAAATAAGTCTTATATTTAGCATCAATATCAACTTCTAGAATATGTTCTATATTATAAGGTTAGAGGGAGTACTAGTTAGGATGTGATTTTATGATTTATTTGATATATATGTGTTTTTTTTTTTTTGGTCAACATTTGATATATATGTGTAGGTGTGTGTGTGTGTAGTTTTTTTTTTTTGGGTGAAAGGGGTGATATGAGATTATTTAATTTGAAATTTCTCATGGAAGCATTATAATTATACTATTGTTAACAGTGTCCCATTTGATGTTTGTATGTCAGATCAACTTGGACTACGTTGATTGGCAACAACAACAAAAACCTTGGACTACGTTGATTGGCAACAACAACAAAAACAAAAAAAAACAAAAACTTGGACTACGTTGAAGTGGACTGGGAATTGGCCATCGCCTTTTTTATGAACGATGAATTTAAGTTGCGGCTGTCAATCGTTGGATCATCTTTAGCACTTATCATTGCAGAAACTTGATGGAACAATGTTGTGATTATTCCCTTTTCCCCCGAGAAACTGTCTGAGAACTTGGGCCATTCCTAGATGATTCTCAACAATTTATTATATGGTAATTTGAAATATTTATGAATGTTTTAGGGTTCTCTTTATCTAATTTATTGTTTCAAGTATATTTATTAAACTTTTTCTTGTATACCTTCATTTAAAAAAAGAGTATTTTATTAAAAGTCATCAACCCCTTATTAAATGATGGTATTTCCAAACAAAATTATTTTTAAATACATTTATTAATTATTAATCCAAATTATTTATTATCAGCACAATTTTTCCCTAGGATTTGTTGTAACTTTTTGAAGGTTCATATTTTATCAATTTGTTTTTTTGAAATGACAGACAATTCAATAAACTATGTAAAAACATTAGTTAGTCTTGGGCCCTTACATCACCAAACTATACCTAACAAACAGCCCAAGCCCAAGCCTAAGCCCAAACGATCACCTAAACAAAAGTGGTAAAATGACACAGAAACGGCTTTGGATTAGTTAACTATGCTTATCGCTCTTGTATCTGAATTCTCTCGCAATTCTCCTCTTTTTTCTCTTAGAACCTCTTCTACACCATTAGATTAGGAAAACAGATGGTCCAAATGTAATGTTTTATAAAACTGTTGTTAAAATATTTTATAAATTTAATTTTTTAAATCAAACTCATTAAAATTTTTCATCCCCTCCCTTCCTCCTTCCGTTCTCATCGCATCAAACATCAAACCAATTTATGATTGGACATTGTCGTTCTTATTGTACACTTTATATGTTTCTTTTCTTTTTTTTTCTTTTTTTGGTACAAATGTCTCTCTCTTAATCATTGGTATCCTCCTATTGGAAATAATCTTATTTGAGGTATTATCGGGTGCTAAATGTGGACACCTCTTCTAGTGAAGATCTGAAATTTGGTTTGCCATGTTATGATGAGCTAGCCTCTTTCACTTGACCGAACCCCATTGCTTATATAAAGCTAGCCAATTTGTTCTGTTTTTCATGTAAAAGGTTGATGGGAATTGTTGTGTTTTACTCCCTCCATGTTTTTTTTATAAGAGTCTAAAATTTAAATTGACTTGATTCTTTTTTATAAGATTATTGTACCTGGAGCATTTAATGCATTTTTACTATTTTTGTCCTTAATTAATTCTGTTATCTCTCATCGTCTTTTACCCACACTACAGTTGCTCTTTTCCTTTCTCTTACGTGGGAAATTTCTTTGGTGGTTCCACAATTGCCACACGCGTGTGTGACATGGCGGATTCGGATAAGGCCATGTCGTAAGGAGGGCTATATTTCTGTGATGCCGTGCTAGCGTCCTTGTGGCCTTCTCTTGGCTCCAGCGCCTAACTCTGCTGCCCAGCCATCGACATTGATCGACGGAGCCAGCACCACTCTTGCCATTGTAGGCTGTAGCTGCCTCGATTCTTAGCAAGCGCTTTTCATAAATGATTATTTTGGGGAACCGTGAAACCGTTGGTTTAGAAGCCATTTTCACAAGTTGAGACAAAATTCTTCTCACATACTTACCCTGTAAATCGTAAAAACTATTCTCCAAAAGCTAATCTAAATATAAACTTAATGTTTGTTAGAGTTACCATGTTTGTTTTGAGGGCGTGTATCTTTTTTACAATAAAATGATGAAATAACTGTTTAGGTATATCATAAGATGAAATATAAATTCGAAACGGTGGCAGTGAAGAGAAGACGATGTCATGTCCTTGCTTGTTTGGATCAATATATTTTTCCCGTCAGGCTTCACTCAGTGGAAGGGGATCAATTTATATTTTAAATGATTTTGTGTTGGGTAGATACGTACATAAGAATAATCTTATCTCAGTAAAACTTAGTAAAAGAGATTAGTATAAGCTCTCATATATATAATAAACGTGTGTTAAGATGGAGGGATTAGATCTTCCCAGTTTCTAGAGTATTCAGAATTCTGAAACATGGCTCACCTCGGTGATCCAACCAATCCTGACTCCCAGCACTGTTATAAAAAAAAGGGAATAGTGGCGCACAAAACTTCTTTAGCTTCTTTTAGAATTTTTTTTAAATTTTTTTTAAAAAATTGGTATGTTGTGGTACTTTCTTAGATAAGCGTCACAGTTACTTGGTGGCCTTATGTGGCACTTGCTTGACCAAGCGCCACCTAAGGTGTTTTTTGTTTTTTTTTAAAATTGAAGTAGTAGCTGTAGCGCTTGTTCACGGAAGTGCTACAGCTGCTACGCATTTTGTGTGGCACTTGGCTTAGTAAGCGCTACACAAAGTAATATTTTTTTTTTTCAAACCCTTCTTTCTCCCGCGATTTGCTTCCATCACATTTATCCTCTTGGTCTCCACTCATCATCCTACACGTGCCATCACCCCTTATCCTCTTACCCACATTTCCTCATTCTCCTCTTTTTGTCACTCATAACCATCCCCACTTTGATCGGTACTTCCTCTTCATTCCTTTATTAATTTTTTTTTCAGGTGTTGTGCTTGAGGTTTCAGCTCACTCTATTCAAGCTTCTTATACACTATAAGTTTTTTAATTTTTGAGCTTAAAAATTTAATTTTATTAGTAGTTAATGTTAGAATAAATCATGCTTTTTCTCAATTACATCACAATAATTACAACATAAGATATTCTACAAGTTACAGTGGAAGACTTTAATAAATACCTCTTGCCGTAGCTAATCTCTGATCAGAATGAGTTCACAAACACTGAGAATTGAGACTGTAAAACAGAATGAGTCAAAAGAAAGGTTGACAGGTTACTCTTCTGACTGACTGCAGGGCACAGTGATGGTACCTGGTGTGAGAGCTGTTGCCAGTCAGGAAACCTCAAAGAGCAGCTTCAGTTTTCACTCGTACGCTCAATTTAAACGGCTAAAAACTTAACTTGTTTATTTCAACATAAAAAATAAACATAAATAGCCTGTCCACTGTTACCCTAATCCTGTAGTTGCACCTAGATCTGATTGACGGGCCACACTCAGGATATTTTAATTAATAACCTAATTAATAACTAATAATTATATTATAATAATTAAAATATCTCACATTCTCTCATTTGACCAGTATCTAAATGTCAGTTGCCCTTTCCAGATTAAATTAAGGCTATGCTGCAAGAATCATGGCGATAAGTCCTCTTGGATTGAGTATTATCTTCCATGTATTACATGCAACACCCTTACTTAATGGGTATAACCTTATAAATAAACACCAAAGTTTATTCGATTCCAAACTTAGAGTTTATTTTTCTCATTAACAGAATGTATACAGATAATGATAGAGATAATAAACCATAAAATTAATTTCTTTGCATACCTCTTTTATATGAATGAAGGTCTAACCCCCATCTGAGGGACGTGTAACACATCCGCATTCGGTTTCATTCCCTTAGTCCAAGGATTAGCTAGCATGTCCTTTGTATTGATATGATCAACTGAAATTTCACCATCTGCAATTCTCTCTTTTAAACTTAGGAATTTCAGTTCGACTTCCACTCCTTTAATTTTGTTATTTGCAATGGATACTGCAGCTGTGTTATCACAGTACATCCTGATTGGTCTAGAGATTGAGTCCACAATCTTAAGATCAACAATGAAATTCCTTATCCAGATTGCTTGTGAACTTGCCTCAAAACACGTTATGTACTCAGCATCACAAGTAAAGGGAGCTGTAAGTATTTGTTTTGTATTATTCCAAGATATAGCTCCATCTGCTAGTAGGAAGATGTAACCAGTAGTAGACTTGTTTGTGTCTAAACATCCTCCTAGATCAGAGTCTGAGTAAGCAACCACTTCCAGGTCATTTGTTCTTCTGTATGTGAGCATGTAGTGCTTAATACCTTGTAGATACCTAAACACTTTCTTTGCAACTGTCCAATGTGCTTCCCCTGGATCACTTTGGTACCTTCCCAACATGCCAATAGCGAAAGGTATATCAGGTCTTGTGCAGACATGTGCATACATCAAGCTTCCTACTACTGATGCATATGGGACCCTTTCCATTTGCTTTCTTTCAAACTCATTTTGAGGACATTGACTTAGACTAAACTTGTCCCCTTTCTCAAGAGGAGCTGCGTTAGCTAAACAGTTTTGCATCCTGAATCATTCAAGAACTTTGTTGATATAGGTTTGTTGAGACAAACCTAAAATGCCTTGAGCTCTATCCCTATGGATCTTGATACCAATGACATAGGATGCCTCACCCATATCCTTCATATCAAAGTTCTTGCACAAAAACTATTTCACTTCACGTAACAATCCTGGATCACTGGTTGCAAGCAGTATGTCATCAACATACAAAACTAGAAATATGATCTTGCTCCCACTAACCTTGTGGTATATGCATTCATCTATGATGTTCTCATAGAAACCAAATGATGTGATTACCTCATGGAACTTTAAGTACCATTGTCGTAAGGCTTGCTTTAAGCCATAAATCGATTTCTTTAACTTGCATACCAGATATTCCTTATCCTTTGTAACAAATCCCTCAGGTTGCTTCATGTAGACTTCCTCCTTAAGAACCTCATTAAGGAATACAGTCTTACCATCCATTTGGTGCAACTCTAGATCAAAATGTGCAACCAATGTCATGATTATGTGGAAAGAATCTTTCGTTGATATAGGAGAAAAGATTTCCCTATAGTCGATCTCTTCCACTTGTGTGAAGCCCTTGGCAACCAACCTAGCCTTGTATCGATCAATATTACCTTGTGAGTCCCTTTTGGTTTTGTAAACCCATTTACAGCCAGTGGCTTTAGACCTACTTGATAACTTTACAAGATCCCATACATCATTGTTTGCCATGGAATTCATTTCTTCAGTTATAGCATTATGCCACAACTTAGAGTTCTCACTCTTAACAGCCTGAGTAAATGTTAATGGATCATTTTCAATGCTAATATCGCAGTTAGTCTGAACAGAGTATACCACGTAGTCACTAGGTAATGCTGGCCTTCTTTCTCTAGTTGATCTTCTTAATTCAACCTCCTGGGTTGGTTTAGATTGTTCATTCGGGACATCCTCCACCACAACTTGTCTTGGTTCTCTATGTGTGGGAGGTTGATAAATCTGAAAAAATCCTTAACGACGTAAATAAGGGGTTACTTCCATATGATTGTTGTTTGTCTGATTACTCCCACTAATCACGTCATTCTCAAGAAAGACAACATTCCTAGATTCTATAAAACGTGCAGAAGGTGGAAGACAATAGAACCTATAACCTTTTGTCATACATGGATAGCCTACAAAGTACGCTCTAATGGTTTTAGGATCTAGTTTCTTTTCTTGTGGATTGTACACTCTTACTTCTGTAGGATAGCCCCATACCCTTAGGTATCTTAAACTGGGTTTCCATCCTTTCCAGATTTCAAAGGGTGTTTTTGGTATTGTCTTTATTGGAACCCTGTTTAATAAGTATACAGCTGTCTTAAGTGCCTCCTTCCATAAGGATGTTGGAAGTTTGGAGTTACTCATCATGCTCCTAACTATGTTTAGTAAGGTCCTGTTTCTTCTTTCTGCGACACCATTCATATCTGGTGAGCCAGGCATGGTATATTATGCAACTATACCATGCTCCTGAAGAAAATCAGCAAAAGAACCTGGCGCTTGTCCTTCACTAATGTACCTACTGTAGTACTCACCACCTCTATCGGATCTCACAATCTTTATTGATTTCCCAACTTGTTTTTCTACTTCGGCTTTATATTCCTTAAAGGCATTTAGTGTCTCGCTTTTATTATCAAGCAAGTAGATATACATATATCGTGAGTAATCGTCAATGAAAGTGATAAAGTATTTTTGACTGTTCGCGGATAAGTCAGGACAACAAATATCGATATGTATAATTTCAAGTAAGTAAGAACTTCTTTTAGCTCCCTTTTGTGACTTATTGGTCTGCTTTCCCCTTATGCAGTCCACACAGGTATCAAATTCCGAATGGTCTAAAGATGGAAGGATTCCATCTTCAATTAACCTTTTTGATCCTATCAATGGAGATATGTCCTAATCTCCTATGGCACAAGCTAATAGAATTCTCATCAATGGTACTTTGTCTAATATCATGCAAAACAGAAAAAACTTCAGGCTGTTCAAGGATTATTTTAAACAAATCATCAATCATAATGACCCTTGCAATTGGAAAATAGTCTTTACTGAAATACATCAAGTCCTTTTGCAAATAAATACCATAATTCAAAGGAATGAGTTTTGACATAGAAATCAAATTTCTCATATAACTAAGAATGTAAAAACAATTCAAAAGACCCAATACGGTTTTATTTGGGAAAATGATTCTAAAAGCTCCAATTGCTTTGACCGAATCTCCTTTCCCACTTCCTGAAAGGACTCGTGCTTTATTGGGAAGTAGAGGCCTGGTGTGTAACCCCCTGCCGTAATTATATCTGAAATACGCGATTAAAGTGAAATAGAGACCAATAAGAAGCAAAACTACATTTTACAAACCCATCTACCAGACGGGGTTTTCATAAATACCTTTCGAAATCATTTATAACCTGGTCTCACATTCACATTCCGAATACAATTACTACACGAAGATAAATCACATTCGTATAACTATCAGAGTGTACAACAATAACTTCCCGGCAACTCCCGGGTTCATACCTTTACATAGAATTCATAGGGCACATTTGCCCTTTACAATGCCTCAAACGGGGATTACACAAGTCTTTCTCATACATATACAAATATCCAACAACTCATTCCAAATACATAATCAAATATTCTCATTCAACATATAACCAAGTATACATTCCACAATATATACAACTCCAAATCCAAATACGAATATCCAAATATACATCCCAACTATGATAACCAACTATCAGAATGACAACCTGAAGGAGTCCTCATCGCCCTTGGTTGCTTACTCCATCCTCGATCCACCTACCCTGTCTAAAATGTTGGTAGGGGAGGGTGAGATTCGAGAGAATCTCAGTAGGATAACAATATCAATATGCATGTACGATAAATGTTTAATGCATGACATGCTTGCATCACACAACTCATGATAACACAATGACAATTTGCAAGCTCAATGCTTCGAACAATATACCTATGGCCATAGCATAAATTGAAACATAGCTTCAAATTACACACAATTATGCAAAGCTAAGACATGCACCAACACACTAACACATATATCAAGTACAAGCAGAAGAGATATGTTCCCTACACTCTTTCCATGTAAGCTCCAGCTCCGGCTGCTCACGATCAGGGCGAATATCCAACCTTATAACCAAATCAAGGACATAGGGTCAATCTAAATTCCAAATCCTTAGTTCCATTTCACTTAAAGTTGGTTACCATTCACACCCTTTAGGTGGCTAAAATAAGCTCAACGAAGGCCTAAAGGATTGGGACGTACTAGGTTGGAAATCACCCTTTCAAAATCTCAAAATGCTGAAAATTGGGTTCTAGCTGCAGCCAAGAATTCTCTGGCTGCAGCCAAAAATGGCTAAAAACGTCACAGAAACATTTTGGCTGCAGCCAAGAATTTCTGGCTGCGGCCAAGACACACACAGAAAGTTTTGCGCTGGAGCCAGAATTTTCTGCTGCAGCCAAGGCAACTTAGGAAATTCATAACTAATTCCACAAAAATCGAAATGAGGTGATCCCAAAGCCAAATGAAAGATTTGTAAGTCCTCTTCATAGGAAAAATATGGCTCATTACCAGAAATCACCACAAAAATCCAGATTTACACAAAATTGCCTTGCTGTTCCAGATTTGCACCCAGTTTCGACATCAAACTTTAGGCAAACATAAATCCAAGTTTCCAAAACGAAATGACACAGTTTATATGTCCATTTTGAAGCTTGGGATGTGAACTTTTAGACTGGAAAGTTTCATAATTTTTAGAGACCATTTGGTCATTCAAAACGTCCACAACACCAGACTGCCCAGAACAGAACTTTCAAAGACAGAATTCCAGATTTGCACAATTGGCTTCCAATGATTCCATTTTCACATCAAACATCATTCTCACACAAAATTTCACAAGGAATCCATTGGAAATACCAAATCAACCAAATTCACATTATATTGACATGTTTCACAGTGAATTGCAACATGTCACACAATATCACATTTCAAACCACAACATTACAACTCTTCCAATTCAAGTTCCCAAATCAATTCCAATGACCAAATACCACAACATGGCACCATTTCCAACATAAAACACAATCCAATTCTCCAATCAAAAATCACATGAAAATCAGGGCAAAATTCGAAATTCACAATACTCAACCATAATTCACAAAACTTAGATCAAAAGGCTCCAAATACTCACCTCTTCCTCTTTCCCAAACCAAATCCTTGGTTCTTCATCTTTCCAAATTTCCTCAAGCCATCAAACACCACCAATCAAGAATCTAAAACCATAGAGATGAAGCTCTCATCACTATGAACAACTTTATAGAAAGGTGTTTAAGCATTAGAGGACATTAAGCCAACCAAAAACTCACCTTTTGATTTCTCTTTTCTCCCTCCTCTTGGGCGCCATGGAGAAACATGAGAGAGATGAGATGATGAATAAATGAAGATGATGAAGAAGGGAGCAGCTTTTTAGGGCCAAAAACCGTCCACATAAGGGAGAGAAAAGAGAGGAAAAACTTTGAACATTTGACCCAAATCCAAGGGTCAACAATTGGCCACATGTCAACATCTTGCAACATCCTCCATGAGCTCACATAGGCACATGCACACATGATTCCACCTCTTGATCTTTCACACAAATCAATCCTAACCATTGATCTTGAAGTTACCAATGAGTTTCCTCTTCGGTAACTGACCAATTGGTCGGTAACTTTACCGTTTTGCCCCTGATTATGGTAATTCTCATTGAATCACCACCAACACTTCACATCTTTTCATTTAGCCACAATATGCGCCTTCCCTCTATTTTAAGTCAATTTAGATGATAATCCATAATTGAGCTTAAATACAGGGTTTCGGCGCTGCTCAGAACGCATACGAATCACATCCGGTGCCAAATCACACCATGATCTCCAAAAGGGTTCATTTATCACTAATGACATCCACTTTTGGAGTCAATATCTCTTAATCATAATTTAGGATCTTGCTAAACTATGGCTTAGCAGTCCACTAATCTCAGGCTTATTCTCTAGCCTCGAATCTCAAAATTTGGGGTATTACATGGTGTTTAGAAACCCCTACATGGTAATAGAAATATGGATCATTGCACCCGTATCAATCCACCAAGTATCATTACTAATACTAATATGATGAGTTTCTAAAGCTAAACTTGAAAAATACATACCTTTACACTCTAACCATGCCTTCCTCTTCAGGCACTCATCCTTCATGTGCCCTTTCTTCTTGTAGAAGAAGCAAATAGCTTCAGTTTTCTTGAGATGGCACAACATGAATCTTTTTCTTCTTTTTCTGTTTGTCCTTGTTACCCTTGGCACCATTCCTGTTGGAACTTTTAGACAAATAAGCTGCCCTAGGTGCGTCCCTACCACTCATTTGAAGCCTGATTTCCTCCTGAACACACATGGACATCAGTTCATCAATTGTCTATTTTTCCCTATGTGTGTTATAGGAGACTTTGAAGGTATCATAATGAGGAGGAGGGGAGTTCAGTACCAGATGCACCAGGAACTGCTCTATTGGTTCCATGTCAAAGGCTCTCAGCTGAGAGGACAAGTCTTTCATCCTCATGATATATTGTTTGACTCCATTAGTACCTGTTAGCTTCATGGCACACAGTTCTGACATGATGGAACCACCCATCTGCTTGTCAGTTGGCTTAAACTATTTGTCAACAACTTCCAGGAACTCCTTAGCAGTTTCACATTTGGGAATTGCTCCCCTAATGCTTCTTGGGATCCTGGTCTTGATATATGACAAGCACATGCGGTTGTAGTGCTCCCAGCACTCCTGATAGTCAATTTCATCTTTAGTTGACTTGTCAGTTGGTTTGGGAGGTCTAGGTTTCTCCATTACAAAGTGCATGTTACTTGATAGCGGCTCTATGGCAAAATAGAGCCAAATACTTTGCAAGTGCACGGGCCGTATCAAGTAATAAATAGTGAGTAAGATATCATTCTCACGAGACTTGGTACCAACAATATGTAGTTGAGCAATGACTTTATATTTTTGCTTAAGTTGAGTGAACACAATTTAAATCAAGATATGAACCAAACTAACTAATAAAAAAGGGGAAATCAAATCTAACTATGTTTTAGGCTAAGGGTGATTCTAAATCTTATGCGGTGACTTGGATTATTATAGTCTTGATTACTTCTTAGTGTCTAATTTATCCCTTTAATTGCATTTAAACTTATATTTGCTAGTCTAGATCTTTTATTTACCTAAGAGTGTCTTTCGATCTACTAAAAGGCATTTCAACTATGTTAATCCCTAATGTCTTAGGCGATTACTACTTAATTAGATTAATTTAAGTGCAAGCTTAATGAGACTATATAGGGCTGGTAGGTATATGTCTATCATACAAGCAAATTAAATTCGAAAATCTAATCCTACATGATTTAATTGAAGGTCTAGTCTAAATTTCCTATGTCTAGGCTCCTTTAGAACACCAAAATAGTCCCAATTAGATTCCTCTTGTTTCAGGATAATCAAGCACACAATTAAATCAACAAATATAATATTAAAGTAATTAACGACAAAAATTATCATCCACTAATCCATAATCAAACTAAATAATCCAAAACCAACGGTTTAGCTACATAAATTGAACATTGCCATGACCAAAATAATAGCTAACCAAAGACAAAATAAAGAAGAGAAAGGAAAGGAGAAACAAAAACTTAATGCCAAATTTTCATCCATGTTGTCGCTCTTCTGTATCTCCAAACTTTAATCTCCCTCCACTAAAGCTCTTGTCTTGCTGTCACCAACCAGGAAAATAGAACACACCTCCCTCTTGCTACTCCTAGCATATATATCGGTATATATTACCTCCCTGCGTGCGTTTTTATCATGATATCTTGATTGATCTCTTTTCTTTATTATTGATTATCATATAATATAGATATATTATATTGATATTTTGTTCTCCCTTGAATCTTATAATATCTCCTGCAAAATAAATTAGGATATGAGTAGATTTTATATTGAAATATGCTTTATCTTATAATTAATTAAAATATAGAAAAATATATAAAAGATAATTAAATAAGTATAAAATATTAATAAATTTGATTAAATATATCTTAGAATCTATATTTATTTAATTATAAAATATATACTTATTAGTTCAACACTTTTATTGTTGTTGCCATGGTCGGTGTCATAATGAAAAATATACTTTCCGGTTAAGCTTAATGCCCACAACATGCAACAAGCCGTTCAGGATACTGCTGGATCAATCCACTTGGAAGGCCAGGCCATATCTTGATGAGCTTGAATTGCCCACAATAAAACGATTTTGTCATATTACTTACCTCCATCCTTGATATAAGATCTAGGTCATAGTATAATTTGTGCTATGAGCAAGATCATATAATAAAGATCAGAGAAAATATTATCATAACAATAATTAAGATTGTTTGTATTTTTCAATCATGTTCGACTTAAACTTTCAGGCTTTGTGTAATGCATACTCTGGCGGTAGAGGTTTGTCTCAACAATTGAATAGCCAATATTTTAACATTGGATAACTACCTCCAAAATATCGCCACCATTCATCTATCATATTAAATTGAACATAATCAAATAAAAAAACAATTAAAGTTAGAGGCTTATAGTATAAGAATTAAGAAGTAAAAAATTGTACCAGGTCAAATTGATTTTGCTGATTCAAGAACCAAAGGATTACTAAAGGTACCACTTATTTCTAGGTATAATGTGCCTTCTTACAAGAACTTGGTTTTATTAGTTGTTATTTTCCTATTTATGACAGACAGGTATCCTTGCATGCCCTCTGGCTTTTGAGAGAAGTTAAACTTATCATAAAAAAGTAAGATATAAGCTGCTGCATGAAGATAATGGCCAAAACTGAGAATCCCACCTATTTTTGATAATACTCGTGATGGCTAGGACAAATAATCTTCAAGTCCCACTTAGTTCTTGTGGAGATCTGCTTGATAAGACGAGGAGGTTGAAATCAGCTGAATCCGCCTGGGCATTCTATTTGGAGATTTTGGATTCTGCGTATCCTCCAAAAGTTTATAACTTTAATGTTTTGATGCATAGGTTTTGTAAGGAAGGTAATATTAGAGGTGCCCAGTTGGTGTTCGATGAAATGGCTAAGAGACGTTTGCGTCCTACGGTTGTTAGCTTTAACACTTTGATCAATGGGTATTGTAAATCAAGAAACCTAAGTGAAGTGTTTAGATTGAAGAGTGTCATGGAAAATGAAAAAATATTTCCAGATGTTTTCACTTTCAGTTCTCTGATCAATGGGTTGTGTAAAGAGGGCAGTTAGATGAGGCAATTAATCTGTTTGATGAAATGCTCAAGAGAGGTTTAGTTCCAAATTATGTAACTTTCACCACGTTAATTGATGGGCAATGCAAAGGTGGGAAAGTTGATTTAGCCATGAAAACTTTTCATCTAATGCTAGCTAAGGGCATCAAACCTGACTTAGTCACATACAATGCACTGATCAATGGCCTTTGCAAGGTTGGAGATTTGAAAGAGGCTAGGAAGCTTCTAGATGAGATGACTGAAAAAGGATTGAAGCCTGACAAGATCACTTTCACAACGCTTATAGATGGATTTTGTAAGGATGGAGATCTTGAACTGGCTTTGGAGATCAAGCAGAGAATGATTGAAGAAAAGATCAAACTCGACGACGTAGCTTTCACCGCGCTGATTTCTGGACTCCGTAAAGATGGAAGAGTTCATGATGCTGTAAAAACGTTGAGGGAGATGATGAATTCAGGTTTTAAACCTGATGATGGCACATTCACTATGGTTATTGATGGTTTTTGAAAGAAGGGTGACACCAAGATGGGATTTAAGCTGCTCGAGGAAATGCAAAGGGATGGTCATGTAACATGTTCCAGGAGTTGTGACATATAATCTGCTTATGAATGGACTGTGCAAGCAAGGTCAAATGAAAAATGCTAAAATGCTGTTAGATACAATGCTTAATTTGGGGGTAGTTCCATATGATATTACATTTAACATTTTGCTAGATGATCATTGCAAGCATGGTAGTCCTGAAGAAATTGAGCTATTTAGAAGTGAGAAAGGACTTATTATAGATTATGCTTCTTATACTGCACTTGTTAGTGAAGAGAGTAAAGTTTCCACAGATCGCTCAAAGAAATGATTGCTACTACGTGTGTTGTTTACTGGAAATCTATACTAAAAAATCTTAATCAGTTCTTCCATATTAGCTATGTTAATGGAGGACATCTTCAAGATCTTGGTTTATTGTCCATAAGAACTTTTCTGCCGTATTACTAAACCATTGTCATCCTTGAAGTTCTCTCTCAACTAACTGGAGATTGGAACTATATTCCTCATGATGTTTCTGTGATGGATGACTTATAAATGGTGGTTGTGGTCTTTTGGTTAGGCTCAATTCAACCTTATCAGCGAAGCTACTTGGCTTGTAATGTGAGAGTCGGAAACCAAATTAATTGTGCAAGAAGGGCTCTGATGGTAAATACCTGATTGCTCACCGATATGTGCAAAATTGGGCTAGATGCTTCTTCTAATATCTTGGGCGCCTTCAAGATCTGTATTGAGTATTTTTCCAAGTTCAACTAATTTCCCTCGGTCAGCCCTATTGGATTATGCCGATTCCCATGTCTTCCATGTGCAGTTTTTGCTTTCATATAGGCCCCCAGGTGTATTATTTTTAGCCATTGGCGCGCAGAGAGAGAGAGAGAGAGAGAGAGAGCAATTAACCCTTGTTGATCTGTCGAAACATAATATAGAAGTGAACGATAATCTTCATTACGCATTCTTTGAATCATTCTTTGATCCAGTCTTCAATCTATTATCAATTTGTCCTTATATATTATTCTACCGTGATCATGAAGTTTTCAAGTGTTTATGTGGATTTTATCAACGAGAAAACGAGTTTAATCTCCAAGGGTTCGTTTGGTACAAAGGAGAGGACTTGTGTTTTCCATATGCTGAACATTAGTGATATATTACTAGTTAATGGAAGACAAATTTATTTAATTTGGGGAGATTAAAGAAACTAAATAAATTATTTAATTATAACATATATGTGACATCCATAATATCTCTAAAATACTCATATGTAATATTATACTGCCTCAGGTCCTAAATGTAGAACATGATTTGTAGTGCAAATTGCAATACAAAATTGGTCTTATATTTAGGATAGTAGGAGTATTATATATTAGTTTATAAATTAAGCAAATTTAATTTGAAAAAAAAAACAATAAATATATTAGATAAAATGGCAAAAATATCTCATATTTTGAACCCATATTTACCCACATATGAGGCCTTATATTTAAAATCAAAAGAGTACCTTCTAACATAGTTAAGAGAATAAATCCCTGAGCGTGGAAATATTTCAGAAAAAATTAAACAGTGAGGGAATTAAATCCCAAACAATTATTTTTTCATTTTCCTTTTTTTTTTGGTACCACAAAAAGAAGATGAACTCTATTTCATCCCAAAATGACGCCAACAAAATTCTGGAGAGACCAGTACCTAGTGGCGCAATAGTCACTAGAATGGCCTTAGATTACTCAAGCCCCCTCACGGGTTCGATCTGTGCCAGATATAATAAAAAAAAGTTCAGGAGATTACAGTCATATCAGAACTTCATTCCACGTGGCACCTACAAATTAAATCTTAGTCAAATCCATTTAGCCTACCAGGTGTGAACTGTCCTAGCAAAGCCGGCAGCCCACAACGTAACTCTTCGTTGTCTGTTTTATGCCAAAATTACGCCCCGCACCCAAGCTTAATGAAATTATATTTAATACCCAAGAAATACTAATTAGAAATTTTTTAGGACCAAAAGTTATTATCCAAATATTCCATATAATTATTTTTATAAACTATACATTTCAGTAATGATACAAAATATATTTGTGACTATATAAGATACATTTCAGTAATAATGAATTTAGAGCAAAATATACAAAAAATTATGACAGTAGGTTTATTTTTTCTTTCTATACTCATCTCTCTTTTCATTCATTTATATCCACATATATGATCCATAGTCACCTCGGTGGCGACAGTATATTTTAATAACTTAATTAATTAAGAAAAGATAAGAAAATATCACTTGAATTTCAAAATCCTAAATCGATCTTGTTGCTTGAAAAGGTATAGGTATTAATTATAAGAGTATAGCAATTGACAACTCATTTTAATATGAAATCATTAATGTGAGATTTTGAAGTCCAAGTAGCACTACAAAAAAACACCTGATTTCCGACAGAATTTGCTATAGAATCAGCGTTTCCAACGGAATTTTCGACGGAACGCGTTTCCGACGGAATGGATTCTGTCGGCAATAATAGCGTCACAAAAAAATTTGCGACGGAATTTCAATTCTATCGGAAATTTGCGACGGAATTTGTTCCGTCGCAAAATCCGATGGAATTTTCCGTCGCAAATTCTGACGGAAACCAATTCCGTCTGAAATTTCTGACGGAATCTTTTCCGTCGCAAATTTTTTTAAAAAAAATCAAAATTTTTTTTTTACTTTTTTAATTTACAAATGCCACGTGTTTACTCTTCAGAGCGCCACATGTCCCTCTCCCCTGGCTGCCACGTGTCGCCTCCTTGTGATGCCACGTGTAGCCTCCTTGTGATTTCTCCAAATGCCTCTCCTCCCGTTCGAACCCGCGACCTCAGGGTGCAAACGCCTTCGCACCCGAATTTTTGTCAATTGCGCCGGAATGAACCTATGTTATATTATTACATATTATTATATATAATATTATCATATATATATATATATATAAACATACATACATATAATTAATTAATTGTATACATATAATTAAATATAATATTATTAAAAATAATGAAAAAATTAATAAAAAAGAAAAAAATATTTATATATTTAAATTAAATTAATTTTTAATTAAAATTATAAATATAATATTAATAACATATATATTAATAAATAAATTTAAATATATTTATTTAATAATTTAATTTAAATATAATTATTTAATAAATATTATTTTAATTTTATAAATATTATTTTTTTTAAAAATTAATAGTTTTTAATTTTTCCGACCAAATTTTCCGTGGCAAATTGTGAGGGAAATTTCCATTGGAAAACTTTGCGACGGAAATTTTCGTCAGAATTTCCCACGGAAAAAATTCTGTCAGAAATTCTGTGGCTAAATTTGCCACGGAAAATTCCGTCGGAAAAATTTGTGACGGAATTTCCGTCAGAATTTTCCACGGAAAAAATTCCGTCAGAAATCGGGTGTTTTTTTATAGTGTAGTATATATCTTGTATTTTTTTCTAATAAATTTTCTAAAAATACATAATAATACTTCCTTAAAATTTGATATATAGTGATGTTTCAATCTCGCATAAATGTTTTAGGCCAAAAAAAAAAGTCTCTGACAAATGTTTGCTTTGCATCAATGTATGTGTCAACACTCGTTTCCATTTCAATAATCGAAGAGTAATAAAGATAAGATTCTGTAGGCATACAGAAAAGTACAATTATACTGATAAAAGTTTTCATTTACAATCCCAACTTCGTTCATCAACGAGGTACAAAAAATACAGAAAAACAATGAAAATTCTAATGTTTACAGGATTCCCCAAAATATCTTAAACATAAACTAATTATAACCACCAGCCTTGACCTTGCCTCGAGACACGTGCCACTCACTTCTCGACGTCTACGCCTTTGCCTTTCATCCCACTGGCATCTGCTGAGATGTTTATTTTAAAAAATAGGGTGGCATTCCGAAGAATCCCCAAAGAGACATACGATCGACATATAAAATGTGAAAATTAAATATGTAATGCACCATATTAGACAAAAATGAAAGTTCAATTTGATTCACATATAATTACCTCAGCCGAGCCACCGACTACAACTATGATTTTCGATATACCTTGGCTGGGCACGGAACCAAAGCTAGGATTTTTCGATATACCTTCATTGGGCACCGAACCACAACTAGGATTTTCTGATATACCTTCGTTGGGCACCAAACCACAACTAGGTACCGTGCCTTTAGCACACAATCATATCACAAAATACAGTAACAAATACATTCAATTATTCACATAGTATATGAAGGATGGTAGTCCTTACCTCAAAGTCTTATCACTCCCTTTTTAATGTGCCTCGTAAAACGTGTCATTCCCATCATGCACTCACCCATGCCTTTATGTAGTATACACTCAACCTTGCATACATGTGGAGTACCATTATTATCATGACTTTGTTCATGTAGCAATTAGACATGTGCTCTTGGAAATTAATTATAAGTTAATCTCCTCTTCATATGATAATGACACTTGACATATTTAATTTTATTAATCAATTTTTCCCTCTCATTTTCCTTGTTACGCGGAAATAGGGAAGAAAAGGGAAATAAAATTGTTTCCAACATTTCCATAATTCAATTAAATGAATTATGTATAATTCCCTCTAATTTCACACTTCTTGATTTATTCTTTCAAGAATATTCCAATTATACATTTTCCTTTATTTTCCTTGATTAATTGAAATTAACTTCAATTAATTGGAAAATAGTTAATCTTGGCTAAGTTGGCAAAATTATGGCTTTGCTATTACCATTGAAATCTAATTCCTTTCTTGAATTAATTTGCTCATTTTCCTCATAAATATTCACCATTTTATTGAATTTTTTTTAATAATTATAATATATTTGGTGAATATAAAATTTGGAGTGTTTTAGTTCTCCCCCACTTAATTAAATTTCGTCCTCGAAATTTGCTACATTTATACATTCATAAATTTTGGGTAACATTTCTTCATACTTTCTTCCGTTTTCCATATGACCTCTTTGGGCGATAACCCTTTCCAGACAACTTGACGAACATAATGCTCTTGTTTCTGAGTTGCTTTTCCTGCTAATCAATGATTCCGTCAGGCATGACTTCATAAGTCAAATCTTTGTGCATTTCCACATCTTCATACTCTATTATGTGGTTTGGATTAGGTTGATACTTTTTCATCTGGAAAACATGAAATATATCATGTAGCTTGCTCAGATTTGGTGGCAAAGCGATACAGTACGCTACAAGCCCAATCTTTTCTAAGATCTTGAATGGACCAATATACTTTACTTTCAATGCTCTGCCAATGCCTATAACAGGTGATACTTTCATGAACACATAGTCACCGACTTCAAATTCCAGAGGTTCTCACCTCTTATCTGCATAGCTTTTCTGTCGGCTTTGAGCAGCGAGCAACCTCTACTTAATTAACTTTATCTGCTCTGTTGTTTGATCAACAAGATCTGGCCCTAGCAATTCCCTCTCAGACAACTCAGTCCAGCATACTACCGACTGACACTTCCTCCCATAGAGTGTCTCATACGGAGCCATCTGGATACTAGAATGATAACTGTTGTTGTAGGTGAACTCTGCCAACGTAAGAAATTTCTCCTAGTTGTCTTTATAATCAAGCACACACGCCTTTAGCATGTCCTCAAGGGTTTGAATCATTCGTTCTGTCTGCCTATCCGTTTGAGGATGATATGTTGTGCTGAATTGGAGCTTGGTACCCAAAACTTCATGTACCACCTTCCAAAACTTGGAAGTGAACCATGGATCTCGATAAGAGATAATGTTCTTCAAAGTACTATGTAATCTTACAATCTCCTTAATGTAGATTTCCACCAATCTGTCAGGAGAATAGTGAATACTAATTGGTAGGAAGTGAATTGTTTTTGTGAATCTGTCAACTATCACCCATATAGCGTCATGGTTTCTGACCTTAGGCAATCCTGTCACGAAATCCATAGTAACACTTTCCTACTTCCACTCAGGTATCTCAGGATTCGTCAAATACCCCGATTGTCATTGATGTTTAGCTTTCACTTTCTGATATGTCAAGCAATGAGCAATGAACTCGCTCACCTATCTTTTCATCCCTGGCCAATAGTATTGAGCCTTCACATCATGGTACATCTTTGTAGTTGTAACCCCCGCCGTCAGCAAGGCCGGGATTAGTGTTTTAACACGTTTCATAATTGAATAAGAGATTCAGAATAATTAAAAATTTTTATAACACTTGTATAAATAGATCTCAATTCATTCATTTATAAAATCAATAGGCCTGTTCGGTTCGTCACATATACAATATCAGAGTACTAATAAAATTCCCGATATTCACCCAGGATAATATCATTAATCCAAGAGTTTTACAGGGCATCATTGCTTATCGCAATTTCCCAAACCGGGGATTACACAACAATTACAAATCTATGGTCAATCAAATATATACATATAGTTGTTCAAATGATAACCAAAACCAAAAAGAAACTAAGACTACCATCAGTAATCCTAGTAGTCCTTGCTCACTTGCTTGTCCCGAGATCTACTAGCCCTAACTAAAAATGTTATTTGGAAAGAGTGAGATTCAAAAGAATCTCAGTAGCAACAGTTTACGTATATAATGTATAATTAAACAAAGCATGTAAGTATATATCACAATTCAGCTACACAGCATTCAAAGCTGGGCTACCCACCGCGACTTAATCATTCATTCAAGGCCGGGCTACCTGCCACGGACCCAATTGGCAATATTCAAGGTTGGGCTAACCGCCACAAACCCAATCAACAACATTCAAGGCCGGGCTACTCGCCACGGATCCAATCAGCATCATTCAATGATAAATACGTATGAGCAATGTATTAAACATGATATAGGATAAAGTGTCACCACCTTATTTTTTCCGTCCTTGTTCAGGCATAGGCCTTCTACGTTCCAGGCAAATATCAAACCCTATAGTCATAATTAAGGACGACGCGTTATCACTTATTTCAATACTCAATCGACTTCAAAACACTTAGTTTTGGTTATCATTAAAGTCCCTTAAGTAGCTATGAAAGTCTCTAACAATAGCCTACAAGGATTGGGAAGTACTAGGTTAGAAACCACTTTTCAAAATCACACGGTGCTGAAAACAGGGGTTGGCTGCAGCCAAGAAACCTCTGGCTGTGGCCAGAAACAGCACAGAAAGTTTCTGGCTGCAACCAAGAATTTTTTAGCTGCGGCCAAAAACAGCATAGAAGGTTTCTGACTGCGGCCAGGAAAATTCTGTTTCTTGGTCAAACTTCGAAAAATCATAACTAATTCTAGAAAAATTGAAATGAGGTGATCTCAAAGCCCATTGAAATATATTTAAGTCCTCTTCACTAGAAAAATATGGGCCATTACCAAAAATCACCACAAAAATACAGAATTTAAGAAATGTCCACACTGCTCCAGAATTGTTGCCAGATTTAACATCAAACTTTGGACAGTCATAACTCCTAGCTCACAAATAGAAATGACATGAATTATATGTCCATTTTGAAGCTTGGCATGTGAACTTGAAGACTGCAAAGTTTTAGAATTTTTCAACACCATTTGCTATTTTAAAACGTCCATAAAAGACCACTTCTAGCACAGAGTTTTTCACTAGCCAAAACTTGCCACTTTTAAAACTAAGTTCCCAATGGTTCAATTTTCATTTGACTTTTCAAGCTACTCCCTTACCCTCTTATCTTACCACTTGTCCCATTCTTATTGGCTCTTCCCAAGTAAGTAACTACTTAGTTATTCTAACCACTCCATTAACCATTTAATTACATTTCTCATTTCCTTCCTTAGTTAGTAATTAATTTCTCCACTAATCACTAACTAATTATCCAATAGTTCCCATTCCTTCAATTTATTTCTGATTTTGACATGTTAATTAAAATTGCCACATAACACATAACAACTCAACTTTAAATTCACAAATTATTCACAATAATCATCATTAGCCCTTAATCAAAACTTGGGGCGTTACAGTAGCCCCTGGATGTAGAGTGTACTTACTCTTATGTGCCTCCTCCAAGATTTTTCGTTTCAATTTTGGTTGCGATGGAACATAAATCCGCTTTTTGTACCTAACTAATCCGCTAGGTGACAAGTCAAAATCTTGAGTTTCGCCTTTATTAATCATACCTCTGATAGATAGTGCTTCATCATCATGCAGTTGGGCCTCTTCAATCGCCGCCCTCAAATCGTTGTACACTTGACTTACTCCACTGCCTAATAGAATCTGACTAGACAGATTTAAGTCTCTGAAATCCTCGATCAGTTTATGCTCATAGATCATCATGGCTGCCACATGCACTGATTTACGGCTTAATGCATTAGCGACAATATTAGCCTTACTAGGATGATACTTGATCTCTAAATTGTAGTCTCTCAGCAACTCCATCCATATGCGCCACCTCATATTAAGTTCTTTCTGATTGTACAAGTATTTCAAACTCTTGTGGTTGCAGTACAACTCTACAGTCTCACATAGAGATAGTGTCTCCAGATTTTTGAAGGGAATATAATTTCCGCTAACTCAAGATTGTGAGTAGGATAATTCGATTTATGAGGTTTCAATTGTCGAGATGCATAAGCCACCACTAGGCCATGCTGCATTAGTACGCATCCAATCCATGCCCACTGGCATCTGTATAAATGACATACGAAAACAACAGATCTAGCATCGTTAACACTGGTGCTGTAGTTAACCTCTGCTTCAACTCTATGAAGCTCTTTTCACAATTTTCATCCAACACAAAATTTTGATCTTTTCGCGTCAATTTTGTCATTGGTAATGCGATTTTGGAGAAATTCTATATAAAATTCGATAATAACCAGCTAGCCCAAAAAAACTATGTACTTCAAATACCGTTTTTGGTATCTTCCAGTTCAGTACTGCTTCCACCTTACTAAGATCAGCAGAGACCCCTTGCTGTGAGACGATGTGGCCCATAAAACTCATCTCTGCAAGCCAGAACTCACACTTGCTCAGCTTGGCATAGAGTTGCCTATCACGTAATACGTTTAACACAGTTCTCAAATGTTGTTCGTGTTCAGCTCTACTCTAAGAATAAGCCAATATATCATCTATAAAGACTACTACAAACTGGTCCAAGTACGGATGAAAGATTCGATTCATGTAGTCCATGAACACAGCAGGTGCATTGGTCAGCCCAAATTACATCACTAGGAACTCGTAATGCTCATATCTGGCTCTAAAAGCAGTCTTCGGTACATCTTCTGCTTTTACCCTCAACTAATGGTATCCAGGTCGCAAATCAATCTTTAAGAATGCACAAGAACCAAATAATTGATCGAGCAAATCATCAATTCTAGGGAGCGGATACTTGTTCTTAACGGTCACCTTATTCAGCCCTCAGTAATCGATACAGAGACGCAGGCTTCCGTCTTTCTTCTTTACTAAAAGCACTGGAGCACCCCAAGGTGATACGCTAGGTCGTACGAACCCTTTCTCAATTAGTTCCTCGATATGCTTCTTTAACTCCGCCATTTCACTTGGAGCCATACGGTATGGGGTTTTGGAAATTAGACCTGCTCCAGGCCTCTAATGAATCGAGACATTCACTTCCCTATCTGGAGGTAATCCACTGACATCCTCCGCAAAAACATCAAGAAACTCACTTACTACATGGATATATTTCAAGGCTACACTGGCCTCTGATTGTATAGAGCAAAATACCATATACCCCTGACAACCCTTCTGCAAATATCTCCCAACCTTAGCCGCAGAGAGAAGGTTAAGAGTGATTTCTATGTCAGCTTGCGGTTGTGGATTCAGATATATAACTCTCTTCTTTTTTACAATCCAACAACACACTATTCGCCATCAACCAGTCAATCCCCAAAATTACTTCCAACCCTTGCAGTGGCAAACAAATCAAATTTACAGTATATTCGTGCCCCTCGGCATTTACCACACAATTTAGACAAACGTCTGCCGTCACAATTTGTGTGCCCATAGGTGTAGATACAACTATATCATATGGGGATCTATGCACAGGTAAATGTAACCATCTTATGCAGTCGTATGCAATGAATGAATGACTTACACCAGAATCATACATAACATGTACTAAACTGCCATTCAAAGAAACCATACCTTGAATCAGTTCCGAAGACTTTCTGGCTTCTTCTTATGTCAGTGTATAGACCTTGCTTGAAGCTCTGGGTCTTATCTCCGTCGATTCCTATTTCTGCTGGCAGTCCTTGGACATTTGTCCCATTGTTCGCTACCGCAAGTGCACGGATCGCGTCAAGTAATACAGTGATAAGTAAAGATTGCTCCCTCGAGGATTTGAGTAACAAATTAGTCAAGCAATAGACTTGGTGAATTCAATTAAGTTGAGCCAAAACATGTTGTTGTGTGTGGAAAAAGGAATTTCAAAAGATATATTTGTAAAGCTGAAATTTACTGAACAAAACTCTGATTTGTGTGAATTCAATCAAGTATAATAAGCCTAGGATTGTTCATCCCCTTAGTATTTCATAAACTTACTTCTTTTCCTCTCCAAGGATCCTTTCCATGGGGTATATATATGTCAGTCTAAGAATCCCAAGCATATGATTAAGCTCTCTCAAGTCATAACCAGTTTATATCTTTTATTAGCATGCACAATCTCTTGCTACAGCTAAGAGAAGATATTCATTACATACCAATCTTAATTTGACAAGGCTAGATGAATAACTATATCTCTATATTACTAACAAACCATCCGTTTAGTTGTAAACTTCAAGTCTAGCATGATTTCACTCAAGTTCTACAATTAAATTAACTCTCTCAAGCTTAATTTAATCAAACACATCATCCACAGTGATGGCCAGTCACCAACAGTAGTAAAAACAGAGTGAAATCAACATATATATGCCATTAGATACTTAGAGAGGAAAGGAATCAAGTTTAATCCATACCAAGGATCATAAACAATCCTAGAAAAGGACTCTAGCTATTCATGTTCATAAATGAATCACAGACATAAGCTCTCATTACAGCCATATCAGAATTACAGAGGAGTTATGGAAGGAATACAGAAAAACCAGAGAATCTGAGCTGAAATCTCTGCAAATCTTCAATCTCTCCTTGATTCTCCTTGATTTCAGATACCCCCAAGCTTAGAGGATGCTCTCAGCCGCCTCCTAGGTCTTTCCTAATCTGGCTCTTAGGTTTAAGCCTCTCGTTTCCGCTTTTATAGGTCCCGGGTGATAAAACGCACAACAGCATTTTCGGGGGCTGGCCGAGGCCAGGCAATCTGTGGGCCGCGGCCAGTGAGCTTCTATCCAGTTTTGGGCCGCGGCCTATGGATTCTTGGCCGCGGCCAGTGATTGTCTGACCTCATGTTGGCCGCGGCCCATGGAATGGTTGGCCGCGGCCAGGCATCTCTGAAGTTTAGCTTCCTCTCTTTCTATGCTCTGTTCTCATCCATTCTTACATTTCCTTGGCATGGTTGATGGCTTCAACTTCATTTCACCTCCTCCTCATTGAATTTGGCTTTCTCTGGTCCGGCTATGACTGAATTTGTATCCTTTCAACACAAAGAACTCATAAGCAACCACAGTTGAATAATCATAGCAGTTAGTAACATATGTCCTCCATAGTTTTACTCTTTTTGTGCCAAGCATGAATAGAACACATTTCCTCTACTTTAGCACTCCCAAATGCCCGTTAATATACCCAAAGTGTAGGAGAAATAGGAGGAAATGTGCAATTCTGACAAGAATTTCATGAGGTTAACACACCCCCAAACTTAAACTTTTGCTCGTCCTCGAGTAAAATCAGTTAAATAACAAGAGCTAGATTAAATTAATCCTAGACATAGTGCTCATGCATGACAATTTCTCCTCTTTAGGTACTCATGACAACAAAATATACATGGATGCCTGGTTCACAGTTTAAAAACGAATTTCCCTACATTTTTTTAGAATGAGTATGTTTGACAAGAGTTGACTAACAATCTTCGTACAGTTATTAAGATCAGATACAACACTTCAACATGTATGAACAACCTCAATATCCAGACTTAATCCTCTGTATTCTCCTTTCTTTTCACTTATAAATCATTCCACAACTTTAAAATCGATGGGACATTAGGGTTTTATGGAATTGTTCGTTATCACTGATGAAGCAAACACAAGTTTCAGTAGGAGGTAATGTAGATGAATTAGATTAATGTTCACTCAATCAAAGACATGTACACAAGAGAACTCTCAAGGATTTAAGTGTTTAGCTCTCACAACTCTTGGGAATTTCGCTCAATGCCACCTAGATTAGGTCCTGCTATAAGCTTGTAGAAACTCTACTCTCTCCACCACTTTGTACACCTAGATTCATGAATCAAGGGGACTTTTAAAAAGGGTTGTAATGTTGGAAATGGTCTCATGGAAAAAATAATGGAACAAGTACTATGCACGCCTAAGTATATATAATGACATCTTTTTCTTTCTTCATCCTCTTTTTCTTTTCTTTTCTTTGTTCTTCTTCTTCTTCTTCTTCTTTTTTCGTTTTTTTAGACATTTAATCAAACCAACTATATTCATGGCATTTCAATGCCATTTAAGTGCTAATATAATGTAAAATGGAAGCATACATAGTGCTTGTTTTTGAATGATAGATTTGAAATGTGAAGGGCTCAAAGGGGTCATCAATGGATTAGTGAGTAAGGTTTGTGTTTAGGAAAAATGGGTTTAAAAGTGAATGCCCCTATCATTTTCATTAATCCACATGCATATGTGATTTTGAAAAAGAATTTAAACAAGTTCTAAAGGTACACTAGAATAAGTGGCACAAACACACTAATGAATGAAATTTTAGCTCGAAGTCCTTCCAACAGAGGTTTTCTTCTCACATGCACATTTACCAAGATTAATTTAACATTAGCCTAATCCGAATGCATTAACTCAACTGATCCACATGCTAACTCTAAGCTCAATAACAAACCAATTCCTTACAAATCAATCACGAGCATAAGCAAGCTCAAAGAGAATGCCAATCATATTCTGCAAGTGTATGGAATGTTAATTCATTTCAAGAAATTCAAATACGAATTCAGAAGACCTTCAATGAGAGAAGTTCATACATGTCAATGTGCTATATAATCCCTTGACAAAAGTAAATTTTTTTTTCGTGCACAATGTTTAAATCAAAGTATTAGGAATTAAGCTTTAAAATGTGAACCAAGCCTTCATGAATATTTATTATTGTTTTCCTGGAAAACTCAAAATCCAAGTGTCCACTTCAAATGGGATTAATCAAATCTAACTTGACTTTGACTCCAGGACAAGGCATACAACACATTTTCACAATATGAAATTCATGTCAGCGATCAAAAACATCCATTCATCAAATATACCCCCAAACTTGAGGCAAACAGTGTCCGCACTGTTTCTAGGGACAAAGTAGACATATAGTACCTGCAATGCAATTGATATACCGCAATCCATAAACAGAATAGTCACAGGTATATGTGAGAGGAACAATCATTAAGGTAAATCCAGAATCAGTCACTAATCAGAAAAATCCCAACAATATTCAGTGAAGCAGAGTATGACTAATAGGCAAATCAACAAAACAAAAGGAAAAATCCCAACAATACAAAGATATGCACAACTACTCCTCACCCTCGTCATTGCTGGTATCTGCATCATCATCATCTCCGTCCTCGCCGTCATCACTATCATCATCCTCACAGCTATCATCCTCACCGCCATCATCCTCACTGCCATCATCCTCACCAACCTGAGCAGCAGCAGGCACATGGGCAGCAAATAGCTCTTTTAAACGGGTCAGGCGACCTCCGTGGTCCTGCATATATGTGAGGCATTGGACGGCAGTGGCCTCGATGCGCTGGATGGTAGCCAGTATCACCTCTAAAGTCGTAGGAGGCTGAGAAAAGTAAGGGGCACCGAATGGTTCACCCTGCTCCAGATGAGATGGAGAGTGTCCACCATGTTCTGGAGGAGCCTGAGAGGGTCCTCCCTATTCAAAGGTAGGGGCACTGGCTGAGCGTTGAGATGCTGGAACTTGTTTATTCGGTTTTGGCTTGATGCTCAGGTAGTGAAACTTCTTGACAGGCTTGAACAGAACATCAGTGGGCATGGCAGCGACACCCACAGAAGAGCAGAAAGCAAAGATCAGGTGTGGCAGCATCAAACCACCCGTATATTCAGGCTGTGGTCCTTTAGAGACTTATAAATTACAGCACCTAAATCTACTGGCTCCTTGTTCATTAGCAAGTAAATAAGAAGGGCCTGATCCCTAGTAAGCCTGTTCCAGTTTGACGTAGGCCAGAAGTAATCCTTGCCAAAATGCAACCAGACACGAGCTTTGACTGATAACTGAGCGCGGGGCAAGTACTTCTGAGCTCCACTGCGACTCTGCCAAGCCACCTATCTATTGTAAACAAGCAATCGAGAAATAGCATCCTCAGGAATGTTATCTTTATTGTCTAAGTACTGCTGATATCTGTATTCCTCGACAGCCAGGAGTGATGCAAACTGCCGGAAACTTGCTAAAGTGAAGTCAATATCTATGCCCCGAATGGGGAACCTCCAAATAGGCCGTACGCACGCATTGGCATAGAACTCTTGGACAATTTGCAAATTCCTGTCGGTTTTGGGGTCCATGAGCCTTTACAGGTGATAAGTCCGAATGGCTAAATCATGGAAAGCATAAGAGACGGTGAACGGAAACTCGTGTTCTTGTAGCAGGGGTCTCTTGATTATTTTAGCTTTGGCCTCAGCAATGGCTCTAGGGCCCACTCGATCAGCAATATGTTTCGCAGGCATAGTCGCTATAGACAGAACAAGACAAATCCAAAGCAGTTGAAATGACATAGGTACAAGAATCAGAAAGTAACCAAAGGACCTCCCCCAAACTTATGACCTAACTAGTTTCACACCTCCATTCAAAATTCCAACCTAGCCCCTATCCTTACTTCTTGGAGATTGTAATAATGTGCTTAAAGACCTTAAACTAGACCAAGGGAAACGACATTGACCACATATGCATTGAAACCTGGCTCACTGGACACAGGCTGTACAACCAACATTTTGAAACAAGGAACCACAACAAAACCCTATCAACCCTAAACCAGTCTACTCTATTCACACTTACACAGAGCAATGTTCTATCTATTGGAATAAGCACAATGACCACAGAACCATGAATGACAACAAACAGAGAGAAAGGTTTGAAAATAACAGTTTTGGAGCAAAATGGTTTGAATAACCTCAATGGGGCACAGTAATATGAAATCCATGAAGCACAAGGACAGAAAAAGATTCCATAGGCATATGCATTATCCTTATTTTTAGCCTTAACCACAGATTGTTCAAGCCTATATCTAAATCCCCAACTCCAAACTGAACTAAACTGTCCATAGTGAGAGTAAAAGAGCGAGAACGAGTTGCCTTTACCTCAGATGGTGGAAGATTCAGCAGAATTTTGGAGAAGTCAGAGATGAAGGAGGCACGTCCGATGCCTTAGGTGTAGAAAATCAGAAGGTGTTAGGTCGAACAGCAGATCTGAGACAGAAGACGCCGAGAAACGAGACTATGACGAGAGGAATTTAAGGGAGAGTGGAATGTAGGTAAGAGATTTAGGGTGAAAATTGGGGGAGGGAATCGCGGATTAGGGTTCGGAGCTGAGAAAGTAAGAGACATGGGACTCGGCTGCTGCTGTGAGAAGAGAAATGAATAATAAGAAACGAAGGAGGCTAGGTTTAAAACAGAGTTATCAGTATTGGGCCGCGGCCTACCAGTTGCTGGCCGCGGCCCATAACCTTTTGTGATTTTGTGGGCTACGGCCCACCAGTTACTGGCCACGGTCCACAACTCTCTATGACCTCATTGGCCGCGGCCAACAAATCCCTTGGCCGCGGCCCATATCCTTCTGTGCAGTTGTTGGCCGCAGCCAACATTGGCCTGGCCGTGGCCCAAAACTATCTGGGCATCCGTTGGCCGTGGCCAACATTTTACTGGTCGCGGCCCATATCCTTCTGTGCATTGGTGGGCCGCGGCCAACCTTATCCTGGCCGCAGCCCATGACCTTCTGTGCTGTTTTGGGCCGCGGCCAGCACTTGTCAACTAGCTTTATTAGATATCAGTTTGCAACACAAAGACACAGAAGTTAGGCTACACCTTTCACCCTATAAATCTCAATACAACATACCAAAATTGAACCATTTTCACCATAGTTTCCGCATTGACTCTCACACAATTGGCAACCATTGACCACACATTCAACTACAAATCCTTATGATCAAGAGGCCTTCTTAACTCAGAAGTCACTATGCAGAACAAAAAATTGATAGGATTTAGCAAAAGACAATGCACAGTGCCTCTCTAACATACACTACAACCATCATATCAAATCACAATCATCAAGAATGTGGGTTCAATCATATCATAAGAATTGAAGAACTTTCCTGAAATATGTCTTTCCAAACCAAATGCCACCACCTTTCCTTTTAATCCTCTTACACTCTGCTGCTCTCAACTTGGGGTTCCTTCCTTCCTACAAAAGCAAAAGACCAAACGTAAATCTACCAAATTATACTAAAATAAAAAAAACTCAAGTGATTAAGTTCAGAACTTGGGTTGCCTCCCAAGAAGCGCTTAGTTTATAGTCTTTAGCTTGACTCTTTACTTTGGTCAGTCTTTATTTGATAAGTAGATGGTGGATACCAGCCTATCCACATCTCCTCCCCATTAATGCTTCAATCGTTGACCATTAGCCTTGAATTTCTCTCCCTTCTCATTCTCCAGCTCCACATCACCAAATTTTGATGCTTGGACCACCTTAAATGGACCAAACCATCGAGACTTGAGCTTTCCTGGGAATAACTTCAACTTGGAGTTGTAAAGGAGGACAGTTTGACCAGGTTCAAAGCTCTTAGGAACAATTTTGCTATCATGATCCTTCTTTGTCTTCTCTTTGTAAATCCTCGCACTCTCATATGCATTTAGGCAAATTTCTTCTAACTCATTGAGTTGAAGTAGCCTCTTTTCTCCCACAGCTTGTGGATCAAAATTCAACTTTTTTATAGCCAAATAGGCTCCATGCTCCAATTCTACCGGCAGATGGTATGCTTTCCCAAACACCAATCGATATGGAGACATACCAATAGGTGTTTTGTAAGCCGTTCGGTAAGCCCATAGGGCATCATCCAGCTTGGAGGACCAGTCCTTCCTAGTAATATTTACCATCTTCTCTAGGATGTTCTTGATCTCCCGAATGGAAATCTCAGCTTGGCCATTTGTTTGGGGGTGATAGGGTAATTCTACTTTGTGTCTAACACCATATTTCTTCATCAAAGCTTGAAATTGGTGATTGTAGAAGTGTAAACCACCATCACTGATAATTGCTTTTGGTGTGCCAAATCTTGTGAAGATGTGCTTCTTAAGGAATTTCAGCACTGTCTTGGCATCGTTAGCAACACATGTAGTAGCCTCAACCTATTTGGAGACATAGTCCATTCCAACCAAAATATATTCATTTTTGAAAGACTTAGGGAATGGACCCATAAAGTCAATCCCCCAAACATCAAAGAGTTCAACTTCTAACATGCTATTCAATGGCATCTCATTTCTTCTAGATATGCTCCCCACCCTCTGGCACCAATCACATTGAAGGACAAATGCATATGCATCTTTAAATAGAGAAGGCCAATAGACCCCACTCTAAATGACCTTCACAGCAGTTTTCTCCCCTCCAAAATGGCCACCATACTCAGACGAATGGCAACAATGCAGAATGCACTCTTGTTCATTTTTTGGGACACACCTTCGAATAAGTTGGTCAGGGCACCTCTTGAATAAGTAAGGTTCATCCCAGAAGTATTTCTTTACTTCATGCAGGAATTTACACTTTTGATGAGAGTTAAACTCTGGAGGTAACACTCCATAAACTAAGTAATTTACAAGGTCGGCGAACCATGGTGTGGATGAGTGATCAACGAAGAACACAACCTTGATAGGTGGTCTGTTACTTGATTCTTTGTACCTTTTCTGTCAATAATGTTCTGGTCAAACTCCTGAAGTAAGAGCACCCAACGAATCAATCTAGCCTTGGAATCCTTCTTGGTGAGTAGGTACTTAAGAGCTGAATGATCAGTGTAGACAATGACCTTAGTGCCAATAATATAAGACCGAAATTTCTCACAAGCATAGAATATGGCAAGTAACTCCTTTTCGGTGGTGGTATAATTGAGTTGGGCACCATCAAGAGTTTTGCTCGCATAGTATATAGGGTGGAAGATTTTCTCGGCCTTTTGCCCAAGCACAGCACCAACAGCGTAATCACTTGCATCCGCCATAATGATGAAAGGTAGAACCCAATCCGGAGCTACCAAGATGGGAGCTGAAATGAGGCGCTTCTTTAATTCCTCAAAGGCATGCAGGCACTAATTATCAAATTTGAATTTCACATCTTTTTCTAATAGCTTGGACAGGGGCTTGGAAATTTTAGAGAAATCCTTGATAAATCGCATGTAGAACCCGGCATGTCCAAGAAAACTCCGAACACCTTTGACATTAATAGGTGGTGGTAATTGCTCAATGATAGCAATTTTGGCTCTATCCACCTCCAAACCCTTCTTGGATACCCGATGGCCGAGTACAATGCCTTCTTGAACCATAAAGTGGAATTTCTCCCAATTCAGAATCAAGTTAGTCTCCTCACACCTTGTCAGTACCGCATCCAAATTCTCCAAGCAAGAATCAAATGATGGACCAAAAACAGAGAAATTGTCCATAAATACCTCGATGATCCTCTCAATCATATCAGCAAAAATAGACATCATATACCTTTGAAATGTGGCTGGCGCATTGCATAGTCCAAAGGGCATTCTTCTAAAAGCAAATGTGCCATAGGGACAAGTAAAGGTCGTCTTCTCTTGGTCCTCTGGAGCTATGGCAATTTGATTGTAACCGGAATAACTGTCAAGGAAGCAAAATAATTCCTGACCCGCTAGCTTATCCAACATTTGATCGATGAACGGTAAAGGAAAATAATCCTTTCTTGTAGCAGTGTTGAGCTTCCGGTAGTCCATACACACCCGCCATCCAGTCACCGTGCGAGTGGGAATCAGTTCAGTCTGAGTGTTAGCCACTACAGTCATACCACCCTTCTTAGGGACACATTGGACTAGGCTCACCCATGAACTGTCAGAGATAGGGTACACAATTCCAGCTGATAGCCATTTGAGGATTTCTTTCTTGACCACTTCTTTCATGATTGGATTCAGACGCCTTTGATGCTCAATAGAAGTTTTATGATCATCCTCTAACAGAATTTTGTGCATACAAATCGAGGGGCTTATTCCCTTAATATTAGCTATTGTCCAACCTATGGCCCGCTTGTGCTCTCCCAACACTCTAGGAGCTTCTCCTCTTGCAAATTAGAGAGACCGGAAGAGACAATAACCGGTAAAGTGTTGGACTTCCCCAAGTAGGCATACTTCAGATGAGATGGTAAAGGCTTCAATTCGAGAGCTGGTGGAACCTCAATAGAGGGCTTCAAAGGGGTACTCAAAGCATCAGCCACCTCAAGTGGCTCAAAATTCCTCGGTCTTGAGTGAGGGAATGCTTCCATTCGAAAAAGATTTTCAATAGCTTCTTCATCAAATTCATCCAAGCTTTTCTCCCCAATTAGAAATGCCTCTAAAGGATCTTTTATCATATGAGCATATGACTCTTGAGGAGTGAGCGAGTCCAATATATCAACAAACGAGCACTGAGCTGAATCATCATGGAACTTCAATGCTTTTGGCATGTTAAAGATCACTTTTTCATCGTCCACCCTCAAAGTGATTTCGCCCTTCTCCACATCAATAAGAGTCATAGCTGTAGCTAGGAATAGACGGCCAAGAATAAGTGGGATCTTCCAATCAACTTCACAATCAAGCACCATAAAATCTGCTGGGAAGATGAACTTGTCTACTTTCACTAGAACATCTTCAATAATTCCTCTTGGCTTAGAAATACTCCGATAAGCAAATAGAAGGGTTACTGTGGTAGGTCTTGGCTCTCCTAACCCCAATTGGTTGAATACAGCTAGAGGCATCAAGTTGATACTAGCACCTAAGTCACATAGGGCTTTACCATTGAAGTTGGTTCCAATATTGCATGGGATGTAGAAACTTCCCGGATCCTTCAGCTTAGTGGGTAACTTCCTTTGGATCACTACACTACATTCTTTAGTTAATGCCACAGTTTCAAATTCATTAAATCGCCTCTTCTTGGACAGCACATCCTTGAGGAACTTGGCATATTTAGGCATACCCTCTAAAGCTTCGGTAAATGGAATGTTTATATGTAGTTGCTTAAACATGTTTACAAACTTTTTGAATTATGCATCTTCCTCCTTCTTCTTGAATCTTTGAGGGAAGGGAAGTGGAGGCATGACAGTGGAGGTGGTTGGCTTTCTCTTCTTCTCATTATTCAGCTCTTGTTCTCCCTTCTTGCTCTTGCGAACATCATCCAACCCTCCTTCAGTCTGCTTTCTCTTTTTAGTTTCATCCTCTTCTACCACATTTTCTTGAGTCATGGCTTCTTCCTCATCAATCTCAATGTCCTCTTACTCATCTTGCTTTGGTCCAGTTTTGCTCGAGCTAGGCATATCCGGAAGCACCTTGCCACATCTCAAGTGAATGGCCTTGCATTCCTCTTTTCCACCTCGCTTGGGATTAGGGATGGTATCACTTGGGAGACCATTTCGAGCCATAGCATTTACTTGTATTGCTAATTGACCCACTTGGACTTCAAGGTTCTTAATTGCAATTTCATGAAGAGAAAAGGTAGCCATACTCTCGACCCTTGAAGATTCCACCTCTGATTAGATCCGGGCCAACATCTTGTCCGTCTTAGATTCCTTTTCTTTTGCAGGACTTTGCTTTGATGGCAGTGGAAAACCCGGTGGAGGAATCGGCTTGGTGCCGAAGTGGACTCATGTGAAGGGTTCAAGGGGTTGCCTTGACTCCAAGAAAAATTGGGATGAGATCTCCAAGCACGGTTGTATGTTTGAGTATGGATTACCTTGAGGAGGTTGGAATTTGCCCATATAGTTGACAGATTCAGTACCCATGTAGAGAGGGCAATTATCGGGCATATGGACATCGTTGCATTGCTCACATACACTCGGAGTAGCTTGAATAGAATGCACACAATGAGAAGTGCCCTTATGTATTTGGGACTCTAGTACATCAAAACGCTTGTTCAAAGCGGATAAGATTGTGGTGATTTGTGATGAAGAGTCTTCTTTTGTATTGAGCAGGGCTGGGGTAGTCCTTCTATCATTGCCTTGGGTATTGTTTGCAGATAATTGATCCAAAAGTCTAAACACTTCATTGACAGGCACGTTTCGGTAACCTCCATTAGTCATAGAGTCACTACAAAAAAACGTGATTTAGTAGCGGTTAAAAATGGGTATTCGTAGCGGTTCTAACCGCTACAAACTAGGTTAGTAGAGGTTACGAAAACCGCTACTAAATCGTACGTTGCAAGCGGTTTTGTAGCGGTTCTATAAAACCGCTACTCAATCAAAAATAACCGCTACAACCTTTGTAGCGGTTCATAGTAACCGCTACAACACCAAGAGATATTTGTAGCGGTTATATAACCACTACAAATATAAAAAATTTTATTAAAAAGATTTTTTTTTTGTAGCGGTTTAATAACCGCTACAAATATATAAAAATGAAAATTTGTTAAAAATGACATTTTTTATTTGTAGCAGTTAAGAAACCGCTACTAATTTTGAATTTCATGAAATTAGTAGCGGTTTTAAAAACCGCTACTAATTTCATGAAATTCAAATTTAGCGCCAAAAAATTTAAATTTAGCTTTAAAAAGGAGCGTTATTTAGTAGCGGTTTAATAACCGCTACAAATATTTAAAAAAATTTTTTAAAAATATACGTTGATTTTTTTTTTCAATATTATATTAAATAGTTTAATTTGTTATTATTTTATCTATTTCAATTAGTTTATTATTTAATAGTTTAACTTATTAATAAATTAAAAATAAAAATTGTAATTGAATATGATTAGTATAAAATTTATATTAATAATATTATTAAGGATAGTTAGGTAATAAGGAATTATTATGTTTTATAATATAATGTAATTGTATATGAAAATAGATGAAAATGAGATAGAGTTATGATATATCTAAAAAAAATGGTTAGAATAAATTTTATAGAAAGAAAAGAAGTATTCTAAAAGATATTGAAAATCTTGTTACCATATTTGATCGTATTATTCAGCTCCTCTACTCATACGAAAGAAGTTGTAAATGAGAAGAAATGAAAGAAGGGTAAGGTGAAAAGAAATTGGGGAGTGTTTGAAATGAGTTGTGATAAGGGTATTTATAGGGATTCACGTATAATTTGTAGCAGTTAATGTAGCGGTTACTAATTAGTAGCGGTTATTTATATTTTTGTAGCGGTTTAATTATTTGTAGCGGTTAATGTAGCGGTTTTTATTTAGTAGCGGTTATTTATATTTTTGTAGCGGTTTAATAACCGCTACAAATATTATATTAATTTTTTTTTTAAATTTTTTTTTACATTTTATTTTAACACAAATTTTTTGCATTTTTTGTAAAGAAAAATTTTTTACACTTGAATTCTACAAATATTATTTTAATTTTTTTTAAAATTTTTTTTTTACATTTTATTTTAACACAAATTTTTTGCATTTTTTGTAAAGACAAATTTTTTACACTTGAATTTGATCACTCATCGTCGCCATCCCTACAGAAATTTTGTAGAAAAATTATTGTTATTGATGTATTATTAAATTTAAAAAGTTTAATTGAAATGACGTGGACTTAAAAAAACTCACCGCAGTAGAGGTAAATTGTCATCGCCTTCAGGGAAGTAGTTTTCAAAATCAGCTGGCTGAAATGGCTCACTCTCGTAGGCGATGTTATCGCCTTCACCCATGTCGTAAAGGTCTCTTGGCTTTAAATGAACGACCATGTGCCAATCCCTATGCCGCTCGTCCTCGACATAATAAACCTGATGTGCCTCTGAAGCTAGAATATACGGCTCATCATCTTGAGAAATACCAGTATGAATCGTGCGTGAGAAATTGACTGATGTGATCCCTAGGTCGTCAGTTGTCAGTCCCCGAGAAGTAGTGGTATTTGCCCACAAACATTTGAACAGCGTCACGGTGAAACGGCCTTGATAATTAAGCTCAACCACATCAAGAAGCTTGCCATAGTAAGGGACGCCTCCGAACTGCATGTTGGCGTCACTGCTGCTCGCATAACTCCTTGTCCCAAATGTGCCATAAACACCCAAATTCTGTGTTTGCAATCCTTGATCCCGTGAAACCGTGCAAAACTTAAAACCATTGACATTGTATGCTGTAAACCGTTTTGCATGATCAAGAGGGCCGATTGCGAGAGCTCTGAAATCTGGTGAGTGTGGGTTGTGGTCATTTAGTATTCTGCGCACAAACCAGCCCGGGAATTCTCTGTGGACCCTCCTATCAACTTCCGAGGATGTCTGTGTATGGATCCTGAGCTGACGCTTGACATGACTTCTGAATTCCCTGCAATTAATAATGGAAAGGCGTTAGTGAAATGAAAGTGAGAAATGTTACGAAAGATATAGATCGATTAACATACATGTGAGTGTACAATTCTTACCGTATGAAAGGCTCAACTTGAGTGCAATTAATCAAGACATGTCTATGTGCTTGGAACTTCTCAGTTGCCGTTAGTTTGAAGTTTTCAGTTGCTCCAACTGGTTTACCAACACGAGGGATAAATTCTCCTGATGTCGGCGCAGGTTCAGGACAATCGTCAACACGAGGGGGGCGGTTGAAAGCCGTCTCAAGATCATCAAAGTACCTTGAGCAAAAATAAAGCACCTCATCCCCTATATAGCCTTCAGCTATAGAACCTTCTGGCCACGCCTTATTCCTCACGTAAGATTTTAATTTCCCAAGGAACCTACGAAGTACATAAGAGAAAATTGATATAAAATGATGAAAAGGACGACTAGGAAACATTAAATACGGACAATAAATGAAAGCACATATTTAAAATGAGTACCTCTCAATCGGATACATCCAACGATATTGTACTGGTCCAGCGAGCTTTGTTTCATGAACGAGGTGGACCGTGAGGTGAACCATCACAGTAAAAAAGGATGGAGGAAAGATCATCTCCAAGTGACAAAGCGTAAGAATGATTTTCGACTGCAGCTGATCGAGCTCCTCAACGATCAAAACCTTAGAACACAACTTCCGAAAGAAAGAACAAAGTTCCACCAAAACGATAGAAACATCGGGAGGAAGTGTATTCTTTATAGCCAGAGGGAGTAACTGCTGCATAAGAACATGTGAGTCGTGACTCTTCAGGCCAGCAACCTTCCGAGCCTGCAAGTTGACACATCAAGAAATGTTGCTTGAATACCCATCAGGAACTTTTATTTTCTTCAACGTCGCGAGGAAGACATCCTTGTTCGATTTTGTGAGGGTAAACTTTGCCGGTGTAAATCTGTCATGCTCATCTGGCCAAGCTTCTTCACGAACTCCCATGTCGCGTAAATCTTTCCTAGCTTGAAGGTGATCTTTTGTCTTTCCGGGTTCGTTAAGCAGCGTATACAGCACATTGTCGCAAACATTCTTTTCAATGTGCATTACATCAAGACTGTGGCGAAGTAAATTAGATCTCCAATACGGAAGCGTGAAGAAGATACTTATCTTCTTCCACTGCTGAGGCGCCGAAGTCCTGCACGTCTTTTGGCGAGTTTGTGCTGAATCGTCGCTTTTTCCAAACTCGACGTCAACATGCTCAAGCTGCTGTAAGATATCTGTACCGGACAAAGTCTGAGGTGGTCCTCTGTTCTCTGGTTTCCCATTGAAGCGATTCCGTTGCAATCTGAACTTATGCGTTCCATCGAGAAACCTCCGATGCCCCATAAAGCACCACTTTCGGCTGTGGGGAAGGCGCAGTGCGTCAGAGTCAAAATTGCAAGCCGGACACGCTGACCCAGTGTACACATTCCAACCAGATAATGTGCCAAGGCCAGGAAAGTCACTGATCGTCCACATCAAGGCTGCACGCATGTTGAACAAAGTCTTGCTGTGAGCGTCGTACGTCTCCAAGCCGACATTCCACAGGTCAAGCAATTCCGCAATAAGCGGTTGGAGATACACATCGATGTCATTGCCCGGTGCCTTTTTGCCTGGAATGATCATAGACATAATGAAAGAGCTTTGTTTCATACACATACAGGGGGTAAGTTGTAGGGAACTAAGACTACCGGCCAAATGCTGTAACTTGTGCTAAGATTCCCGAAAGGATTGAAACCGTCGATCGCCAACGCAAGCCGGACATTTCTGGGGTCAGTCGCAAAATCTGGAAAGTCGTTGTCAAACGTTTTCCAAGCAGCTGCATCCCACGGATGTCTTAATTTACCGTCTTCGTTTTTATCAACGGCATGCCACCTCATGTGCTCAGCAGTTTTAGACGACATAAATAATCTTTGTAGACGAGGTTTCAAAGGGAAATACCTGAGAATCTTTGCGGGTTTCTTCTTCTGCTTTTCCCCCTTCCAAATTGTATTGTACCTCGATGTGTGACATCTCTTGCACGTCTCCCTGCTGGAATCGTCTCCCCAATACAGCATACAATCATTTGGGCACGCATCAATCTTTTGATAATTCAACCCCAACCTGTTGATGATCTTCTTGGCCTCGTAGAAGGTTGTGGGAATCTTGGCGTCGGGGAATGCATCTTGTAATAAGTCGAGCAACATCGACATTCCCTTATCCGTGATCCCACACAAGCACTTGATATGATACAATTTGATCAAGAAAGATAATTTAGAATATTTGCGACAACCTTGATATAAAGGATGATCTGCCTCATCCATCAAGCTGAAAAAATCCCGAGCTGCTTCATTCCCCATAAAAGCCGGCTCAGAGCCGTGCACTTCTTCGTTGAAGTTGTCGCCTTGAAATCCAAACGCATCACGCACAGTATCATTCACAGGATCATCTTCATCTACTTGAACGCCTACTTGAGAACTTCGAGGAAGAGCCTCGTCATATCTAATGCCGGCCTTCTCACCATGAACTGCCCAGAACGTATAGTCCTCAGGGAAAGGCTTCACAAGCAAATGTTCCTTCACAACATTTCGTGGATGCCACTTCTTGAACTTGCATTTCCGACACGGACAGACGATCTTGCCGTTACAGCTGGCGTGAGTGAATGCGAAATCTAAGAAACTGTTTAATCCGTACAAATATTCAGAAGAATTGCGCGGCAACCTTATCCAAGATTTATCCATAGCTACAAGTGAGAGAGAAGAAAGTATAGAGAAGAAGATGAGTGAGAAGATAATGAAGAATGCCTAGAACCTTATATTCTGAAAATCCAACGTTTATAACTTTGTAGGGTTATTAAACCGCTACACCAATCGCTACAGAAATTCCAACGTTTATAATTTTGTAGCGGTTATATATATACAACCGCTACAGTTATAAAATATTAGTAGCGGTTACATATATAAAACCGCTACTAATATTCAAGTCGTTAATTGGTGGGAAATTCAAAATGTACTTGTTGAGTATTAGTAGCGGTTTTATATATATAACCACTACTAATGTTCAACGAATTAGTAGCGGTTGTATATATGAAACCGCTACTAATATTAAAGCCGTTGGACATTAAATATAAAAATAATTTTCTAATTTGTAGCGGTTACACATAAGATAACCGCTACAAATGTGCACAAAGGCGGCAAATTTCAAAATTCAAATGATTTGAGTGTTTGTAGCGGTTATTAGTAAATAACCGCTACAAAGATATATATATATTTGTAGCGGTTTCTGAAGGGAAACCGCTACAAATATATACATTTGTAGCGGTTATGAACTAATAACCGCTACAAATATATACATTTGTAGCGGTTTTAACTTAAAACCGCTACAAATATATATATAATTTTTTTTTTAAATTTAGATTTAAATCATTTATAAATTATTTCAATGCGATATAATAATATAAATATAATTATATAAAACACAATAAGAAAATTCTAAAATAAAATCTCATAAATATTTACAAATGTTTAAAAGAAAAGAAAATGTCCTAAACTAAGAAGCTGGGGGCTGATCCTCTGGTGCTCCCTCAGATGCCGCTGGATCGGGCCGCTGCGCAGACTGAACCGCACCATCCTCATCAGCAGGAGGAGGAGCTGTAGGAGGAGGAGTAGTGCTCGGGACGACGTAGCGAGGGACAGGGGGGATCGCTGGATGCTGCTCGTCCGGGAACAGCCGACTCCATGCTCCCTCGAGCATATTGTTCACGATCTCACGCCACTGCGTCTGCTGTGCGTACATAGTGTTTGCGTGGATCTGCAGCTGCACCTGCATCTGCTGCTGCTGCTACGCCATCTGCTGCTGCGTCTGCTCTAAATCTGACCGCAGCTGGTCAATCGACTCGTCCCTCCGACGTCTGACCCCTCTAGAACTGCCAGCCTCAGAGGCGGCGCTCCTGCCGTAGATCATGCTGGGTCTGGCGCCTATCCCCATCCCCCGCACTCGTCCAGGGTGCTCAGGCTGAGCCAGACCCGCCTTCAGAGGAGCCGTCGGGTCCACTGACCCCTGTGACTCCTCAGGCTGGGTCTGTCGCAGCTCAGCCTGCGATTGCTGCATCCGCTGCTGCCATTTTTTGAAACAATTAATAATTACCATTTTCCATTATTAACTTGGTTTTATAAAAAATATAATAATAAAAATTACTTACAATGGCCGCCTCTGCCTGCTGAGAGGTCGCAGTCCCGTCACGGTGTCTGTGTGTGATGGCGTACAGCTCCGCATAGTCCGTCTGACGGTTCTCCTGCTGAGCCCTCGTCTCCTGAAACAATTACAAAACAATTAGTATTATGAAATAATCAACTAAAAGTAAGTGAAGCACTTGAAAAGTTACCAGCTCGCTGTAGGTCACAGCAAAGGTCTTCGATCCTGCTGTGTGGTGGATCGTCTGCTGCGCCCGGATCTCGGCGTTCCTCCGAGCAAGCTCCTGGAAAAAAAAATTAAATGTATTATAATTTAAAATTAAATACAAAATAAATTGATATTATAATTTAATATTTAACAATTACAAAATTATATATAAAAAATATAATAAATACATTACCTGCGCCTCAGGGCTCCTCCTGAACTGGACAAAACGCGCCCAGTCGTTCGGCGGCACGCCGTCCGGGACGCTCTCCTGCAGCTGCTCCAGAGGCATCGTCCCGTCCCCATCCACACTGTGGAAGAGACGGTTCCTCCTGTTCCTCCAGGCGTCGCCCATCTTCACGAGGGCGTACCTCTTCCGGTTGGCCCGGACGGCAAACCGCAGCTGAAAAAAATACATTTAAATATCAATAATTATAAAAACCATAATTTAAAAAAAATAATTAAATAGAATTAATTACAAAAAATATTAATTAAATAGTTTTAATTACCTGAACCACCTCCTCCCAAGCCTGGTCCTTCGGGCCCTTCGGAATGTGCCTCCACGTCGGGAAGTGAAGGGGGAACCGCATCCAATTCGATCCCAGGTCGCTCAGGAAGCGGTTGAGCAGGTGACCCCCATTGTGGATCGGCTGGTTAGTGCCCTCGTTCCACGGCACTATAACTCGCAGGGACCGGTCCATGCTGTTCAGACCGGCCACATCCAGCCTCCTCCTCGTCACGTTCCCCTGCTCATCTGCACAGTTGACCGCACGTTAGATAAATTATAATTCAAAGTTAACATTTCAAATTTAAATAAATAATTTACTAAATTAAAAAATAAATTTACCTTCGACCTGCACCTCAAACCCAGTGGACCGCGAAGACGACCCTCTTGGGTTGTTCTGCTCCCGAGCGTCCTCCTCATCGAGGAACCGCTCCATCTCCCTGAACCCCATCGGTATCTCGAACTCCTCCTCGTTGAGGAAGTCCTCAACGCTAATCTCTGGCACCTCCACCTCAGGCACCTCTGCTGCGGTCGTCGCCTGTGGGATCGTCTGCGTTTCCTGTGGGGGGATGGGCTGAGATGCCTTGGTAGCCCTGCCTGCGCGTTGCCCCTCCCTCTGCCCCCTGCCCGGCTGCTGCCACCCCGTAAAGTCGGTCTGGGGACCACAGGGGCCTTCCCCTTATCCTGTCTTGAAGCCATATCAACTGTACAAATTTAAAAAAAAATTAGTCCATTATTATACAAAAATATAATAAAAATACAAATATAAATAAAAATACATGTTATATACGTACCTCAAGTGCAAATACTACGGAATACGGACCAAAAACTCCTATAGATACGTCTGAACGCTCAAATCTAGAAGAAATCACTCAGAGAAACCTCAGGAAACAAAATGAGCAAACGGAGAAATGAAGGAGGTGGGGGGTTTAAATAGGCTAGTAATTAGTAGCGGTTATTAAAATAACCGCTACTCTAACCGCTACAAATATCCAAATTTGTAGCGGTTCTACAATAACCGCTACAAATATTCACAACGTTTGAAATTCTGTAGCGGTTATTGCCGAGAACCGCTATAAATTTGGAGTCTCTTGAAATTCTGTAGCGGTTTTCAGTAAAAACCGCTACAAAATTCTGACCTTTGGTATTTTGTAGCGGTTTATGTGCATTAACCGCTACAAAGTAACCGCTGCAAGTTTTGGCGGGAATTTCGCGCCAAATTTGTAGCGGTTTTTTGTAGGAAACCGCTACAAAATATCTTGCCGCTACAAATTTGTAGCGGTTTAGGTAAAAACTGCTACAAATCCTATAATTTGTAGCGGTTTAATATAACCGCTACAAATGCACTGCTACAAAATGCCTTTTTTTTTGTAGTGAGTCCACCATCGCCTTAGATTGAGGATTCAGGCGTGTACAGAAAATTTGGATCACTGCCCACTTGTCTACCCCATGATTAGGGCATTGCTTCATTAACATCTTGTATCTTTCCCAGGCGGCATACAAATGCTCATCCGGCTATTGTCTAAAACTTAGAAATTCGTCCCTTGCTTCCACAGATTTATCGTCGGAGAAAAAACCAAGCTCTAAATTTAGCTTCAAGATCATCCCAAGAAGTTATGGATCCTTCCGGGAGATTGTTAAACCAATCTCTAGCTTTCCCTTGTAAAGAGAGAGGGAATAGCCACAACCTCAGCACATCTTGGGGTACTCCATTCTGCTTGAAGGAATCACACACCTCCAAGAAGTACATCAAATGCTTGTTGGCGTCTTCATTGTAGAGACCATGGTACAGCCCATGCATTTACAGCATCGTGATCATAACCGGCTTGATCTCAAAAGTTTGTGCTTGCATCTCCAGCATTCGAATGTAGGATTGAGTACCTCGCATATTCCGGCTAGCAAAGTCATTAACAATAGCTCTATCATATTCATCCGCCATTGTTTCAACTTTAGTTTCAGCTTCAGTTTCAGCTTCAGACTCAGATTCTGTCACCTCTGACTCAGTTTCTTCTTCAATGCGCGGTACCACTATCAATCTGTCCAAGTGCAGATGTTGCATGTACCAAGATGGTACCTACAAGAGGCACAAACCAGCAAGTATCAAACTAAAACAAACAAAATTAACAAAGAAAATAAGACAAAAAAAATTTAACCCTAACTAAGAGCTCAAGTGAAATCTACTATCACAAGACTAAGGTCAACTAAAAGATTTGTTAAACCAATCCCCGGCAACGGCGCCAAAAACTTTTTCACTACCGCAAGTGCACGGATCGTGTCAAGTAATACAGTGATAAGTAAAGATCGCTCCCTCGAGGATTTGAGTAACAAATTAGTCAAGCAATAGACTTGGTGAATTCAATTAAGTTGAGCCAAAACATGTTGTTGTGTGTGGAAAAAGGAATTTCAAAAGATATATTTGTAAAGCTGAAATTTACTGAACAAAACTCTGATTTGTGTGAATTCAATCAAGTATAATAAGCCTAGGATTGTTCATCCCCTTAGTATTTCATAAACTTACTTCTTTTCCTCTCCAAGGATCCTTTCCATGGGGTATATATATGTCAGTCTAAGAATCCCAAGCATATGATTAAGCTCTCTCAAGTCATAACCAGTTTTATATCTTTTATTAGCATGCACAATCTCTTGCTACAGCTAAGAGAAGATATTCATTACATACCAATCTTAATTTGACAATGCTACATTAATAACTATATCTCTATGTTACTAACAAACCATCCGTTTAGTTGTAAACTTCAAGTCTAGCATGATTTCACTCAAGTTCTGCAATTAAATTAACTCTCTCAAGCTTAATTTAATCAAACACATCATCCACAGTGATGGCCAGTCACCAACAGCAGTAAAAACGGAGTGAAATCAACATATATATGCCATTAGATACTTAGAGAGGAAAGGAATCAAGTTTAATCCATACCAAGGATCATAAACAATCCTAGAAAAGGACTCTAGCTATTCATGTTCACAAATGAATCCAAACATAAGCCCTCATTACAGCCATATCAGAATTACAGAGGAGAAATGGAAGGAATACAGAAAAACCAAAGAATCTGAGCTGAAATCTCTGCAAATCTTCAATCTCTCCTTGATTCTCCTTGATTTCAGACACACCCAAGCTCAGAGGATGCTCTCAGCCGCCTCCTAGGTCTTTCCTAATCTAGCTCTCAGGTTTAAGCCTCTCGTTTCCGCTTTTATAGGTCCCGGGTGATAAAACGCACAACAGTATTTTTGGGGGCTGGCCGCGGCCAGGCAATCTGTAGGCCGCGACCAGTGAGCTTATGTCCAATTGTGGGCCGCGGCCCATGGATTCTTGGCCGCGGCCAGTGACTGTCTGACCTCATGTTGGCCGCGGCCCATGGAATGGTTGGCCGCGGCCAGGCATCTCTGAAGTTCAGCTTCCTCTCTTTCTATGCTCTGTTCTCATCCATTCTTGCATTTTCTTGGCATGGTTGATGGCTTCAACTTCATTTCACCTCCTCCTCATTGAATTTGGCTTTCTCTGGTCTGGCTATGACTGAATTTGTATCCTTTCAACACAAAGAACTCACAAGCAACCATAGTTGAATAATCATAGCAGTTAGTAACATATTTCCTCCACAGTTTTACTCTTTTTGTGCCAAGCATGAATAGAACACATTTCCTCTACTTTAGCACTCCCAAATGCCCACTAATATACCCAAAGTGTGGGAGAAATAGGAGGA